>CM076573.1:538497197-539055914 GCA_034641835.2 Pinus albicaulis | reverse complement strand
AATTTGGAAGTGGATTCTGGAATTCCTGGGAATGAGTAAGATCCGATATTATTGTTTAGTCAATTTAGTGTCCTAAATTGCTAACATAAATTATCGACCAGGGCTAGTAAACTGATGAAGTGTGATGCACTATATGTGCCTAAGTATCCCTTTTTCTTACTTCGTTGTTTTTAGTGTTTTATTGATGTTTTGGGGTTTTTATATTTGATTCTTAGTATGCTACTCTATGCTAAAAATATGAAGTTAGATCTATGTCAAAAGGGAGAAAATGAAATGTTAATAAATGAATTAAAACAGAATTTATTTGCAAGTTCTGTTCCTAATTAGAAAATGATGAAAACAGAGAGTCCTAATCCATGGATATTACAGCTTCTAAATGAACATTCATGAAATGAAAAGTAACTCAAAACACTACAACTTAATCTGATTCATTTAGTTAGAGATTTTTTGGAAGAGCTTGTGAAAAAAATTAATTCTAATGCAATGAGAATCTCCTAAAACATAAAAGGAAATGCTGAAACAACTTATAACATTACAACTAAATCTCATTCATGAGTTAGAGGTTTATTGGAAGAGCTTTTTGAAAGAGATTAATCATAATGTGATAAGGATCTTCTATGAAGCAAAACAATCAATAACTCAAAATATTACAACTTAGTCTCATTCGTGAATTAGAGGTTTATTGGAAAAGCTTTTGAAATAGACTAACTTCAGTATAATGAGGATCTTCTTTTTAACTAAATAACAGAAAATGAAATGCTAATAACTCAGAATATCACAATTGAATCCCATTCATTTAATAGAGATGTATTGGAAGAGCTTGAGAAAGAGACTAACTACAATATCATGAGGATCCTTTATCTAAGCAAATGACATGAAAAATAATGCTAAAAGCTATGATTTCAGAAAGCAATCTAAGTAAGGAAATATGACAAAACATAATTGAAAATGACTTATCTAGAAAACATGTAAAACCTCCTCAAATAGTAGGGGCCCTCTGCTACCAATTCGGTGTAATCCTTAGCTCCTTGAAGATGTGATCAAAACAACATCAAAGAACTTCTTTATTGATAAACTCACAAATCTACATCCCATTCCATCTTAAGCTTTGTTACAAAACAATCTCTAATCCTTTCTCTTCTTCTCCTATTTTTCACTACCCTTGATAGGAAAAATCTTCCCCTATTTATACAAAAATATGAGAATTTATCTCATTAATGAGAGTCCATGAATCTCTCCCTCTATCTCTAGAGTTACAATCAAAATAGGAAATGATAAGACACATGTCTTTTTAGAGTTTCAATACAAATAAGAAATGAGACACATATCTTATTAGAGTTTCAATACAAAAAGGAAATGAGACACATGTTCTCATGATCCCATGATCTTCTCCACTCAAATTCGAATTTGGTTTTGGGAGGCCACATAAAGGTCTAGAAGCTTCCTTTTGACCTACACATGTCACAAAACTCATAACACATATATAGATATATGAAACTATGTTAATTTTCTAGTTTCTAATCATAAATTCACTTTAAATACATAAAATAAATAACTTTTGAAGACAAGGATCCTAACCCATATATTTATGAAAATGGTTACTTGATGTAGGGTTTTTAAGCCGATGGCTATGAAATCGCAGCTGAATGGTTATTACATAATGGAAATATGTATGAATATGGAAAACACTTTTGAGACTCAACAATTACCTTGGTTGAGGGTGGAGATATGAACCTCTAATTTCCATTTTTGTTGATACAAGCATCGTATCCTTCTATTTTTTGGTTTAGAAAATGTTTATATGTGTATATGTGTATATTATTTTCAATATTGTATTGATCTGGTTTATAAAGTTACACATACAGTATGATTATTTATTGATTAAATAAAATGTGCATGAGTATATGTGTTTGTTATTGTAAATACCATAATGGATTGTCTTATAAATCTCCAGTAAATGGTATGTTTGTCATGTTTCAACAGTGGTCATTGTAAATACTGCAACGAGTTGTGTTATAAACCTCCATAGGAAGTATGTTTTATTTTTAGCAGTTTTTTGGTTTATAGGTGTCATTGAACACCGACGATGGTATTCCACCAAGGGGGAGGGTTTTGTAACAACCCTGGTAAAAATCCATATACAAATACTACAATTATTTCTCTTAAGTCTTTGTGGGTTGATACGTGCTAGTTCTCAGTTCTGCTATAACAAAGTGATCAAGTGTTACTGTTCTAGGAGGGGGTAGCACATCGTCGGTATTGGGATGAACCATGACATCTGATTGTTTTATACTCGGAAAAATTATATTATTAGGCTTCATCACTATGATCATCCTACATTCCATCATATCTTTCCATGTGAAGCAGCACAAGCAAATAACAAATGCAAAATAGTTGCACTTGGAACCTACTACAGCTGGTGAAAAGAGTGAAGGAAAAAATTCTATTATGGTTTCAAACATATGGTTGCCTCTTTGGCATAAATGGACCGACTCATTTATCATTTCACGTCCATGCCAGGATTTTGGGGTTCACTTCTGTCACAGATGGTGGCACAGTAAGGGATGCGTGTGTTGTTGCTGCTGTGAAGTGTGAAGTATTCAGAGATTGTTGAAAAGGTCTAGTTATTCTTGTGGCTTCTCCAGCTACCACTCGATCTCTTTGGGTGCCAGACTTTTTCAAAGACATTTCCAGCTGCAATGATATGGCACCCATCTAAATGGTGGGAAAAAAATCCTACCGGTTGTTCATTCGATTTATTATGGCTAAGTAAATTGGAAAAGGCAATGGAAAAGGATTTGGAAAAGGAATGAGGCTTTAATTGGCATTTTATTTATGAAAATAATGGAAATTAGGAGAAAAGGAAGGTGAAAGGTCATTGGTTGCATGTGAGGACTAAATTGAAGGAAAATAATGGAAAATGAAGAAATTAGAGGCCTCATTAATAAAAAATAATTCTGAGGATCAGTGGGTAAGGCTTGGTCAGTTTAGTTTTGGATCTCTCTTATATTCTCCCTCTCTCATACTCTTGGACCCTTAAAGTATTCTTGGAGCACTCTTGGAGAGTGGCATACTTGGATATTTGGATCAAGCAAGAAAAGGAAGAGTAGGAAAGCATAGGAGGATTGCGGGATCAGTATCTACAGCAGCTTTTGAGTGCAGGTACCGAGTTTCATATATGATTTCCTCACTAGTTTGGGCATGCATGGTATTGCATGTGGTTTCTTGATTATGATTTTTCATGGGCATGAAGGATGGTCGATGTTTACAGTTGATTTTCCTAACCTTTCCATTTCTTGGATAGCCATGGTGGTGTTAGTGTCAGTCTTTGCAGCCTTCCTCCAGTGATCAAACATGCTCTTACAAAGTGATTTTAAGGTTTCAAGGTCAAATTTTGTCATTTCAGTGAGTCTTCAAGTAAAATTTGGTCACTAGGTATTAGGTCTAGGGTTTGTTTTCACTCTTTTCAAAGTTGTCCAAATGTCGGTCCATGTCACCATTCAGCTGAGTGTACCATCATTCAGATGGTTTTCATCATCATGTCAAGTTCCAAAGGGTCATTTTACACCTTGTTCATGCTTCAGTTGTGCCTAGGTAAGGTTCATTTCCCTCTCCTAGGGTTTTGAAGGTAATTTCTCTTGGATGGTCAAATCATCAGCAAAACTTGTATCCTAATGTTCATACACCTTCCCCTATCCTTAATGTACCTTATTAAACACTTCCCATCACTGATATCCCTCAAATTCCTCATTTTCGCACAAACCGTAGTTTCTTGCTACAACTTGGCAATTTTCTAGGCTAGGCCTGTGTTTTGCCCTTTTAGACCCCTTCCCCTCACTCAATCTTTGAAATTCCACTTTCCCCTGCTTCCTAACATCCCTCCCTACTTCCCAAAATTTTCTCAAGAATTTAGAAGCCGCTTATCCCCTTCATTTCGACAAATCCCCTGTTCCACACATCGGGATAGGTTTTACTTCAATGATGTTTCTGAGAAAGAAAAGATGAATTTGGGAAAACTGAGAGATTTTATTGTCCAAAATAGGTCAAGGAAGAAAAAAATCCTTCAATTTTTACACCGGTGTCATGGTTTTATAGAAATTTCAAAAATACATTTTCCTCAGGAGAATTGATGCACCTCTGGAGTGACCTTGGGAAAAATCAAGCTTTCTCCTAGCTTAGTTGACCAAATGACTTGCTTTATGATTTAAATGATAACTAGACAAAAATATCTTTCCAATGAGCTATCATGAGCTCAATTTTGAGTTGAGGAAGACCTTCAAAAGTTGACTGCAACAACACTCTGCCTTGAGGCAGCCTCATTTTGCACACTCTGACCAGTTTTGGGAGATTTGATTTTTGACAAGGAAAATGAACTCAAAATTGAAAAATTTTAGTTGGGTTGGAAATAAGACTCAATAATATTTCCAACGAGATATCCTACGCCCAATTTGGACACCAGGAAGGTCTCCAAAAGTCTCCTGCAAAAAGGCGCTATGCATTGGGTGAGAGGCGCGGCACATTGGGTTTGTGGCGTGGCGCATAGAGCTGCGAGCCATTTTCACCACAAATTCATCCATATTCTCAATTTACTTGGTTTCCTCTGGTCCAAAGTAAGTCAAAAAACTCTTCAAATTCAAATTAAAGTGTGTCTTAAGATTTTTATGATGATTTAGTAAAAAATTTCAAACCCTACTTCCGTGCAATTTTTGCTCAAGACATGATTGCTTAGGGTTTGTAAATTGGTTTTTTGTGGCCATCACTCCCTTACATTTTTATTCCCTCACTTATTTCTAGTTTCATTAAACCATTTTACTATCCCCCATATCCCTAAATTCATTCACCTCTACCCCCAATTCCCATTTTCCCAAATCCTAACTACAAAATCCCCAAACCCTACTCACATCCCTAAAACTCTTACTCCCATCCCTAAACTCTGTTCACACATACATTTTTACACTCTCTTCCATACACTCTACCCATTTCATTCCTCCACCATATTTTCACACTGTTATTCACAAAACCATCCATGTACAACCACATTTTTCAAAACCAAAGGAAAACAATGGAAAGAGACAGTGATCATGGGTATGAGCAAGAGATTGAACATGACCAGGAATCTTGGCTTGAAAGGACAAACTTGCACTTGGAAAAGGATGCTATAGAATGCCAACAAAGATAAAACTATGTTGAGGCACATGGCATACCATTACTTGGCGAAAAACAAAAGTTGCAAGGCAAGAATCAGGATCTTGAAGGCCAAGTTGAAGAAAACATCGAGGAGGCGAAAAGAGCACGATAAAATTTAGATATTGGCTGATGCTTCCTTGGCCCAACACAAAACTTAATGGAGGACAATCAGCCCAAATTTCAAAAAATTTGGGACACTTTTTTCAATTTTGAAATTTTTGGGCCAAAACACAGGTTTTTTTGCCCAATGCACCACGCCACCTGGCGCACGCTTTTGATAGGGGACTCCTTTTGATGCAAACTCAACATTTTTGGATTTTTCATGGAAAAATATGCATGCCTACCAATGGCCAAGAAATTTTGACAGGTTTTGGGCTTCCAAAAGGGTCAAAAACACCCCAAAAATGACCTTTCTACCCCTTTTTTGACACACAGGAAGCAGTGTTGGGAGAAATCAGTTTTGGAGGGGCAAATGAAGGCCAAATTCAAAAATTCCACTTGTGTTGGAAATTAAACAGATGTACCTTTCCAAAAATCCCACTTGGAGCAAATTTTTACACCGAGAAGGCCTCCAAAATCAGCTACAAATAGGCGCGATGCATAGAGAAATCAGGCGAGGTGCATTGGAGGATTATGCTCATTTTTGGTCAAAAACTCTGTTTTTCGCCTAGTTTTTTCACAGTTTTACTTTTTTCTTTCTAGTTATAAAAATCATGATGTAATTTAATGTAACATGATGAATTTTGATGTAATTTTTCTAAATTTTCACTCATAGAGGTAGATTCATCCATCAAAGGGTAGTTTGCAATTGGATGAATCAGTTTCCTAGTTTTTAGAGTACTTTCTAGCTCTCAGTTTAGATTTTGCTGGAACAGCTCCTAAAATTATGAGCTCGACCCCTAGAGGCTGGGATGAGTTATTTTTTTTCTATATCTTGTGATTTTTCAGTCATTAGCATGGTTGGACTTTTAGGAATGCTTTGAGCATCATTGTACATTCATCTCTGCATTTTGGCAAAGGAATAGACCAGGGTTTGCAGCACTCTATGGGATTCATGTGGCATATTGCTTTGATATTGTTTTTCTCTCTGTAAATGTAAGTCTACTGGTGTTTTATGTATACCATTTTCTCTCTTATTTCTTCTTAACTTAAACAAACAAGGATAAAGGTAGAATTCATTAAGATTTGTAGTGCTCTACCTAGGGTTTGTTTAATTTTCTATGTTTTTAGTTGTTTGAAGAGGATCCCTGGAGTTTTCTTGCCATATTCAACTCCTCACCGATCTAAAGCTCTCCATTTCTTTCAATTGAAAGTGTCAAATCAATTTCCTACCTTGCCCCATTGAAATCTCTGCAAAACTTAGCCTCATTCCCCAGACCCAAAATCTTCTTTTCCATTCGAGCCAACAAAACATGCTTAAAATCAATCAAACTCTTTTTCACACATACCTAGCCTAAAATCAGTCTTTACATCAAGTCATCTCAAGCATCATTGATTATTTTTTCTGATATTGACAAGGAGAGAGCCCTCTCCCGATCTGGTAGGGCTAGCTACCAGGTTAAGCGTGGTTTGATGTTACCCTAGATTCTGCCTTTCTCAGCCTGAGGTAGATTTAGGCTATAACAGGTGGTGTGGGTTTATTTCTATTGATTATTTTCTGGTTGGTTCTCATGATTCCTTTAGTTTTTGGGTTGAGTTAATAGTTCCTAGAAGCCTTGGTTGGAAAAATTCTCTGGAAGCCTAGTGGACAACTCTAGTTTGAGTTACTAGATCTGGAAGCCTTGGTTGGAAAAACACTTTAGAATCCCTAGGTGGGTTAAGTTACTAGTCTTGGAAGCCCTGGTTGGTCAAACACTCTAGAAGCCCTGTAATAGTTGGGGTTGAGTTACTAGTCCTGGAAGCCCTGGTTGGAACAAACACTCTAGAGCCCTAGAGTAGCTTGGATGGAGACCAATCCATGATGGTTAGTGATGTTCGACTATGAGATGGAATCACTGGTTTGGGGTTGATATTGTTTGGTCTCCGGAGCCTTAGTTTGGTGTTGATTGATGTGTTGATAAAGTCCCACATTCTTGCTTTGAATATGGCACAGGGATGATTGGTTGAAGTGATATTTGGCTCAGCCATGTCTATGGTCGGGTGGAACATGGAAGTCCCATTTTGGGTTGGTTTTTATTTACTAATTAATGAAATTTTCATTGCCTTGGTATTTAATGTGTATATGCAATGGTTTATATATGGATTCTATTACCGATGTATCTGTAGAAATTATACAACATGCATGTATATCTTGGACTCACCTGATCTAACAATGTACTAAAGTTAAATACCGAATTTCTTCTACGAATATTATGAGTAATTATAAACACAATTGCTAATCACATGAACATGAAGAAAGATCAATCACACACAACATAGATAAATTCACGAGGAAAGCTTATAGCTAAAAACCCCACTATATTCTATTGTATATTAAGCATGGATCATGAAACAATTACATACAAAACTCTTCTCACAAAAGCCCTCCAGTACTCAGCTAATTGTCTCACACTTTCATATGCAAAATTGACCAAACATAGCCAATTCTCGGCCTCCAGACAGCCTGCCTTGCTTGCGCAATCCCTGATGGTAAAGATTCCTAAAATATAGGAATTATTTCTTGCCTTGATTACACAAGTATCATGGGAACTCTAATGGGTGTTTGCCTACAAGTGTGCAAGCCAATAATCCTACAATGTATAGTCAGCTTCCCTTTCACATAGAACTCAATTGGGTCTCCACTGGATCTGACATGCATGCAGCTAATAATAGTAAATCCTCAGTTTCATGTGAGATCACTGATTGTGAATTAATTAATATTTAATTCACTGAATCTCTCACTTGTGTATCTTCAGTTAAAACTAGCACAACTGAGTTTAACTCACTTAACTGAGTTTAACTATTTACAACTTGCACCAACTCATGCACCACTGCACTTGGAACTCTGTTACAATTAGAATTACTCTACATGCATCACCAATAACCTCTAACTCGAAATCCACTAGCTAACTAAATTTATCACTTTCAGTTAACTCATTCAAGTCCACATTGAGAATAGATTATAGTTTAATGTCCATCTTAATTAAGGGATAACCAAAATAGACATGCACCCAAAAATAGCACTGCCGACCCCACCCTAGTCTGGGTGCTTAATGCATTAGGCGAGGGTGTTGAATTTTCTTGTTGAATCTCAACAGTATCCATCGTATTTATGTTGGTATTATGTTGGTTATGAGCATGTATTTTGATAGTGATGAGGTATGGCTCTATCCATGTTTTTACTTGTAAATGAATACTTAATGCATCTATGGTCAAATTAATTGTATGATAGCTTATTATGTAGGGGATAAATGCTTCTTATCCATTCTCAAATAATAAAGAGATCTTGTTGTTTATACATGTAGATTTTATGTTTGTGGCATGTTTGACGAAATGCTTGTCATGGTTGGGTGGGGTTGGATGATTTCTAGTTGATTTTATTTCTTCCATGTGTTTTTTTAATGTTATTTACCCTCTCATGAAGTTACATGAAGTTCTGGGCAGTGACCTGGGCTCAAGGGCTGAAAATTTGGCATAGATATCGGAGCTACGGGTAGAACATTTGTTGTTTGGGCCTTAGCCACTACCTTGACAAGGCTAGCCCATGGCTACAAGGTCTATATATGCTCCCTTTCCCTTACAAGCCTGTGGCTCAGCCTCAAAGTGGATAAAAATTAGTTCCCCCAGAGGGAACAGGGCCTTGGAAGGTTGAGTTACTTCCTATTGATGTCAGTGATGTAGTGTAAGGTGTGTTTTTGGTGTTTCTGTCGGTTCCACTTCCTTAAGGTCATCTAGGAGGTTGAATCTCATATTAGTAGCCTCTCATCCCATGTTTACACCAGTTTTCTGGTTACTTGGGTAGATGTGGGAAGAGGGTGTTACAGTGTTTTTCTCTCTATATGTTTTATATACATGCAAATATATGGATGGATCTTTCTCTCATATTGGAACTATGTCTAGATCTACTACTGGACCTGGTCGTAGTGAGTATGGTGGTCCTAGTGGGTCATTTGTTGGATCAATATTATAATCAAATGCAACAATGACATGAACTACATCACATAAGATCAAATCCATAACCATTTAAAGGGGCATAATCAACTGCATCAACAGTATCAAGATTGGGATCGACAAAATCCAAACTTAATATACCTTTGTATTTGCACTTGGTTTTTCTTCTCTTATGAATGGTGATATGAAAATCGTTTCTCCTGGCTCTAAACATGAACGCATTTGTCATTATTACAATTTCAGTGTTGTTGACTAATCGAGCGAAGGTCTTCCTTACTTGAGCTCAAACCTTGGCTTATCTAAATTAATCCTTTATTTCCCAACAACAAATTCAGACTCACTTCAATGTTGATGGGTATTCAACTTCTATAGCTACAATGGTGATGACACAATCACCTGCATGGATCAAATGTTTCCAATAGAGAACATGCCCACCTATGGTAGACCCTCCCTTTTGGAGTAGGTCTACACTGCCTGGAACGAAAGGAAGTCATATTTTGTATCTCTCTTTCATATGGTGAAAAAATGAGTTAAAGGGCCATAGGTCATTGGTATAAATGGAAATACCAAAATAAATTATAGGTACTTAAGAGATCAATTATGTATGTTACCAGCCTTTATGGAATGGATAAGGTGTGATGTAGAGCAAAAAAACGTGGGCTACTCTAAGCATGATTGCAACGAACACCCTACAATCCTATATCCCTATATGTTCCTAAAACTTTATACCTTCCCATGCCTCCATTCACTACTCACCAAGGTAATTCATGATAGAATGGATGTTACTTCACATTATTTTAATGGGAAGGCTCTCCATCAACTTCTAGATTCAACAGTATACCCCCATGCTTAATGACACATGGGGACTCTCAGATAAACACATGACAAAGCCTACAATTCCATATCATATGGTAGCTAAAGCATAGCATTCCCCTACCCAACCTAAAGGATAACTCACCTCATAACACTAATGCAAGGTGCTCCCAACCAATCTAAAGCCAATATCAACTCTTAATGTTGACACAAAGAACCACTCTCATTGTGAATCTAGAGGTCGGTCATTCCACCTCCAGATCCTGATGCAGAGATAAACTCTCCACGTCAAGCTACTAAAGGAATTATCAACAATATTGGTTTCAATGCAATGAATAGATCTATATTCAATCCACCTATAGACAATAATTTGGACAACCTACCCCTAGAAAATTCATCTTTCTCTCGAAAATATAGTCGAACATATTGTCCCGCATCAAATAGCCATACATCCAATCCATCTCTAGGAAATCTATATTCAATCTCCCCTACAAATGTTATTTCCCCACCCGTTTTGTGGATTAATCCCTCTTGCGAACAAGAACAATCTCCCTAGTACCCCAACAAGTAACTAGAAACAAACAATTATTTGAATGCCTCTTTCTTTAAACTATTTGCATTTTAGATTATTATAACTTAGAAATGAGGAGGTTATGCTCCTACCTTTCAATCGAGACGTTTGATTTATCCTTTTTCCTTTCGCTCCAAAGTAATCCTTCAATGCTGAGAAGAACCCGCAATCACAAACAATGCAAAGGATCAAAGCACTTACAGTATATAATAATCATAAATGCTAGTTCAACTTAGTGATCAAGGAGTCTAAGTATTGAAATCATTTCAATGAATTTAGAAATGAGACAATGATAAAAAGAGATCCATATATATTATCATAAATCAAAAGGAGTAAAATTACAACCTGAGCCTTGATGTTGTACAGATTACTCCTGTGTGTCTACGCAATCGTTTTCCTCATTTTGATAAGCCTTTCTCTCTAGAATGACCAACATGAAGTCTTGTGCACAAAGGTGTGATCTTCAATGTACAACCAACAACTTGCTAGTTCAAACTCTATGAACTCTCTCCACACAAGTATTTCTCATATCAATATCTACCAGTACCCTCAAACCTGAAACTTTAGCTCAATTTATAGAGTGCTTGAGGAAGTTACAGATCCATGAAGAAAGGGATGAGATCCTCCAATGAAGGTGTTATCACTAAGTTGGTATAGATGGGTTGCTCCACCAGAAAACCTAGAGTAACTCTTTCAAACCAAATTTTGACTAAAAATTAGCCTTTTTAGCTTGAGAGGGCTCTCTCGAAAATAAATTATGATTTGTTCAAATATGATTCAATCAGATGGCTAACTCAGTAATAGTTTCTTGAATGTGTTTGTATGAAGGTGAAAAATGTATAGGGTTTACTACCATTGGGCTTCTAGAGTCAGTGTTAGGAATTTCAATGACATAGTTCTCCTTTTGGAAGTTGAGACATGTAGATGTTTCAATGAAAGGACAACACACACAGATATACAATAGATTAATGTTTAGAGGAAGTCAGAGCATGATGTACGTGAATTATGAGTAATTAAACATCAAGATATTGAAAGAAAAATAATAAGATACATAGGATAAATACTCATGAAACTGTTGAGCAGCAATTGTCATTGATGTCAACCCAAGCAGCACCAGGGGCTACCCCAATATTGCATGGGAATTTTGACCTACCAAATTAATATATTATGGGTCAATAATTATTTTGATGGTTTCTACTTGTCGAAATGTTTCCGTTGATATATGGCACGCCATGTAATTCTTCACGGTTTGAGAGATATTCATGTTTGAAGTTTGTACCCCATTTAGTGGGCTAAAACCCCATGGGGTTGTGGCATGGGTCATTGAAAAGTCATAATTAATATTTTTTTTAAGCTCCTAAAATCCCTCCCATGTTCACTTGTTGAAGCCCCTCTCAACCTAAGCATTTATATAAATTGTGATCCTCATATCCTTCTCATGCAAGGGATTTCGCCATCTGAAATAGGTCATTGTGGAATTTTCGCTCTAAATATTTTTTATACGAAGGTTCAGAAGCTGAAATTTTTATGAGGCGAAGCTGAAATTTTTATGAGGCGAAGTTGAAATCGTGAGGAAGTTTCTGTGAAAATTTCAGATCAAGGTGCGCAATATTTTTGGAGATATGATCTATGGAAGTCAGTGTTTTTGTAGGCTCCTGAAATTCATCGCATAGAAGTGACCTTGGTAAAATCGTCATAACTCTCTCTCTGAGTATCGGATTGGAATTCCGTAAAAAGTGGTAGATAGTGCACATACTTTAGTTTTTTCTCTATCAATTTCAGATACAAATAAAGAAACATTGACACGTGGCACGCTGTACAAGTTTTCTCTGCTGAAATAGTCGATAATTAGGGCATTGTGAGATATTGGGTATAACTCTCCCTTGAAGAATCCAAATTGGGTCAAACCTATGGCATTGGAAATACAACTCATAGGATTAATACAGGACCAAAAATTAGATATTGGGGATCTGAAATAAGAGAGATACACCAGATTCAATATCGAGCTCCTAGAAGGCAAAGAAAAAGCTATATCATGTGTTGTCAAGGGTAGCAAAGGACGAGACTTTATAGGGAAGCAAAGCAAAGAAAGGCACAGCAGAGGGTAGCATGATAACAGTAGAAACCAAGGTGCATAACAGCAGCAATAAGTTCATCACATGAATTCTTCAAGTGGGCAGCACTGCATACAATCATTGTAAAGGTATCATTGTACTAAGTCATTGTAAATACATTATTGTACAAATTGTACTAGTGCCTATCTGCCAAAAGTTGAAGAGGCAGTGTCGGGTGGTCTAGGATCATCATTAGGTGGTTGTGTCATAGTTTGGGTTATGTTCTAGTGTGTCTTATTCTTCTACATCATTCTATATCATTTTAAAGTGGACCATTTTCACTGGTACGGGAGTCCATTCTTCTTTTATTCTTTTATAGGGTGGTAGGGTGGTGCTAGGGTGAGTTGTAGCTCATTGGGTGTTGGGGAATCCATTCAGTTGACTACTAAATAATCTCGGGCGTTGGAGTGTCCATCCAGTGGGAGCTGGAGAAGAATGCTTTTCTAGATTGTAGGAAGTTGGAGCTTTATTTTCAATTGGAGTTGAATATTAAAGAATTATTAGAAAAGAATTAGGTGATTTTTGTCCCGAATTGGGTTTCCACCTTAAAAACTGTGTGCATTTGTGTTCCTTTTCATTGCTGCTATCATTGTACAAACACTAATAATAATTGAATATTAACTAATGCTCTAATTGAAAGGAATATTGATTCACCCCCCCTCTCAGTATTTCCAAAAATTGGTATCAGAGCTTGGTTCCTTCAATAGCAGTTTAATAGCTAGAAGGAGGTCATGGAGCATACCAAGAATGGTGTACCTCTGTTCAATGAAAATAATTATGCACTCTGGAAAGGAAGAATGGAGGTCTATCTCTTGGCGCAAGGTTACGAAGTATGAGACACTGTTAAAAATGGATTTACATAAACCATGAATGAACAAGGTAAGAAGAATTTGGTAAATGATGCAAAAGCAAAGAATATTATTATCAGTGGACTTATTGAATCTACTTATCATAAGGTGTTAGGTTGTAAAACCACCAAAAATGTATGGGACAAGCTTGAGAATATATATGCAAGTGACTCAAATGTCAAAGAAGCAAAGCTTCAAATCTATAGAGCAAAATCTGAGCAACTCAGAATGAAAGAAGATTGCAACATTGTTGCATACTTCCAATACGTTGATGAAATAACCAATACTATGGAAGGATTGGGAGAGCTAGTTGGTGAGAAGACTATTATACGAAATATTATTAGAACGTCACCAGGGAGATTCAACCCAAAGGTATCAGTCTTAGAATACAGTGCAAATATGAAAAAACTCAGTAAAGAGGAATTACATGGAGTTCTCATAGCATATGAAATGAGACTTGATGAAGAAGAGGGTACTTCGAATCTAGAAACTGCATTCGCTACATCTAAGAAAATCAATAAGGATAAACAACCTTCATTTGAAAAGACATGCACCTGCAAGTGTGAAGAAAAGGGAGATGATGGAGAAGGTCTTTCAAATGAAGAATATGCTTACTTCACGAGAAAACTAAAAATTGGTGAGGGAAAATTCAAAGGTAAACTTCCATTGATATGTTTCGGCTGTGATGAGGTTGGGAATTTCGCAAAAAAATGTCCAAACAGAGGTGATGGCAACTCAAAAGGAAAGAAAGCCTTTAAGAAATTCAAAAAGCAAGGGTTCAAAAGGAACTTTCTCTCTAAAGAAGATAGCTCATCATCTGATGAAGGAAATGACAGCGAAGAAGAAGCCAATGAGAGAGTATTTTTTATGGCCATGCACAATAAACAAGAGGTATCAAACAACAAAGAAGAAGGATTGACCAAAGAAGAATTTTATAAGGAAGCAATCAAGCTTATTAAAGATCTTAAGGCAAAGAAGATCCTTTCCAATACTCTTGAAGAACAAGTTCAAGGTATCAAAATTGAAGTTGAAGAACACAAATGCATTTAAGAGTCACTTCAAAAGAAGTTGGAAGAAAGCAACCAAGAAAGGGAAGAATTAGAAGTTGAAGTAGTCTCGTTGTGTGAGGAAGTGAAGAAAGGAAAAGCTATCCAAAATTATGCCAACAGCTCAAAGGCATTGGAAGAACTCATCAACAATCAACGATCTTACAACGATAGAACTGGCATCGGTTACAAAGAAGAAGAAGCAGGACCTTCTACAGCAAAATATAATGAACCTATGAGATCTGACATGTATGTAGACTTCATTGGACAATATTCACAAGAACAGTCTTGGAAGACAATTCCTCGACGAAAATTTCCATCCAGGTACCAACATATTTTTTATGGCTATTGTTATTCATGTGGAAAATTTGGTCATAAAGCTGTAGAATGTCACACGTACCCTAGAAATGAATACAATTCCAGGAGATCTGTCAAATATGAACCTCCCAGGGCTCAGCGAAACATCAATAGATTTGAACAATTAAGAAATAATATTGAATGTTACAAATTTCGAAACTTTGGACACATAGCCAAAGACTACAGACTTGAAAATCCTCCAGAAGAATCTTCAAAGCCACAGAACGAGAAAACATGGAAGAAGAAGAAGACTGATAATTGTGCTCTTGCTTTCAAGGCTCAAAACAACAAATATGTTTGGTATGTTGATAAAGGTTGCTCAACGCAAACGACTAGAGATAGAAATGAATTTGTATCTCTGAAAGAGAAGAAGGATGGAACCGTGTCCTTTGGAAATGATGGATCTTCAAATGTTATAATATCAGGTATTGTCACTCTCGGAAGCAAATATGCTCTAGCCGAGAATGTTCTATTGGTTGAAAACATGAATCACAATCTGCTTCGTGTTGGAAAAATGTGTGATCAAGGACACACAATACTATTCATCTCCACAAAATGTGAAATCAGGAAAGGCATGTATGGTGAAATTGTGTCTACAGCAAGTCGAGATCCGAACGACATATATGTTCTGGATGAAGCAACTAAAGCATGTCTAATAGCTAAAGAGGATGATATAATATTTGGTATTAATGATGATTGACTAAGTAAGAAGTTTGATGCAAAGGTGCAAAGTTATTTTGAGATGTCTTTACTTGGTGAGCTGACATAGTTCTTAGGGCTTCAAATATCTCAGCAAGAGAAATGAATATTTATATGTCAAGCCAAGTACATCAAGGAAATGCTCAAGAAATTTAAAATGGAAGATTGTAAACCCATCCTTACTCCAATGGTAACAGGTTGCAAATTTAGCATAGACAACTCATCTAAGGATGTGGATCAAAGGTTGTATAGATCTACGATTGTTATTATTCTATATGTAACAGCCTCCCAGCCAGATGTTATGCAAGCAGTTGGACAAGTAGAAATATTCCAAGCAGCACCAAAATAATCACATATTATTGCCATCAAAAGAATTCTTCGATATCTAAAGGGAACAACAGAATATGGCTTGTGGTATCCCAAGGGTAACAATCTCATTATTCATTCTTTTACAGATGCAGATTGGGCAGGAAGTGTTGATGATCGTGAGAGTACTCGTGAAGCATTGGAATATTTTCTTCAGAAGCTTGGGATTCTCCCAAGTTCTCATTAGATTTTCCTTATTCAGAATATAAAGGGGGAGTAATAGTGTGTATAGGTCCGCAGAATGGTTGTGTGTCAGGGGGAGTTACCCTTTGCCATTGATGTCAAACGGGGAGAGAATGTAGTAGGAAGAGGTGTCATGATCGCAGGGGGAGTACTTGTGTTGCCATCAATGCCAAAGGGGGAGATTTTTGATCAGTGGTTGTCATTGATGTCAACCCAAGCAGCACCAAGGGCTACCCCAATATTGCATGGGAATTTTGACCTACTAAATTAATATATTATGGGTCAATAATTATTTTTATGGTTTCTACTTGTCGATATGTTTCCGTTGATATATGGCACGCCATGTAATTCTTCACGGTTTGAGATATATTCATGTTTGAAGTTTGTACCCCAGTTAGTGGGCTAAAACCCCATGGGGTTGTGGCATGGGTCATTGAAAAGTCATAATTAATATTTTTTTAAGCTCCTAAAATCCATCCCACATTCACTTGTTGAAGCCCCTCTCAACCTAATCATTTATATAAATTGTGATCCTCATATCCTCCTCATGCAAGGGATTTCGCCATCTGAAATAGGTCATTGTGGAATTTTCGCTCTAACTATTTTTTCTACGAAGGTTAAGAAGCTGAAATTTTTATGAGGCGAAGCCAAAATCCTGAGGAAGCTGCTGTGAAAATTCAGATCAAGGTGCACAATATTTTTAGAGATATGATATGTGGAAGTCAGTGTTTTTGCAGGCTCCTGAAATTCATCTCATAGAAGTGACCTTGGTAAAATGGTCATAACTCTCTCTCTGAGTATCGGATTGGAATTCCATAAAAATTGGTAGATAGTGAACATACTATAGTTTTCTCTCTATCAATTTCAGAGACAAATGAAGAAACAGTGACACGTGGCATGTTGTACAAGTTCGTTATGCTGAAACAGTCCATAATTAGGGCATTGTGAGATATTGGGTATAACTCTCCCTTGAAGAATCCAAATTGGGTCAGACCTATGGCATTGGAAAGACAACTCATAGGATTAATAAAGGACCAAAAATTAGATATTGGGGATCTAAAATAAGAGAGATACACCAAATTCAATATTGAGCTCCTAGAAGGCAAAGAAAAAACTAGATCATGTGTTGTCAAGGGCTGCAAAGGACCAGACTTTCTAGGGAAGCAAAGAAAAGCAAGGTGCAGCAGAGGGTAGCATGACAAGAGTAGAAACCAAGGTGCATAATAGCAGCAATAATTTCATCACATGAAGTCTTCAAGTGGGCAGCACTGCATACAATCATTGTAAAGGTATCATTGTACTAAGTCATTGTAAATACATTATTGTACAAATTGTACTAGTGTCTATCTGCCAAGAGTTGAAGAGGCAGTGTCGAGTGGTCTAGGATCATCATTAGGTGGTTGTGTCATAGTTTGGGTTATGGTCTAGTGTGTCTTATTCTTCTACATCATTCTATATCATTTTAAAGTGGACCATTTTCCCTGGTACGGGAGTCCATTCTTATTTTATTCTTTTATAGGGTGCTAGGGTGGTGCTAGGGTGAGTTGTCGCTCATTGGGTGTTGGGGCATCCGTTCAGTTGAATATTGAAGAATCTCGGGCATTGGAGCATCCATCCAGTGGGAGCTGGAGAAGAATTATTTTCTAGATTCTAGGAAGTTGGAGCTTTATTTTCAATTGGAGTTGAATATTAAAGAATTATTAGAAAAGCATTAGGTGGTTTTTGTCCCGGATTGGGTTTCCACCTTAAAAACTATGTGCATTTGTGTTCCTTTTACTTACTGCTATAATTGTACAAACACTGATAATAATTGAAGATCATATAATGCTCTAATTGAAATGAATACTGATTCACCCCCCCCCCCCCTCAGTATTTCCAACAAAAACACCAAATTAATCTCAGGTGAAGAAGAAAGACACAATCATTGTATATTACTAATAAGAAAAACTTTACAATAGTATTAGTGTAGAATAACATCCTCCAATCCTATATTCTTTGAAATTATACCTATTAATAGGCTTTAGTCACCTTACATTGGATCTACCCACATGGCTAGATCCTCCAACTACTTGTGTTGACACCTATCTTAACAAGAAACTAGATACCTGGGAATGAAAAGGACACCTAATGACTTTATGACTTACAAACCTATTAGGACTCTTCCTCTTATTTATTACATCTACTAAATGAAAGGACTGCATAATTACATAAAAAATAGTTAAGTTCTCGAGTGGCACTAACCATAATCAAGGCATAAATACCTCCACTAGATTAAGAAACTAATCATCCTATTTTTTAAGAAATGGTGTCATGATATTTGTTGACTGCCTTCATGATGAGTTGGTGAGTTGGAAAGCCTTGTCAAAGGCAAAACCTCCACCAAAATATTCCATTTATACTCTTTAAACTCTCCACATGGCTAGCTAACCTCCAATGAACCCTCAAAACACAAAATTGCTACAAAAAGTAGCTCACTGCAAAAACAAGGGAATCGAGAAAATTTCGTAGCAAAATTTTGTAGAAAATTTATTTCACCAATCTATGCCACCTGTTAGCCCTCTTTTCTAATTTGGAAATGATTGTTGAGTTATATGAGCTAAATACAAAAAAAATCCCCTTTTAATTTTGCCCATTTTTTGACCTCTTTTTATAGGTTTCAATGAATAAAATAATATTATTTTGTTTATTTCACCTTTAGGAGTCAAATTTTGAATGTTTTTCCATAATTGAAGAACAAGTGATTGTAAATTTTTGCGTTTTTGTGTAGGGAACATGTTATGTTTGAAAAAAATCATTTTGACAATGAGTAGACTTTTATCACTTTTTCAGGCTCATTAAAAAATACGAAAAAGCGAAACCCTAGAGTCCTCTTTTAAGCCCTTTTTAGACTCTCTAAACATGAAAATATTGTCGAGCACTTGACTATTTGAACTCATTAAAGTAAATGAATAGTTTTCTATTCAGTATAAGTTTACCCCTTTTAAGGACTAAACTATACTATTTATGAAAAAGGCATACATTGACTAAGAATGGTCAACAAAGCTCTCTCCTACATTATTTTGTCCTTTTTCAGTTTTGAGAGACTAAATTTACGGAAAATAACACTACGGAGTTTACTTATGTTTTTCTCATGACTCCCTAAAATTGAAAAACACCGATTTAATCCTATGTTGGAGTCGTTAAAAATAAACAGTGCAGTAACTATCGATTACAACATGATCGAACCACTCCTTCTTAGGGTTCGTTAAAAATACTGAGATGGACTCATACGAAGTATGAGCTCAAACGACAAGAAAATTTTATCCTCCTCAAGCTTGACAAAAATAAATAGGTACTTGCTAGTAATGGTGGGGGGAAAAGTGAGAAAAAGAATCCATTTTTTATTCTTGTTTTAAAAAGCAACATGTCACTCTTGAACATGACACTTCATCGCACTCGTGTTTGGGTTGGGTAATCCTTTTGTCTTACAGTTAATCAAACCACATTGAAATTATTCGGCTGGTTTTGGGTATTATATTTAGGTCAAATGTTGCCAAGCCATTTACAATGTCGTTATGTGTTCAAGAGAAAGTTCAATTTCAAATTCACCATTCATTGCAAACATTTGTCTCCATTCACGTTGACCATCCCTGAGTTAACCCTTGAAAAAAATTTGTTCAAAACTTGACCTAATGGTTTCATGTCATAGGCTTTCCTGCGATAGATCACTTTATATCGACATCCGCTCATTATCTATAAAGTTGATTTAGAATCCTATCAGTACCTTGAAATCTGCATGCCATGATGGCAGGTTTCTCGCCTTCAATGAAAGGTTCTCATCATTGACCTTTGATCGAATGATTATATGAGTGTTCGACTAGAAATCATTCATTCACACTTTTTTTATTGTGCTAAAGTACTTTGAGAGCCATTTTCATTATTGGTGGTTTCTCTCACACTTGTTAACGGTTTTCATCACTGATCGGTAATCAAGTGGTTTCTACCATGTTCGAATTCGACACAATCAATCACATGGATATATTCGTACTAGTTCGAGAAGCAGAAATCAAGACCTTGGATCTAGTTTCCACCATCCAGGCTGCGAGGATTCATGTATTCATGATACAATAGACTTTTTTATGACAGATGGCTGCGTCCATACTGTGTCTACTTTTGATTTAATTCTAAAGTCATATATGTATCAAATCATTTAGTTATTTTTTATCTGGGCATGGGAATACCTACCTCAGTGATGATATATCTTTGCATTGAATGTTTATTATAGGTTTTTGACCAGTGTCTCCAATCCAATCCTTGGAATGATAAAGTGCTTCACTCTCTCCTAAAAATTTCTCAGACTTCGTACTTTAGGGGGCAATCTGTTACATGTAATTTTATCACCATGACATTTGAATGTCATTATGGGTCTATCACCATCCATATTATGCTCCCTTAGAGGTAAAAAATACTCATGTTCCTAAACCAAGTCTTGGAAACTAGAGAAAAGTTATTTAAAACCTTTAAAATATTACTTGTGCACTTTTTGTGACCATTACCTTCGCATGCATTGAAACTTATTCTATTAGCCGCGATGATCACCACTCTGTTTGCCACTAAAAATTTCACACCCCCATAAAAAGGAAGTAAACATGAAAAGGTAGCTTCTAGAAGCCTAGTTGGTCGAATATTCTCCCAACTAGAAGCCTCTAGAGTCGCACCAGTTCGATCTATATCCCTCTACTCATGGAGCTTATCCCTTGGCTAAAGGAACGCTCATCCCTTATGTTATCACTAAGTTGGTACAGATGGGATGCTCCACCAGACAACCTAGAGTAACTATTTCAAACCAACGTATGACTAAAAATTATCCTCTTTGGCCTGAGAGGGCTCTCTCAAAAAGAAACTATGATTTTTTCAAATATGATTCAATCAAATGGATAAATTTGTAATAGTGTCTTGAATGTGTTTGTATGCAGGTGAAAAATGTATAGGGTTTACTACCATTGGGCTTATGGATTCAGTATTAGGAATTTTAGTGACATCGTTCTCTTTGTGAAATCTAAGGCATGCATATGTTTCAATGAAAGGAAAACACACACAGAGCCTGGGATTTTCTACAAAATTGTTGTAGGTGTCTTTTTGGTCAAAATCATGGATAATCATTTTTACCTTTTGGTTTTTAGAGCAGAGGAAAATATTTTTTTCCCTAAACCTTCCGAAGCAGATATCGAGAGAACTAGTCAGCCATTTCGAGAACCATCAGCTCCAAGTATTCCACCTCTTCATTATCTTGCTTTTCATCTATTTAGTTTTTCATTTTAAGCTTTTAAATCAATTTTTAGGTGGAAACAAGGTTTTGAAATCCGCCCTCGAGGGTGCGCAGGTTTTCGTGGTGAAACCCACACACTCGATGATTTTTTAATAGAAAAAATTATAGGGTCGTCGCGGTTTTATGCATAGCCCATGCAAAAAAACACACTATGTATGTATAAAACCTGTGCAAGCACCGTGGGGTTTTCAAAATTGCATTATATCCATAAAAAATGGCTCAAGTTCTCTCAAATGATTTCTAATCTTCTTCATTGATTGTTTGCAACCTAGTGATCATGTTGGAATGGAGAGAAAGGGAGCATGATTCACATGATAATGAAGCCATGGATGATCCAACAACACTCCGTACACTAAATAATTGTGGTTTATATAAATTCTGGGTGATTCAAGGAATGAAGCCACAAGTAGAACTAATGACCTGGTTAGTCAATGCTTAGGATGTTCAGGAGAAATGCTTCATCATTGGGGATCACAGGCTTGTGATCAAGCTAGAGGATATCTATTTCCTCACTGGATTAGCCCGTAGAGGGAGAGACATTTCCTTGTTTTAGTCATGACCAGGGGGACTACCCACTGCATCTTATATGGCACAGTATTGTAGCCAAGATTCAAAGTTGAAGGATGGTTGCATTGATATCAAAACCATTGTGCGAATAGAACTAAAGATCATTGCATTTACAGTTACCAGGTTGTGTGGCAGTGAAGCTCCACATGTGGCTACCAAAGCACAAACACACACTGTAGTTAAATGTTTCTGGAGAACAATTTTCAACTATTATGAAGGAGTGTTGGTAAACATGAAAGGCCAACTTATGAGAGCGAAGAATGGGAAGTTGAAAAACTTCGTGTATGGAGCCATTATTGTGTCTTTTGCTTTGGAGAGGATTCCACTCCTAGCACCTTAGAAATCACCAGCGGATCTGAGGGTACCTAGGGAACCACATATGTTACAATGGGTTTCATTGATGGCTCGTGATGATGGTCATGTGGTTCCATATACCCATCAGTTCTTTATATGGCTCAAGAGCCAAATCTTCATGATTGAGGATTTTCCTTACATAGGGGTAGATTTTAGGGGTGACCCTGACACATCACTCCCACCGAGAACACAATGGGATGCATCAGGTAAAATATCTCATTTTGAATTTTTTGTGTTATCTAATTTTTATTTGATTTTTTATCGTCCAATACTGATAAAAATATTAAAATGCGGATGTTGGCCCATCATGACCAGTAGTGCTTCGTCGCTTTGACAGGCAAGATGCACAACCTATAGCAGCATGCCCACCACATACCAATGCATCAGAGGCCCTTACAGATCTATATCACAACCTAGATAGGTTGACTATTGACATCCCAGAGATAGGGATGAATGATATACCTCTTAGGCTCCAGAGACATGTGACTGGGGTTCCAGGCCCATTCAGGAGATATCTGCGCAGGGTGGCACATGCCATAGTCTGCTACCATGATCATCATCATGGATAGTCGATGGTCGATATAGATTGGAATTTTGTTTTTTGTATAAGTATATTTAGATCATAAGGTGTTTAAAACCTATGATCGCAGACGATGTAATATTTTTTAACACGCAACTATTTTAACCTAATTATATTACTACTTTCGATCTCTGAGTATCTTGTTCAATATGGAATATGGATCAGATATTATTTTGTTTTAATTTTAAATTTCTTGAAATATGTTGATATTCAATGTAATCAAATTTTATTTCCAAGAGACAAACCCTTAAAAACATTCTTAACAAAGATGGATTTCTAATAACATAAAAACCTTTTAAATGTAATACAATGAGTTGCAAATATAACCCAACAATCAAACATCAAATTCCAAATGCAATGGTGTCATATAATAGCTCAATGACTACGCTATATTTTGCAATATTGTTCGTTTTTTGACCGAGGAAAATCCCATGAATAGAGACTAACTCATCGGTGGGAAAATAGATGACCCAAGCAACAGAATAAATGTTCCATGTACTACAATAGGCGTCATCATCAAAATGAATGTAAGTCTGAAGGAACGTCGACATATGCAATATCAAGCGTAACCAATATAAGCAGTGAATGTAGCGAAAACTCGTCAAGTAAAATAAGTAATCTAAGGCACATTGTTCTAAAATGTAACTAATGTACAAAGAGGATCTTCACACAAAGAATCATGCACAATATCTCTTGAGATAAAGGTCATTTCTAGGTTTATCTAAAGAGACGTCGTCATAATCAATTAACTCATAGGCTCTTTTTGCAAGCACATGCTTAACAATATAAGGACCATGCAACATTGGTTCGAATTCACAGACACCTAGTTTTTCGTGAGCTTGATCATATACTAGAACTAGGTCACCTTCTGAATATATACAATGGTTAACACTTTGATCATATTGAGTCTTAACACATTTTTTATGAGCTTCGATAGCTAATGCAATGGTGTGACGAATATCATCTAATTGTGCTAGGTATAGGAAGTGTTTCTCCTCTTCATAGGTAGATGGTAACGATTCGATGGCTAATTTGAGTGATGGGATTTCACATTCAATGGGTAACACAGCTTCCAAACTGTAAACAAGGTGAAAATGAGTGAACCCTGTGGATGTTTTTGGAGAGGTAAAGTACGCCCACAATGCAGAAAAAATCATGTTATTCCAATTTGTTTTATGAGTTCTGATAATCTTTTTAATCATGTTGGTTAAAACCTTATTGACAGCCTCAACTTGGCCATTGGCCTGTGGGTAATATGGTGTATAATTATCGTGGCATAGGCCAAGTTGAGTGGAAAATTTAGTCATAGTAATGTTTCAAAATTGGCTCTTATGGTCCATAACAATAGCTTGAGGGATACCAAACCTAGCAATCACGTGATTGAATATGAAAATAATTGTAGTTTTTCCATCAACCGTGAATGTAGGCATCGCCTCGGCCCGTTTGGTAAAGTAATCTATGGTGAGAATAATATACCCATGCCCCCAGGCTGAGGGAGGGTTACAAGTGACGAAATCGATGCCCCATTTGGTGAAAGGACTGGAAACAATGATTAAGTGAAGAGGATATGGAGGTGCACGCATATTTCGATCAAAAATTTGGCAATTATGGCATTTTCTATCTGCAGGAATACAGTCTTTGAATAGTGACGGCCAGAAATATCCAGTGTGAAATATCATTTTGGTTGTGGAAAACCCAGACATATGACCACCACACGCTCCAAAATGGCAATCATTTAAGACCCTTTTGGCTTCTTCGCGAGTTATACAACGTCGAAAAACAGAATCAACACCACAATGATAAAGAATTTCGCCAACAATATTGTATTGTTGAGATTGGTATCGTATTATACGTCAATTGGATCATGAAAGTTTTGGCCGAAAGGTTTGGGTTTGAAGATATATGATTATATATCCATACCAAGGATCTAATGTATTGATTGGAAACAAAGATTCATTAGTGAGATAGTCCTATGCCACCATTTCAGATTCAGTATAGGGAAAATCACACATAATTTCAACAAAAACCAGTGATTTCTTAGACTTGGATTTCTTGAACTCCAAATCAAACTCTTGTAGTATAATGATCGATTTGGAGTATTTTCCCCGGAGAATTTTTTTCATTAAGATTTACATCATTGAGTTGCAATTAGATATCACTATGGTTTTATGTAACAATATGTAATGATGGAATCATTGGAGAGCTTGAACACCTGCCAAGGTCAATTTCTCCACATGTGAATACATGATCTTTGTCGGAGTGAGATTCTGACTTAGGTAATAAATCACATGTTCATTTTTTGAGTAATCCTCTTGAACTAAAACCATTCCAATTGTGGAATCAGATGCATCTAAATACAAAAATTAATCTCGGTGATAATTAGGTGGATGCAACAATGGTGCATGTGTCAACGTGTGTTTTAGTGCATCAAAATCTTTATTGGCAAGGTCGTCCTAGATGACTAGAACATCCTATTTTAATAACCAAGTGAAACCTTTAGTTAACTCTACATAGTTTGGGATAAAACGATGTAGAAATTTTGTTTTCCCTTGCAAACTCTGTAGTTGGTGAAGAGTGGAAGGAGGAGGTAAGTTAACAATGGTCTCAACCTTCAACGGGTCGACACGAATGCCCTCTTTTGAAAACAATGAACCCAAGTAAACGTCCTGATTGTACACAAAATACACATTTTTGTGGATTCAAACAAATTTTGTGATGCCTACATCTCATAAAGATGGCACGTAAATGTGTAGGATGATCTTGTCTGCGTAAAGAATGAGCAGGTAAGTCAACCAAGTAGGGTTGTACAATGTGTTTTATATCGTGAAATGGGTAAGACATAGCTCTTTGAAACTTTTCACCAACATTTTTTATTCCAAATGGTAATTTACAATATGAAAATTTTCCCCATGGACATATAAATGTTGTTTTAGACTAATCATCAGGGAGTATGTTTATTTGATTGTAGCTAGAAAATCCATCCATAAACGAGAATATTTCGTTTCCAGCAAAATCTTCAACAATTTGATTGATGTAAGGGGTGGGATAATTTTCTTTAGGACAGGCCTTGTTAATATCATGATAATAGACACGTACTCTTATATTCCCTTGTTTCTTGGTTACGGGAACTATGTTAGATACCCAATCCATCAAAGGAATAGGATAAATAAATCTTGCACGAAGCATTTTTTCAACTTCAACTTTTATTGCAACAGATTTTTGCAGATGTATCGGATGTAATCTCCATCTAATAGGTTTATCATCCAAGTATGTCTTAATTTCGTGAATAACAATCTTAGGATCAATACCTGCCATTTCTTCATAATACTAGGAAAAAATGTCTAACAATTCCTTAAATAGGGCTTTGTATAAATTGATCTCTTCAATCAAGAAAGAAGCACCTATATGAATTTTCTCAGTTATTCTAGGTTTAATTGATATGTCAATAGGAATTGTGGGAAATAATTCCCAAATTTGTCTCAGAATCTGAATGAAGAATGGACATAAGATTTTTAGGTTCCTTGACATAATCAATCGAAAATATTGATGAAAATTTATTCTCACATCTATCAAGGTCAAGTAAAAAAATAATATTGATGGTGAAGATCGCCCCATGGTAATTCATCCAATGACAATATCTCTCGGATATTTTCATCAGTTGAAAATACTTGTTGAAAAGGATCCAAAAATGTTGTCATGGTTGATCTTGATAAAGAAGAAGACTCTTCATTGACCACATTCATTTGATCAGTACTAGTTTATGAAATGTAAGAACACGATTGTACCGCTACATATGCCAATTCATATGGACTTAAAGGCATCTCACCACCATAGGAGTCCAATTCAGATTCTAAAAGCACATTCCATGTGTCATCAAATGGTAGTGTTCTTCATGTAATCATATTGATATCAAAAATATTTCAAGGTACATTAGGAGGAGGTATAGCGAAAGTTCCCGTGAGAGAGGAATATTTAACTAGTCCTACCCTGACATCTTCATAAAGGGTAACCGTTTTTCTGACATGCTAAATATTATCTGTAGAGGTAGGGTCTGAAACGAAGTAAGATAACTGATCGATTTTAAAAATCTTTCCTTTATGAGGAAACATGATCATTGGAAAGACTAATGAAACCACAACATTCAAAGCATAACACCAACTTTGACCTAGAAGAAGGTTGTAATCAAGAGGGGCATCAACAACTTCCAGCTCAAGTGTTACGATTTTTCATTCTACCTCTATAGGCAGATCTGGGAGCATTCTGAATGGGCGAAAACCTCTTCCATCAAAGGCTTTAAGAATCATCGATGACTGGTTGATTGTTGAAGAACCAAGATTTTTCCAACAACTTAAGGACATAATACACATAGATGCTCCCTCATCAATTATTGTGTGAAAAACTTTCCTATATTTGACTAATACTGGAATTTAAAAAGCCATTTGATGTGGGAGTCTAGGTACAAAATTCTTGAGATCAAAGACAATGAGATTAGAGTCTTGAGGATCAATCACTCATATAGCTGATAATAGTAATTTCCTCTATGCTGGAAAAGATTATAGCGCTTCGAGGGCCAACATTGTTGAAGGGGATATGGCCAAATCTTCAACAATATTTTAATTTTGTGTGGCTCTCACATGTGGGTTGAAATCCAATTTTCGACATACACCTTTGGGAGGCGGTTTAATAACTAGATCAGGATTAGGTTTATCAATTTGTAATGGTTCAGAAACCGGAGGAGTTGATACTGGAGTTTGACTGGATGATTCAATTTATTTTCCAGTTACAGGTCTCTTAGATCCATAGTCTTGAGATCGTGTTGCAACCATGACCTGGGACATCATCAGGACTCTCTGCCAATGAATTGGAAGAAGATCCTATCATTTTGTTGTCTTTTGATGGAAAAGGATCTTTTAGGACAGTGGTTTTGGGTGAAACTTTGACAAATTTGGATACCTTGGCCCAATGGGGGCACTCTTTGGTGTAGTGATCCTCGTCACAGATAAGACTAGGATAATGAGGTTTCTGTTTTTCGTCTAATGGTTTAGTTTTTTCAGCTTTCTCTTTGGGAGAAGTGTTTTTTTTTTTTTTACCCTTCCCCTTCTTTTTATAGCTGGATGATTTAGCTTTGGTTTAAAATGAGTCTACGACGTGAATCTTGATAGAAGTTTCTAGGGAAGGATCTCCTTCAAGTGAATATGGTAGAGTTATGATTGGAGAAGTATATTTAGATGATTTCTTCTTACTCTTTGTCATATTAATTGTACCAATTACACCATCTACGGCATGAGAACCGGAAGGAGTTGCAGTGAGTTGATCGAGGCATGGTAAATCAAGGATGTTTTCATACAAAGTACTAGAATATGTGAAAACAAGGTCCAGGTACTGGGCTTGAACTATGTTATCCCTTTTGTTACAACACCTCCTTTAGCTACATCTTCACTAATTTTAGGAAGTAATGATTTGATGAACCATTCAGCCAGAATTTGATCTGGAATGAAAACTTTGACTAAACGGTGTCTACGTCGACATTCATGTATGTCATCTGAAATGTATGTAGACGTACTTTGTTTTAGGGAAGTCAAAATTTTTGTTCCATTCTCATAACGGACTAGAAACTGAAAATGATTCAAGAAGGTTGTTGCTTAAGCGTTGAAATTTTTGAAAGAGTCTCGTGGTAACTCAATGTACCACTTTGTGGCTAAGCTTATCAAAGTTCTTTGAAAAAGTCTCAAACGAATCGAATCATCGATTAAATAATTGGATGCATGCCACAGATGATAATTCATCACATGATTCGATGGGTCTCCTCCTGATTTTCCTTCAAAGTTTGGAATGTCACTAGGAAACTTAGTAAGCATTATTGGCCAAAATAGAAGATACTAAATTGGATCATTTGTTAGCCGAGACAAGTCTGGTAAATCTAAAGTTGCAATGAATGGTAACCGTCGGTTAGGGTCTTGCTGAGAAAATTGATAACCTTGAGGGACAATGCCAGTACCTGGAGGAGGATATCCAAGAAAACTTGGGATAGCCTAAGAAATTGGAATTGGTATACCTCCATGGTATCCAAGATTGGCCATACCAAACTAAGGTTGAGCTGGTATTTGATATGTATAACCAGGGTATGGTTGGCTTTGTGTTACACATAAATTTTTCACTGTCCCTATACTCCCTATTCCCGAATCCTAGAGGACCTTTAACAGTGACCCTTGTTTCTATTTTCCATCACAAAAATGTGTCATTATATCCCTTATAGTATATTGAACAAACTCTCTGTTAACCATTCCTGGATTATCTCCTTAAAAACACGTTAATTTGGATTGGTGTGAGCTTTGTTTGTCTCACTCGCACCGATGCCTCATTTTTAGTCTGGAGCAGTGTCAATCGGCGCTGGAATGGAGATCATACCCACACTCATCCACTTCTGGAAGGTTTTTAAAAATGGAAATGAAGCTTCGAGATCTAGAAGGTTTATGGGCAAGGAGCAACATTAGATTGAGGTAGGTCATCTACATACGATCTGTGTCCATTTGCAATCTCGGAAAGTAGGCATTATATCATTCCATGTTGTTACTAGACCCATCCTAGGGCTAGAGGGGTCATCTTTGTCCGCAGAGAGGATTTTCCTGCATAAAAAATTGGTGACTCTGCTGGGGAAGCTTGCCTTTAGTCTCCTCTTTTCACTCTTCGATTTTTTTTTTTTTGTCATCGATCTTTTTTCGGGTGTCTATCTCCTTTTATCTGTGGATTTTGTAACTGCTTACAGACATTCATATCTCTGTTGAAGTGATAATCCTAGTTCCATTTCAGTAAACCCTTTCATTTTTAATTATTCTCCTCGATCAGTGCTAGTATGTCTCTAACAGTCATTCCAATTAGCACTAAATGCATTTACACAGTCACGATTTACCTCTTCCAGCGCGGGTTGCAGCCTCACGGCCGCGCCAATTTCTGTGTGTGTATTTTTTAGGGTTTCATCCTATTTGTCTTCCAGTGTGTCTTATCCTTATGAGTTTCTCTTCTGCTTGAATAGCTCTTGTTCTTCTCTATTTAGCAACACTTTTGACTCAGGTTCTCCATCTTTGTTCTTCTCTTTTTCAAAGCAATTTCATCCTTATCGTCCTAGGATTTCTAGGTGTTTTCGGGCCATCCGAATGGTTGCATGCTTTGTTGATTTCCAGACTTATTATTGAGTCGAATATAATCATATATTTCAGGCTTTTTGTTTGATTGATTTTGTTTTTTCGGTTGATTCTCATGATTAGAAATTTCAAGTGTTAACCTTGTGTGAATTTGGGTCTCTTTTTGCCATCAAGCATAGATTATATGGCTTGATTTCGACTAAAGTTTTTCTTTGAATGCTGACCAGTGTAAAAGTGAAGAGTGTCTTGTTTTGAGGAAATGTGTTTGGGTCTCTCTTTGAATTTCGGATATTTGTCTCTTGTAGCATTTTGAGAGATTTCATTAGTACTCAAAGCGAGTGATTTATTTTGATGTGCATTCTACATTTTGCATTGTGCTTATAAATAAAAAATAAAAATATTTTTTCTTTTGTTTTTTCTTTAAAAATGAAAAGTTTCATTTCGATTTGCTTCTAGTGCGTTTAGTGAAAGAAAATAAAGTGAAAATATTTTCCTTTCACTTTAGGATTATACATTTGAAGAAAAACTGAAATTCCATTCCATGCATTTTTTTGTTTTCTACATTGATTGTATGAATTTCTTCTCCCCAATTAATGTAGTTTTCATCGAAATTAATGATTACTTCTCTCATATAGCTGCATCTTAGGGATTCAGGTGACATCATTAGAACTTTCAAACTAAGACATAATTCAAGATAAACTTTAAAATTTATTCAATCAACCTAAGGAGAATTTGGAACCTAACAAATCACATTTATAGGTCTAGGCTAGAGACGTGTTCCGGTGTCTTTAAACGTAGGAGTTGTCATTAACAGTCTGTGTTACATTCCGGGGGTGATATCTTGTCCCACGTATGGAATTATATTAACGTATGATAAGTATATTTTGGGACGCTCTCATCAAATGGTTACACATCAGAAAGCACTACTACGGACTTGGAATCCCATATACTGTCGAGTATATTTTGGGAGAAATCGTTAGGCTACAAACCTACCATAGGTAATTGAGTTAGCCACCATGTAGACGTGATACACTGAACTCGACATTCTAGGAGATTTATTCCCATACGTTAATTCCTTTGTCATTTATATTTCCTTTGATCACCAAGGTGTATATTGCAATTCATGGATACATGGTCATCCTTATGCCTAGTTCACCCCTTTTTTGATTTACTTCATTTTTAAGTTCTAAAATTAATTTCCCATGATCACGTGGCTTACCTATTAGAATATTTCTGGGCCACATCCTGAGTAACTCCTTATGAAGATATTGTTTAAAGCCTTGAATTAATCACCTTTTACTCTCTTTTTCTTTTTGAGATAATATCATCATGGCTAAACCATCTAGTTCAACATCCTCTTTATCATCTTCCGAAGGGACATCATCACCAGTCTCTTATTATTCTTTACCTTCGGATGGAACTAAAACTAATGATTTTTCCCTCGTTCTGAGTGTTCAGCCTCTTTCCACTCGATCTCCTCCTGATGTGCTTGTAGGATATGTTGCCTTTCCTCTGAATCCATTATTTGATTTCATTTATATCTCCCCTAAACAGCCATATAGTCTGTTTGATACACCTGGTGTACCATTCGTGAATTCGCTGCACCCATCTCGGACCACCGCTCGTCAATTATTTCCAATGGCTTCTGAAGGAGAGGTTTAATCTCCCCTGGAGGTTTCAAGCACCATTAATGGTGTGGATGAGTCTTTTTTTTAGGGACATCAATTGCCTCTTGATGGCTTTCCCTATGAGGGGAAAAACTCTCAACCTTCCACCCAATCGTAAATTTCGCAAGGTTACACCTTGTTGTGACACTTGGTTTTGAGTATTTCAAGTGCCACGCCTTTGTATTACAATATTGTTTGGCAGAATAATGCAATATATACCCTTGGTCCGCTTGTATCCAAATGTTTCCATCCCTGCTCAAGCAACAGTTACGCCTATTCCCACATAGCCAACTATTTGTGTTGGTGTTTCGGCAACTCCCATCAGTGTTCCTACATCGATCCCATAGACCCTGATTTCTGGTGGGGGGGCCTTCCCTGTCGAATGTTTCTCAATCCTTCGTTGGACCATATTTAAGTGGATTACAAACTCACATCCCAGGCTCTTCCCAAGATTTTTGTAGTATCCCTATGCCTATTGGATCATCTGGTCCAAGAGGATTAACATATGATCAGTATCAGCAATTTTTGCAGAACCTTAACCAGCAGCCTTATGTCCCATTTGGTTCCCTGCAATTGCAGACCCCATTAGTAAATCCACAAGGATTTCAAGGGAAATATGGCATTCAATCAGGGGCTTATGCATTTCAACAGGGTCCTATTTTTGGTCAACAACGACCTTATGGGCCACAAGGTCAACCCTATGTGCAACAGGAAATGCCTTATGTTAATATAATCAACCTTTTTCCCATCAAGGTCAGTTTCCCTATTATCAACAGGGACAACCGTCTGGTCAACAAGGCTAACCTCACTTTCAACAGGGCCATTCTTTTGTCCAACAAGGAAAACCCTCCTCTCAAAAAATTTAGGTCTTTGTTCAGCCAGGTCAATCTGGTCCTTAGGGGCAACCTAGCCAACCTCAGCAACAACTTAATATCATGTTGTCAAATCCTTTGGGTATCGTCCAATAGCCCCAAGGTAAAATTTTTGGCTCACAAGGTCAACCGTTGGGTTTGCAAGGTCAACCACATGGCACTGCATTCCAAAACTTTCAGCAATAGCAGAATCCATATGCTGCAAATTATGGTCAATTTGGACCTCAATGGCCTGCTACAGGTCAGAATCCATTTTTGGGTCAACAACCAGGATATGGTCAAAATCCACAAGGTTTCAATCCTTATGGATAGAATCCATATGGGAAAAAACCTTCCGAAAAGAACCCATGGGGACATAATTTCCCCCAACCTGGTTGGAATCCACAAATGGGCATTTATCAAAGACCAGACATCATGCCTTTCAATCCACAATTTCCTTTTCTTGCGACGTTGGAACTTCCCGATTTGTCATGATTAACCAATGATCCATTCTCTATAATCCATATTTGCTCCCTATTCCAACCAAGATTCCAAGCGATTTCCCCAAGTTTGAAGACAAGTCTAGTGAAGACCCCCATGCACATGTTATGACGTACCATCTTTGGTGTTCCTCCAATTCCTGGATTGATGATTCCATATATCTCTATCTTTTTCAAAGGACGTTGACTGGCATCGCCGCAAAGTGGTACATTGAACTTCTGCGGGGAACTTTTTAGGAGTTCAATTCTTTAGCTATGGATTTTCTTACAAACTTTTAGTTACCTGTTCGTTATGAAATGGGAAATCACCTCCTTACATCCTTGAAACTAGATATTGCTACAAATATCTCTGATCATATCCATGAATGGAGACAGCATCATCATTTGATCAAAGTTGATATTCCTCATCAAATTTTGACCGAATTGTTCACCAAATAATTTTTCATTTAGATCGCCAAGGATATTGTTATGGGGGGAGTTGTAATCGAAGAGAAAGCCATTTCTCATGCTTAATATCTCGATTTGGTTTATTCCCAATCCAGCACGTTATATGATCTTTTACATGATTACCCATGCCCAGACTCCAATTCTACAACTTCAAAAGCTCTGGTGACACCACCGGTTGATGGCTTCATTAGTTATGTTTCCCATACTTCTCGAAAGTCTTCCTCTGCTTCTAAGTAGAAATATTCTTATTCATCTAATTCCATTACTCAGAATCCCTCGAATATTGGAAAAACTGCAAAGGTTAATGTCATTCAGTCTACCATGGTCGATAAATTCTCTAAAGGTAAAAATAAGGGCAAAGAAAAATTAAAATCTTATGCCCCAAAATAGGATTCCCCTAAACCTCATGCTGACAATGGAACTAAGTGCAAGTCGAAATACCCTTGCTTGATATGTGATGACAAGCACTACACTAAGGACTGTCCACGACGGGCTGAAGTTAGTCATTTACTGAAGGGTACTCAAGGAACTCCGGTTGTTCTCAAAGAACCTTTTCCATCTTAGTAGACTCAAATGGAGGAACAACCCCAATCTTATGCCTCTTTTGGTTCTCAGGTGTTCATGATGAATGGCGTTGCGCCCACCTCCATAGTTACTAGATCTAAAAATCATTCAAATTCGCGTCAGTTGGCGGGGAAAGAAATCATCGATGCTCCTACTCCTTCTACCCCTTCCATTTTAGGCCCTCTTCATATTGAAAGGCCTAGTCCCGATCCCATTGTCTAACCACCTTCTAAATGTGTGTTCCAAACATCCTCGTATAATCCAAACACCTGCGCTACTCAACATTACAATATTGTTGAGAATTTGGCTCAAGTGCCTTCTATTATGTCTGCGTTAGAGGTTCTTCAAATTTGTCCTTCACATCAGAAATTGTTACTATCCACTATTGGAGGAATCGATCCATCTGATTCGAGCCTCATTACTTTTGATATGAAATTTTTTTTCCACGTATCCCCCATTAGCTTTCTTCCTTATTCAGGTTGTTATCAATGGAAAGAACATCTATCAATCAGTCATGGATGAAGTTGCATCCACTTGCATCATGTATATCTCTTGTTGGAAAGCCATCAGCTCTCCAACTCTTATCCAGTCTCTAAACACTTTGGAGGCTTTTGATGGAAGGGATTCTCATCCTTTTGGTATCCTCCCCAACTTTCCTATCACATTGGAAGGAAAAAAGGTCAATGTTGAATTAGAATTCATCGATACCAAACTCAATTATAATATTCTACTCAGTCGCAGTAAGACTCACGCTATGCTCTATGTGTCATCCACTCTCTTTTGTGTTCTTCATTTCCCACACGAAGGAAATATTATCATTGTCTACCAATTGTCCTTTTTCACTTCCACTTCTTCAAAAGACAATTTTCCATATGTGGAGCATACCACCACACCCTATGAAAGTGTGGGGGCATGAATTTTCAAATATTCTACCTTAATGGGTCTCTTTTCTCTTCCTCCACCAAACATTGCTTAGGTCAATATGATCTCCACTTCATCGGATCATTGGATCATCCCTTCCCTTGATCAGGTTGATTCTTTCAACGATGTCATGTCGTTAAGCCCTATGGAAGTCAATTATTGTGAAATCGTTTCGGCTTCAGCTCCTGATTCTGAACATGCTACTTCTAGAATGAATTTTGACGTGTACTCCCAATCTCCTTGGCTTGGTTCTTGGGATTCTTTAGATCCCTTGTGTTGGTGTCCCGTGTTTTGATAGTTTGGAAAATCAAAAGACAAGGCAACATCAGAACCAATCTTTAGAGTCCCAGGATCTAGTCCTCCTGTTATCAGAGAGGGATCTCTCGAATGTTTGTTTTGCAAAGGTTTATCTTGTGTGCTTAGAGTATTGGTTTTAGACTAGTTATTAAGTGTAGGTGTTTGATTATTTGTTTGGTTGAATTGATACATCAGAATATGAAAGATCTAGGAAAGATAGATAGACAGGGGAAATGTCAGCTTCATTGGGCGATGGAGTCAAAAAGAGGTCACGACAGACTTATCAATGGATATGGGATATCAGAGGGCAAATCTAACTTGGCCACGGGATCCTTTGGTTTTGGAATGAGATGGACATTAATGATTTGGAAAGAGAAGATTAATTCTCAAACAAAGGGAATTCGAAAGCACAACTTGAATAATAAAGAGTTATTTGGTAGACAGGGCTAACCATAAATTCTACAAATCACATCTTTAAGCAAATAATGATTTCAAAACAACTTTTAAAATGAAATCTAAGATTCAGGGAACACCTTATTTCCTCAAATATTTTATTTCAAATGACTTGGAAAACATAAAAGATTCACTGATAATTGCAGTCATAGAAGAGGGAACACCTAACACATCTATGATTACAACTATAAAGACTTTCAAAACAACTATTCAAGCAATGACAAAGGGCAAGATCAAAACAGACCTCTTTGACTAACTTAAAAAAATGGTACTTCAAAGGGAGACTTCAATAACAGCTTTCAAGTGATATCAGACAAGCAGGGAGAACCATAAATCATGCTGAAACTAACTATTTGAGATATTATAGAAATAAACAAGCATGAGGACTAAAGAGAGAGATTGAAGACTCTAAAATACCTCAGCAGAAGAAAACATGAAACAGTGAAGGATGAACAGGTCTAAGGTGCTTCCAAGAGTCATTTCTTAGCCTAAAAATTTCAACCTACTGTAGTAAGAAATCATGGAACAGAATGAAAACAGGGGAAAACATTAAACAGTTCAGAATACTTCACCAAAATCCAAGCTCATGGATCCAATGATAGAGCCTCCTCAGGAACAAGCATGCCACAACATCATCCAACTTACAAGACTTCAATTTCTTCTTCAAACTTCAACAGACTATGTATTATTTCAAAGAGTTTCCAGTATTACAACTAGTGACCAACCAACAACCAACCAACAATTTCTCATCTTCTACAGAAGTATTTATAGAAGAATGAGGAGGTGAGATCTGATAAAATATCTCTAAGGACAATTAATACAGATTAATGACTTCTCGGCCTTTGAGGGGCTCGATGAAGAAGTTTACAGGTGTTTCACTGTATTAATTGATATACATTAAATATTTTAAGCTCGGTGGAGGTTTGTTGACTTTTAAGGCTCTGTGTCATGAATGAGTAACTCTGTAGATATTTTTTTCATTAAGTTCCTTTGGCAGAATCAACTCTCTGGCTGTGTTCGAGGCAAATATCTGATTTTGGACCATAACTTCGGCCTCTGTTTGAATGCTTTTAAGGCACAGGTGGCACAGTGGTAGCTGGGAGGAATCAGTTTGCCTCAGATGTGGCAGTGGAGGCTTTTCTGTCTGATAACACTTATGATGTTCCTTTAACTATGTTTTAATCCTGGGGATTAGGCTTTTGATAATCATTCTTAGCCGTAATCCCCAAATCTATCTTCAATCTTCTGTTCTGGTATGTTCTGTCTTTGACATTGATACTATTTTAATTGTGTTTTAATAACACAGTGTCTTGTTGATGTGTAGGCCGCGTAAGGCTCGTATGGCATCAATGCCTATGAAGTATTGACGAGACGTGGAGTAGAGCCTTTTTAGTCCTTTTCCCTTTAATAACCGAAAGGCTATAGGATCATCACCCTCGGCTTTCTTTTCCTTCATATTATGGGAAAAACCTTCGAAACCTGCAAAATAAACAAAACATTATGAAATCCTATGTTTTTTGGGAAAGACTGCTTCAAAGGGCGTGGGGAGGAGCGTAGCCATTGGATGGTAGCATCCGATGGTGGAGATCTGTGTATAATAGTTGAAAGGAAAGCGATGGGAAGTAATGTAGGAATGATATGGGATCGTCCGATCTGGACACGTGGATGGTCCAGATCCAATCGAAGGATCGCAATCGGGGGCGAAACTTAAATGGCGCCGATGTAAAGGAAATCGCCGATGCGATTGAGCGCTGACCGTCGATCTGCAGATCAGATCGATGGCGAAAATTGAATCGAAGGGTTTCAAAAGGTGGAGTAAAGGTTAATGATCGGAGAAATTATGGGCCGTTGGATCTGGAAAGGTGGAGGGGAGATCAACGGTGGAGAACCAATCGGGGGATCGGCAATCGAGGGTGGCAAAAAAATGCATCAAATGAAAATTGCGATGCGATTAAGCGCCGGCCGTTCGATCAGCTCCAGATCGATGGCAGATATTGCTTTAAACTTTACACCAGCAGAAACCCTTTATGATATAAAAAACCCAAAAATTTATAATAAAACAAAGGTTTTGGTGGCGGAATATACATATACGAATAGGCAGGCGCCCAACTGTGGGGCCTCTGGTCTTTGTGAAATACAATATGTCCGGGGTGTATATAACAAAGGGCCAATTGCAATCGGAGCCTCGAGCTCGGTCTTTTCAATCTACCCATTGAAATTTTCCGATGCGATTGGCGCCTCGGGTCTTTTTAATCTAACCATTTTTCATTTTAAAATCGTTGTATGGGCACATTAGACCAAAACTCTGGGTAAAAGGTTTTTGGATTTACAAAGGAAAATATCAATCAGAAGGGTTTATTCCAAGGTTTAAACTCCCGATTGCGGGCCCTTGGTCTTGTAAAGCAGAAAAAGGACCGGGGTTGATATATAACAGAGCTAATCGCATCGAAGGTTTTTATGAAAGCCAAATACTTGCGCTCACTGATTACTTCCGATGCGATAAGAGCCCGATGGGCTTAGCGCCTGGTTCTAGGGTGCGGGCATGTGGGGGAAGTGGTTTAAGACTTAGCCCAAGGGGGCTTAAGTCCTTAGTGATAAAAACTTGTTTTTTATGAATTTTCAATGGATTTAGGGGTTTCGGTAAGGTTAAAAAGTGAGTTCTTAACCTTGTAAAAATTATTTTCATGAAGGGAAGAAGAGGAATCATGAAAAATAGAGAATTTTTATAGAGAAAAAGGGGAGAAAAATGAAGGTTATTTTTGGCAGAGGGGAGGGGGGAAAATGGTGTTTGCAGCAGTAATCTGTCTTGGAAATCAGCAGGATTTCATATTTTTTAGGATAGGAACATCAGTGAAGATTTGGACAGAGGCATGAGGCCTTCAAGAGTCTTCAAGAGCCATGTTTCGGGGAAAATCAACACCTTTTAGCAATAAAATTTTTTCCTTGAAGGCTCCAAAAAAAATTTAGCCACCTTTTTCTATAACAAATTTTATAGGTGGCTAACAGTGGCTCCACTTGAGGATGGTGCCTTCTTGAAGGCATCAAGAACTTCAAACTTGCATTTTTCTGGGAGGCTGATCAGTGCCTTATCCATTGGGCTGCCCTTCCTTTTCTGGGATGATCTTCTCTGAATACATATTAGCAGCCATAAAAAAAATGGACCTTTCATCAACAAGCTTTCTACCTACCCAATCCTACAGATCTAACATTTTTTCTTCTTAGAGTGCACTTGGATTGGCAAACTCTCTCACAATATTTTATTCTTTTTTAAAGCAAGAAATATAATATACTTCTAATCCTTATTTCTCCATGGACTCAGATTAAACAATTTAGCCCATATGATTCTCTACCTAATCTACCATCTGTTGGGATTAAACTGTCCAACAGACTTTTATTTCTCTAAATTCTATAACAGAAATTTAAAAACAGTCAAGTCAAGATTAAGCTGTTTGACTTGCTGTGATCTTATGGCATGAAAAGCAAGCTGCACATAGATATTATTTTGCAAAAAATTAAAATCAAAATGGAAGGCTTAAGATCTGAAATTTCAAAGCACTTCCTTCATCTTTTCTTTAGCTCTGTTTTGACTCTTGTTTGAGCTATTTTTCTTTGTTGACCGGTTCAAATTTTGAGCTGATTAGAACCAGATTTACATCTTTTTTGACTCAGAATTTGAAACAGATTTGAGTCATTCTCTTTGGAAACTTAGGTTCATATTTTGAGCATGTTTGAACCTTTAATTTATTTCCTAATCTATCTACTGATAAGCCAAGATTAAACAGTTTGGCAAATCGAATTCACTATCCTATCAGCAGAAAAATTAAAACTAATTAGTCAAGATTAGGTTGTTTGACTAACTAGAATTGTGTTCTTTAGGAGTGGCATTTGAGCTTGCACACTTTCAGATTTGTTTCTCTTTTCGGTATGGGGCTATACCTTTCTTGTTTTTACAATCTTCCCTCTTTTCTTTCCTTTCTTGTTTTTGTATTTTTATTTTTCTTTTAAGACAAAAATCAAAAACTAACTAAATGCTCAAAGCTGAGCTTTATTGACATTCCTATCTAACCTACTCTAATTTTGGAATATTTACATGTTTAGCTGGTGAAATCTCTTTTCTAGTACAACCAATCCAGTAAATTATTCCATGATTGGTCCTTCTTCATCTCCTTGGGCAGGCTGGACAAACCGGGCCACTCCCATTCCTTTTGTTTTTTAGCAGCAGTGCTGAATAATCCTCTTGCTTTTGGTGACATACTGCTCCTAATAACCTTTATCCCTTCTTCAAATATTTTCAAGAAATGAGCATAGGGATCTTGAAATACTACCTGGTTGTGAGTGTTTGGAAGATATGTTTCAACCAGGATCATCTCTTCTTTCTCCACTGGATTAAGGCAAAGATTCTTATGAGGAAGAAAAACTTCATCATCTTCATTATTATCTGAACTAGAGGATTCATCATGTATTGCAGTGTTGTCCTCTTGTAGTCCTAGTATGCTCTGTTTCAGTGGACTATGCTCTGTGAAGAGATCATCATGTTCTTGAGCAGGGGTATCTTTTATTACCTCAACCCTTTCAGGAGGAAGCTCCTTATATGCATCATGTTCAAGAAATTCCTCTTTCTTCTCAACCCCAACATTGCAACTAATAGAGAGCTGATTCCCAATTATGTGAAAGCTATTTCTAATGAATTGGATTGGCTGATTGTTGTTCTCAAGCTGATGATAATGAAATTCATGACACCAATCTACTGCTGGTTTCCCTGCATGATTAGTTTCTGTTTGAAGCTCATCATCATCATCAGATCGATTAGAAGTTGAAAAATCATTAGTATACACAATTTCACCAATCAAACATATTGGGTTATCAGTTTGTTCCTCTTTGAGCTTTTCTATAACTGTGTTTTCTGATTCACGACAACAAGGTTCAGTAAGTAGATGAGCATAAGTGTTTTGTTCAAATGGAGGTTTGGAGTTTGGTTGTCTATTTAATATTAGATCAATCTCTTCTTCTGTTAAGAGAGAAGGAATTTCCTTTTTTCTTAGGACAAATGTACAACGGTCTTCTTGAGCCTCTTCTAATGGATCTCCATTTGAGTTTGCGGGGGAAATTTTAGGTTTCTCTTGTCTTTCCTGGTCTATCTCAATTCTGAACAAATCCTCATGACTTTTGTGACAGTTATTTAAAATATGGGATTCGGGAGTTGTTTCTAATAGATTATCAGGATGCCATTCTTCTTTAATCATCTAAAATGAGTCATGACATAAAGGTAGAGACTCTGGTTGTGTTTTCTCTTCTCCTATTTCATATTTTTTGGGTTCAAAATGGCTTATGTTTTCCTCAACGCACTGCTCACTATTAGTTTTTGCAATCTAGTCATGAAGTTCTCTTAATAGCATGGTACAAGATATAGGTAGATAATCAGGAATTTCCTGACAATATTTTTCATTACTTTATTTGTAATCTTGTTCATCACTCATATGGGTTTGTTCTTGATTTGAAAGGGGCATGGATTGTTCTATATCATCAATATTTAAATTTCCCTCATACCTTTCAAATCTTTTCCCAAGCATATACACCATTTTTTCCATCATGACCAACCATTTTTCTTTATTGTTTTCTCTATAGTCTTTCTCACCTTCTTCTATAAAGTCTTGATCATCATCTATACATTTCTCATTGTCCAGGTCTTGTAATGGTTGAGTTTGTGTTTGATCTAGGAAAAGCATAGGTTGCTCTGGATAATCAACATCTATATCATCTTCATGCCTTTCCAATCTTTTATCAAGTATGTACACTATTTTTCCAATTAGGTCCAATAATGTGTTTAGTTTAGCTTCTCTGTCCATACTTGGATCCATATTTTTAATAAAGAGGCAACTTTATCTTTTCAACTAGTTCAGAGTCTTCTATCAGTGGAGTCATTAGGTCTTTTGGGATTTTGGAGTCGCCAGGTGGAAGACTTTGAACTTTCCTGTCCACCAACAGCATGATTGGGTTTGCTCAAAGCATTGCCAAGAGATTTTACAAGGATTAGTGAAGTAACAAGGCTATTGGAGGCCAGTGGAGTCACCAGGTGGAAAATTTTTAGCTTTTGTGAAGGTAAAAAAAAATTATGGTTCCACCACCATGTTTATTATAAAGCCAAACTAAATGTTTTTGGGTTTTTTTGAGTTTATGTGGTTATTTAAGGACTTACTGAGTCTAAAAGAGTTTTCTAGACTATCATATACTCAATAGGTCCCACCATGATCGCCATTATGTTGGTGTCCCGTGTTTTGATAGTTTGGAAAATCAAAAGACAAGGCAACATCAGAACCAATCTTTAGAGTCCCAGGATCTAGTCCTCCTATTATCAGAGAGGGATCTCTCGAATGTTTGTTTTGAAAAGGTTTATCTTGTGTGCTTAAAGTATTGGTTTTAGACTAGTTATTAAGTGCAGGTGTTTGATTTTTTTTTTTGGTTGAATTGATACAGCAGAATATGAAAGATCTAGGAAAGATAGATAGACAGGGGAAATGTCAGCTTCATTGGGCGATGGAGTCAAAAATAGGTCATGAAAAACTTATAAATGGATATGAGATATCAGAGGGAAAATTTAACTTGGCCACAGGATCCTTTGGTTTTGGAATGAGATGGACATTAATGATTTGGAAAGAGAAGTTTAATTCTCAAAAAAAGGGAATTCGAAAGCACAACTTGAACAATAAAGAGCTATTTGGTAGACAGGGCTAACCATAAATTCTACAAATCACATCTTTAAGAAAATAATGATTTCAAAACAACTTTTAAAATGAAATCTAATATTTGGGGAACACCCTATTTCCTCAAAGATTTTATTTCAAATGACTTGAAAAACATAAAAGATTCACTAATAATTGTAGTCATAGAAGAGAGAACACCTAACACATCTATGATTACAACTATAAAGACCTTCAAAACAACTGTTCAAGCAATGACAAAGGGAAATATCAAAACAGACCTCTTTTACTAACTTAAAAAAATGGTACTTCAAAGGGAGACTTTAATAACAGCTTTCAAGTGATAGCAGACAAGCAGGGAGAACCATAAATCATGCTGAAACCAACTATTTGAGATATTATAGAAATAAACAAGCATGAGGACTAAAGAGAGAAATTGAAGACTCTAAAATACCTCAGCAGAAGAAAACATGAAACAGTGAAGGATGAACAGGTCTAAGGTGCTTCCAAGAGTAATTTCTTAGCCTAAAAATTTCAACCTACTGTAGTAATAAATCATGGAACATAATGAAAACAGGGGAAAACATTAAAAAGTTCAGAATACTTCACCAACAGCCAAGCTCATGGATCCAATGATAGAGCCTTCTCAGGAACAAGCATGCCACAATGTCATCCAACTTCCAAGACTTCAATTTCTTCTTCAAACTTCAATAGACTATGTATTATTTCAAAGAGTTTCCAGTATTACAACTAGTGACCAACCAACAACCAACCAACAATTTCTCATCTTCTACAGAAGTATTTATCAAAGAATGAGGAGGTGAGATCTGATAAAAGATCTCTCAAGACAATTAATACAGATTAATGACTTCTCGGCCTTTGAGGGGCTCAATGAAGAAGTTTACAGGTGTTTCACTGTATTAATTGATATACATTAAATATTTTAAGCTCGGTGGAGCTTTGTTGACTTTTAAGGCTCTGTGTCATGAATGAGTAACTCTGTAGATATTTTTTGCATTAAGTTCCTTTGGCAGAATCAACTCTCTGGCTGTGTTCGAGGCAAATATCTGATTTTGGACCATAACTTAGGCCTCTGTTTGAATGCTTTTAAGGCACAGGTGGCACAGTGGTAGTTGGGAAGAATCAGTTTGCCTCAAACGTGGCGGTGGAGGTTTTTCTGTCTGATAACACTTATGATGTTCCTTTAACTGTCTTTTAATCATGGGGATTAGGCTTTATATAATCATTCTAGGTCGTAATCCCCAAATCTGTCTTCAATCTTCTGTTCTGGTATGTTCTGTCTTTGACATTGATACTCTTTTAATTGTGTTTTAATAACATAGTGTCTTGTTGATGTGTAGGCCGCACAAGGCTCGTATGGCATCAATGCCTATGAAGTATTGACGAGATGTGGAGTAGAGCCTTTTTAGTCCTTTTCCCTTTAATAACCAAAAGGCTAGAGGATCGTCACCCTCATCTTTCTTTTCCTTCATATTATGGGAAAAACCTTCGAAACCTGCAAAATAAACAAAACATTATGAAATCCTACGTTTTTTGGGAAAGACTACTACAGAGGGCGTGGGGAGGAGCATAGCCATTGGATGGTAGCATCCGACGGTGGAGATATACGTATAATAGTTGAAAGGAGAGTGATGGGAAGTAATGTGGGAATGATCTGGGACCGTCCAATCTGGACACGTGGACGGTCTAGATCCAATCGGAGGATCGCAATCGGGGGTGAAACTTAAATGGCGCCGATGTAATGGAAATCGTCGATGCGATTGAGCGCTAACCGTCAATATGTAGATCAGATCGACGGCGGAAAGTGAATCGGAGGGTTTCAAAAGGTGGAGGAAAGGTTAATGATCAGAGAAATTGTGGGTCGTTGGATCTGGGAAGGTGGAGGGGAGATCAACGGTGGAGAACCAATAGGGGGATCGGCAATCAGGGGTGGCAAAAAAATGCATCAAATGAAAATTGTGATGCGATTAAGTGTCGTCCATTCGATCAGCTCCAGATAGACGGCAGAAATTTCTTTAAACTTTACACCGGCGGAAACCCTTTATGATATAAAAAACCCAAAAATTTTAATAAAACAAATTTTTTGGTGGCGGAATATACATATATGAATAGGCAGGCACCCGACTGTGGGGCCTCTGGTCTTTGTGAAATACAATATGCCCAGGGCATATATAACAAAGGGCCAATCGCAATCAGAGCCTCAGGCTCGGTCTTTTCAATCTACCCATTGAAATTTTGCAATGCGATTGGCGCCTCGGGTCTTTTTAATATAACCATTTTTCATTTAAAAATCGTTGTGTGGGCGCGTTAGACCAAAACTTTAGGTAAAAGGGTTTTTGGATTTACAAAGGAAAATATCAATTGGAAGGGTTTATTCCAAGGTTTAAACGCCTGATTGTGGGCCCTTGGTCTTGTAAAGCGGCAAAACTACCAGGGTTGATATATAACAGAGCTAATCACATCGGAGGTTTTTATGAAAGCTAAAGACTTGCGCTCACTGATTACTTCCGATGTGATAATCACCCGATGGGATTAGTGCCTGGTTCTAGGGTGCGGGCATGTGGGGGAAGTGGTTTAAGACTTAGCCCAAGGGGGCTTAAGTCCTTAGTGATAAAAACTTGTTTTTTATGAATTTTTTCAGAGTTTTCAATGGATTTGGGGGTTTCGGTAAGGTTAAAAAGTGAGTTCTTAACCTTGTAAAAATGATTTTCATGAAGGGAAGAAGAGGAATCATGAAAATTAGAGAAGTTTTGTAGAGAAAAAGGGGAGCAAAATGAAGGTTAGTTTTGGCAGAGGGGAGGGGGGAAAATGGTGTTTGCAGCAGTAATCTGTCTTGGAAATCAGCAGGATTTCATAGTTTTTAGGATAGGAACATCAGTGAAGATTTTGAAAGAGGCATGAGGCCTTCAAGAGTCTTCAAGAGCCAACACTTTTTAGCCATAAAACTTGTTCCTTGAAGGCTCCAAAAAATATTTAGCCACCTTTTGCTATAACAAATTTTATAGGTGGCTAACACCTTGAATGAGACATTTCCCTCCAACCAAAGTATCATGGAAACCATGACTCTTGAAGAAACACCCTAGAAAAATACCCATCATCGTTCTTCGTTTCTCCCTAACCCTAGAGTGATTCAGTCGTGTCTTGAAAATTCGCTCCCCATGATCCGAATGGTCCACTCTGAACACCCATGTCAACACATGAGGTCTTTTCTGAGGGGAACATGGGCAGCATCACTGCAAAAATGCCTATCAACATTTCTTTGAAACCAATAATTTTTGAGAAAATTCACATCGAGGTTTACTTTCTCTCCAGATTAGATCAATATTTACACTAGTCTCTTTCAAGAATTTCAAGATGTTTTTTCATGGTCCTACTAGGAAATTCCTGGAATCGATCTAAGTATAGTGGTGCATGAAATACTAACTTACCCTAATGTGAACCCTGTTTGTCAGCGACTTCATCATGTGCATCCTAGAAAGGCAGCCGCCATAAAGGGAGAAGTTGAAAAACTTCTTAAGGCCAGATTCATCTATCCAATTCCTTTGACAGATTGGGTGTCCAATATCATCCATGTCAATAAAAATCAAGGTAGTATTCACATCTATGTTGATTATCGAGATATCAATCGTGCATGCTCGAAATATAACTATCCCACTCCTTTTATTTACTAGATCAATTATGAATGCGTTGGGAGTGAGATTTTTTCTTTTATGGATGGCTTTTTTGGATATAACTAGATTAAAATCCTTCTAGCTAATCAACACAAGAATACCTTCATCTGTCCATGGGGAAATTTTTCCTACAAAAATCTCCCTTTCAGTCTGAAAAATGTCGGTGCTACTTTTCAACGCATGATTTCGTATGCTTTCCATGACATCAAACATATTGTTCAATGTTTCCTAGATGACCTTCCCTCTCATTCAGCTAAGCATCGAGACCATCCTGCACACCTTCGAGAGATTTTTCTCCACTGTTGATGCTATAATATTTGCTTGGATCCACATAATTTTTTCTTTTTCATTGAATCCGATAGACTCCTTTGGTTTGTCATCTCTAAAGAAGGCACCTATCTCGATCCCCTGAAAGTCGAGGCTATCACCAATTTACCCCCTCCCTCCTCTTTATCTCAAATTCATATCCTACAAGGGAAAGCTAATTTTCTTTGTCATTTCGTTCCCAACTATATGGAGCTCACTAAGGTCTTTACATGATTTCTTAAACAAGGGATCTCTTTCCTGTGGGATGAAGTTGCTTAAAACTCCTTTGATGATTTAAAGAATTTTCTTATCAATGCTCCTTTACTACATCCCCCAAATTCTCATTGTGACTATTTCCTTTAATTAGCATCTTCTTATGGTACTATTGCTATGGTGTTGGTCTAGGACGACGACGATGTTACTGAACATGTCATTTATTACGTCAGCGGTAACCTAATGGACACAGAGACTCGATATGCCCATGTCGAGAAACTGCCTTTAGCTACGGTACTTTTTTTTTAGCACTTTCGGCATTACATTCTCCTTCGCATGACTACCATGATCTCCAATTGTAATCCCATGACTTATATTTTGACCCGTCAGTTATCGGGGGGAAAATATTCTAAATGGATTTTCATTTTACAGGAGTTTGATTTGGAATTCACTGTTGCCAAATCCAAAAAATCAATGGTTTTAACTGAATTGATATGCTCCCTTCCCTCTACTTCTGCCTCGTCCAATCTTGATGAACACATTCTAGATGACTCTTCATGATCAGCACTATCGATCCATGGTACAATGATATCATCGTGTAACTCCAAACCCAAGCCTTCCTATCTAAGTTGACTAAAGTTGATTGTCAATGTTTTCGACATCACTCTCAACCATATCATATCATTGGGGATACTTTATACCGCGTCGGCGTAGATTCGAATCTTCGTCGATGTTTGAATTTCGAAGAGGTTGAGAGAGTGCTCAATGACTTCCACTTTGGGGCATGTGGCGGTGTTATGTCTGGCTATGAAACAACTCAAAAAATCCTTCGTGTTGGTTATTTCTAGCCTTCTATTTTCAAGTATTGCATTCTTTCTGTTCGTAAATGCCATGCTTGCCAAATTTACCAGTGAAATATGCGTGCCCCACCTGTAACCTTACACCGAGTTGTTACCGTCGGCCCTTTTGCTAAATGGGGCATTGATTTCATGACATGTAACCCTCACTCGGCCTGGGGGGCATGCTTATATTATCATCGTTGTTGACTATTTTACCAAATGGGCCGAGGCAATGCCTACATACACTGCTAATGGTAAAATTGCAGCTCAATTTCTCTTCAATCATGTTATCACTTGGTTTGGAGTCCCTCAAGCCATCATCACCGACCATGGCTCTGATTTTCGCCATTACATGATGGCTGAGCTGACCACTTAGTTGGGCTTGTGTCACGACAACTCAACTCCATATTACCCTCAAGAAAACGTGCAATTTGAAGCAGTCAACAAAGTCTTAGTTACTATGCTTCAGCGCACCATTGGGATGCACAAGTCGAACTAGCATCTCATGATTTTTTCAGCTCTTTGGGCTTACCGAACCTTGGCTAAAAATGCTACTGGATTCACTCCTTCTCTGTTATTGTATGGCCTTGAAACAACATTGTTGATTGAATGTGAAATTCCTTCACTCAATGTAATTTTTGAATTGCTTCTGAATACTTCACCAGAAGAGGAACGTCTGCTGTATCTAGAAAGGATTTATGAAACTCATCGCTTCACTGCTTTAATTATTGAAGCTCAGAATAAATAGGTCAAAGCCCATTTTGATCAGAATATTTCTCCACGTGCCTTCTCTGAAGGATACTTGGTCCTTATCTATGACCAACCACACAATAAGTTGGGGGTGGGAAAATTCAAACCAATGTGGCATGGGCCATACATATTAAAACATTTTTTTCAAAAAGGGGCCTATGAGCTAATTGATTATGAAGGTAACCCTTTGGATAAGCCACAAAACAACCTTTATCTGCAGAAGTATTATGCGTGATTTTTCTCATGTAATTAATTTTGCACATTCGTGTGCTCTTCATTTTTGTACATTTTGGTTTGGTGTGTGTTTGCAAGTGGTTTTCCTACTTATATTTTTTTACTTTATTTGAAAATGTCTTTTACTCCTTATGTCGGTTTCGCTGATGGTGCCTACCATAGTACTCGAAATTTATCTTCTACGACATGGGCTATCTATGACCCTAATGGTGAGTTAGTAGATACGTAAGGTATATGTTTAGGTCGTACACCCAACAATATTGTTGAATACAGTGCAGTCATTTAACTTCTGTCAAAAGAAATCACTCTTGGCATTAGAGAATTGGTTGTAAACCTGGATTCACAGCTTGTTGTCCTACACCTCAATGGGAAATATTCCGTCAGACACCCTCAAATTTTGAGAATGTATCTACATGTTTTTCTTTTAGAAATGAATTTTGATTAAATTACATATTAGCACATTCCATAACACATGAATACATTAATATATGCATTGGCTAATTATGTTCTCGATAGACATTTATGAAATTTGTAAAACTATGATCATCATTACACCATTTATAAAAATAGGAAAATATAGCATATATATATGTGTGTGTGTGTGTGTGTGTGTGTGTGTTGATTTTGTTTGAAAATAGTTTTCAAGTACATCATAACCCCAAAAAATATTTTTTCTGATACATAACGAGACTCACATGTCTCAACAAGACTACAACTGCAAAAATCAAAACTAGACTAATCAGCATGGTGGTTTCTGTAGCAGGCCACTGCTCGAATGAATCAAGTCAGTAATCGATGAATATGATCAGACACCCCTATAGTGTGCCTCTGATAACGGCAGGGAATATCTTGAACACGAGAATATTCTGGAATCCTGGTAGTCAAAGCATCCAGATTTCAGGCAATCTCTTCTTCAGCATCTGCTCCCTCCTCGCATGGAGCAGCCTCGAAATCCCTCGCCACTCTTTTGGCGATAGGGGATGTCCTAGCTGGTATCTCTGGTCTAAAATCTGCAACACATAAGTTTCAATATCATAACATATATATCAATATATATATATATATATATATATATATATATATATATATATATATATATATATATATATATATATATATATATATATATAAACATGCAAAAGATAATTAAAATAAATAAATAAATAAAAAATAACATGTTTTACCTTTGTCACCCCAATTCTCGCCTCTGGAAGCGGTAGATCTAGATCACCCTGTAAATCAGTCCCGGAGTACGGCCAATCCTCCATGAAAATAAGCTAGCGCTCAGCCATACAAAGAAGGTAGGTTTGTATGACATCTGTTTCCCTCCTCCTGAACAAGGCATCAACTCAGACCATCTCATCAGACGTGGCTCCCATGGTGTCGGTGCAACTACTTCTGCCCACTAGAATTGGAACAGCAATACCTGTTCCAAGAATATTGCAGTCAAGATCGATCCATACACAAACTTCTTCAATCAACTGTTCTTACACTTTGTGAGTTGTTTCTTCATGTTTTCTAGCACAGCTTCTGCCCAGTTAAAAATGGTAGACAACATACATTCCACAGTAGTTTGCAACTAAGACTTGGTATCCTCATGCAGTGCTTGTTCCTCGGTGGCACGTGTAATGGTGTATAAGGTTACTTTGAGTAGCAAACTATTCACACTTCTTATCTTTGTCTTCCCACTGGAAGATTTTTTCACCTCTGAACATGCCCTCCCTATGAGCATATTCATACTCTCGCCCATGATTCGGGCCCCAGTCAGACATGCATGTGCTCCTCTGCGTGGTAGGTTGGTGATGAAATAAATATCGGCCACCTCAATTTCGAGCTCTTGGTCATCAAGGATGAATCTCTCCTATCCTTTATCCCAAATTCTTATCAAGTACTGCAATAATTCTAGTTGTGCTCTTAATCCAGAAGTCATAAAGAATTTGAGGAGCTTGCAGTTCCTCAAGGTGGCAAGGCAATCTCGATTTTCCATAGCTGCTTTGTCTACTTCGTCGTGACCTCTCTCTTTCCACTCAATCACCATGATTTCTTGGTCTTTTCCTTCCTATCATAACATTTACACGCCTTCTTGTCAGTATTGATGCTTGAAACTCAATTTTTCATGAATATTTTTGGAGAGATTTTAGTTTTCTTTCATGCCCTGTGATCAGTGCAGTCATTTTAAAAACAACTGCGTTTATCGGTGCTCTGCATGTTTTTAAAATAGCAGACTGGCGGGATCCCGATATGGGTTCCCTGCGCTGATCCACCATAACTCCATGATTAAATATCTTCTCCAGAAAATTGTTATGTTGTGTAAAAAATATTAAAATAGGTATAAAAATGTAGAGAATGAGTGCAGTTATTACCTGGTGTTAACGACTCGTAAATCAGCCTCCTGGATCTCCCACGATCTGCTCTTGAAGAACTGAGGTAAATAAGGGTAAAAACCTCTTCCAAAACTTGTGAAGGTAAAAAGTAAAAGTGTTTTTACTTTCCTCATTTTTATAAGTGTTCAAGACACTTTTTAGGGTTTTTATCATATTTGAATATATTTTAATGACTTTTACCTCGAAAATAGATAATGGGTTTATTCTTGTGCAGCGACAGGGTTAATTTCTTCAAAGGATGACATGTACATGAGTTCTATTTTATTATTTTTTCAGACTCGGTTAAAAAATAAATGAAAAGGTCACCATGTGGAGTCATCTTTCAGCTCTTTTCTGACTCTCTAAACGTAAAAATATTGCCAATTTCTTGTCTTTTTGAACTTTTTAAAGTGCATGAAACTTCATTTACCCGGTATACATTTACCCCTTTTTCAGGCTAGGATAAATTATTTACGAAAAAGGAATAACTTAGTCAACGCGGGTAAGAGGTTCTCTCATACTTTGTTTTCTACCTTTTCAGGTTTGAGGGAATATTTATGAAAAGAACCATCTGGAGTTTTCTTTTTGCCTCTTTTCAAACTCTCTAAACATGAAAAGGCGTCAAGTTCCACCTTTTTCGGACTCGTTAAAATTTAACAGTATTGGACCCATCACCATGACGACAACGAGTTCCTCCTTCCTAGGGCTCGTAAAATGTACTAGGATGGATTTGTCCGAAGGAAAAACTTATATGACAAGCATATGCTATACCCTTCAAGCTTGTATTCAAAAATAATTGGGGTACTCACCAGAAATGGTGGGGGAAAATGGAATTATTTATCAGTTGCATCGACAGTATGTCGCTCTTGAACATGACACATTCTCTTTTTCGTGTCGGGTTGGGGATATCCTACATTCGTCACTTTGCCTCCATGGGTTTTGGAAATCTTTTTACCTCTCATTCAACTAAAAATTTTGTCAACATGACCGTTGATTCCATTTGAGTCAAATACTGCCAAGCTCCAGAGTCGTGTCGCCGATATGTTCAAGAGAAGTTCCTTCTGCATCTTATTCATTGCTTAGTTGTCTGTTCACTTTAATTATTATCGTATTTCCTTTTTCTTCTGTCGATGATGTGGGACACATTATGGCACTCCTTCGATGGATCTCTCCTTAGTGACTTCAAATCATTATCTAGGAATTTGATCTAGAGATCCCTTTTCAGTCCCTTAGAGCCCGCATGCCCTAATGGTAGGTTTTTCGCGTCTGAAGACACGTTCACATCATTGGCCTTCGATCAGATGATTTCACAAGTGTTCGATGTCAACTCCTTATTCGCATCTTGAGAATTTTACTGCTATTACCTTGAGGGCCATTGTCATTATTGGTGGTCTCTCCCGCGCCTATTAATGGTTTACATTATTAACTAGTAATCAGGCAATTTTCTTGCATGTTCGACTTCAACTCACTCATTCACATGCCTTAATTTTTACTTGGTCGGGTCGTGGCGGAGTGCAAGACCTTGGGTTTTGTCTGATAAATTCCAGGCTGTGAGGCGATATATATTAGTCATGGTTGTACATGTGACTCTTTTATCTTAATGGCTATGATCATACTTGAGTCCATATTTGTGATCCTCTTTATTGCTGGATGGTTTTGACCATACCATGTGTAAAGACCAATCTGGGATTCTAGATTAGACTCAATTTAATGTCGACCAAGGTAGGTAATCTTAGAGGCACATCTAATATTTATAGACCTAAAAGGATCTATTCTATTTATCTAGATAAATGCTTACTGTGACAGGCTCTATCACTCTCTTACAAGAGCTTGAAATGTAGTTCCTTTCACACTTTAAATGCTTATGTTCTCTAATTTAATCTACTGATCTAAAAACAGAGTGTTATTAGTCTGAGTTTTCAGTCCTCTTAAAAAGATATAATTCACAAAACTCTTTCAAAATAACACACTAAGCATACTAAAAACTAAATTCATGAAAACATAGTTCATAGAAATGTTTTGAAATTCAATGCTCAATTAAACCTTTTACAAGGACTTATTCAATAATTTTGCAATTGAACTTTCAAGCTACTACTATGAATCATAAAATAACAATCTCAAGAACTTCTAATTAAATTGATAAACTCACAAGAAATGAAATGAAATAAAATGCTATTCAGATCTAAATACTAAATTTTATGAAACAGAAAAGAAAGTGTACCAATCCTCACGTAGGGGCCCTTCCACGTTTTGAAGGCACACTTTTAAAAAAAAAACTTCAAGTGATAAGAACGTTAACTCATAAACACCATGATTGATGAAATTTTGTATTTGATTAAGTACTAAGAATGAATTACATTAAAAACAGAGTTCTGAAAACACGCTTACAGTCTTAAGTCTGTTCTTCACTAGCATTCCTTTTCTTCAATAATAATCAATCCATCCCATTACATGCTTTCATCCTCCTATTTATTAAAATTTACAACCAAAAAGGCTATTTTCGTTCCTCCCTAATCCTAACTGATCCTAAAACAGTTCGAATTAGTTTAGAGTTACTAGTCTTAAGCAAAATATCAAGTACATTCATTATGACTTCTAATTTTTCTGCTGGATAGGCTGGATTTGACCATCTTTGACCATATATTCAGGAGCTCCAAATTCAATGCCAGATAGATTTTCCACCATGTATGTACATCCTAGATCACATCCTTGTCTTCTGTTTCGATTTTCATGCTTTGCCACATGTCACAACATAAACCGATTACAGGAAGTCATTACATCCCGTAATTTTGTTGAAAAATTTAATTTTTAACATAAAAAATCCATAAATTAAATTTAATGTAAAATAACAATTATAATGCTACATTAATCAATTTCAATGGACTATGAGGGGTTTATGGAAGAAAATGGTAGATAAATGATGAATTTTTAGAAGAAAAGAATAGCAATAAAATAGTACCAACACCATGGATCATGTTTCATGATCTCTTTTATGGATGGTTACGTCCATACCTCATTTCATGTGTTTATCTCAGAGATTTAGTTATGTATATATGTTCTTGTTTTCACAGGTTTTCAAACGATGACGTATTGGTCCTGGCACATACTCATAAAGAATTTCACCCCTCACTCTCATTTAGCCTTCATGCTTTAGGGGGCATTTGTTACACATAAATTTGTCATTGTCCCTATACTCCATGTTCCTAAATTGTGGAGGAACTTTAATAGTGACCCCTGTGTCTATTTTCCATCATGAAAATGTGACATTATATCCCTTACAGTATATTGAACAAACTCTTTGTTAACCATTCCTGGAGTATATCCTTAAAAACATGTTAATTTGGAGCAACGCATCCTTTGTTTGTCTCACTCGTGTCGATACCTTGTTTTTAGTCTGGAGAAGTGTCAATCGGCATTGGAATGGAGATCATACCCGTGCAGATCCACTTCTGGAAGGTTTTTAAAAATGGAAATGAAGCTTTGATATCTAGAATCTTCGTGAGCGAGGAGTAGCATTAGATCAAGGTAGGTCATATATATATATGATCTGTGTCCATTTGCAATCTAGGAAAGTAGGCATTAGATTGTTCCCTATTGTTACTAGACCCATCCTAGGCTAGATGGATCATCTCTGTCTGCAGAGAGGATTTTACTGCATAACACTCTAGTAAACTGGATTTTGTCCCATTTTTCCATATTTTAATTGCCCTTGAAATGGTTGACTTTGAATAAACTAATCTTGAAAAGGTTGACCTGTTGAAGGTTGTCCCTGAGTAGTTGGTCCTTTAAAAGGATGTCCTTGAATATATTGACCAACAAAGGGTTGTACTTGAAAGGTTTGACCTATAAAAGGTAGACTTTTTTGTGTCCTTGTTGCACTAGGTTTTCCTACAAAGGTTTGAGGAATAGACTGAACCGTAGGTCCAGTTTGATGTGTAGTAATCTGAGGAATTTCCTGTGTAATAGTTGGTGTTTTTGTTTGAAGGGTTGTAACAATAGGAGTTTGAGAAACTCCCAAGATAGGTATACTTGGTTGTTGAATAGATGTGTGTACAGAATATTGGATAGGAATACTCAGAGTACTCAGACCATCTTGTTGACTACTTGGGACAGATAGCTATGGCGTAATTTGAAGCGCACCTTGAACAGGCTGTTGGACTTGGGTAAAACCAAATTTTCCAACTGGCTGAGTACGTTTATTATAAGGCACTTTCAATGTAGGTTTCAAAGATTTTTTATTAAACAAGGGGTTCCACATAGTATTTATACTTGGGTATGGAGCTCCCATACAAGGTTGTGATGCATAAGGTTGACCATAACTAGTTTGAGGCATCAGAACATAAGTTTGATAATTACTAGGAATATTTTTCCCTACAACTGGGGGATAGCTTCCAATAAAAGGTTTTCCTCCTTGAAAAGATGGTTTCTCTTGAAAAATTTGTTGCCCTTGGAAATGTTGTTGCCCCTGGAGAGGTCATTGTCCTTGGAGATGTCGCTACCCCCTAGGTTCTATATAGCCACCTTGTGAGCCAGCTTGACAGATATTCCCAGAAAACCTACAGACGTGTTTCTTTGTCAAAGGTTCAGTGGTAGACTCAAACAAACTAGTTGACGTGGTAGAAGTTTCGAAGAATGGAGATGCTCCTAAGAAAGTGCCAGTGAGCGACTGGTACCTGGCAGGAACAGAAGGACCGCCATACAAAAAAAATTGGTGATGAAGAAAACATAGATGACTCAGTATATATGCTTTGAGAATCCATGTAACTACCTCTAGGTAAAGAGTAGAATGGTATGCGGCGAGGTGACTGAGCGTAACCAAAGCTATGTAGAAAATTGGTAAATTGATGATACCAAGGATCTGGTATAAAAGGAATAAAAGGGTAAATTTTTTCACTATACCTTAGATCTAAAGATTCTTGACGAGAGGGAAGTGTAATCTATTCTTCCACATCAGATATCTCTTCAATGCTAATTAGGCTAGGAGGAAGATTCTTAGTGATAAGAAGTTTCACTCGAGGTGAACGAGGACGAACATGAGTCGGGGCTATGAGATCCGAAGGTGACTCAGATGAAGTAGAATCAGATTCAGGCTCATATATTTCAGGTTCAATGAATTGTGTATCTGACAACTCACCAGTAACAGATTCAACTGTAATTAATTCACAAATTTATGGTTGTTCTTGATCTTCTTCAATTATCTGAGGTTAATTAACTTCTAAATTAGGATGTATGACAATGGATGTTTCTCCTTGTTCAGTAGATCCAGTTCTTGATTTTTGAACTCTTTCAATTTTCATTTTTTCCAATTATCTGGGTGTATATTCAGGGGGTTTCCCCTGCATTCTACGTGAATGTCTCGGTAATTCAGCCACGGTTAATATTTTTAACACATGAAATCAAAAAAAAAATCAAAATAATACACCTAAGGCTTCTAAAAATCAAACAAATGAACACGCGCCTACAAAATCTAAGAGACAAACCACACACAAATAGTATGTTTCCACAATAAACACACTAGTTGGTGATGAAATCCAACGTCGTAGAAATTAATGTGGAAAATGGGTGGTTGGAACATTTTCCTTGAAAACCTTCTTAATGAAACATTCTGGTGTAAGTAACTTCATTATGCCATCTCTAAATGAAGAGTACCCTCCTGAAATTCCAAGTGATTCTAGTCAAGGTCTTCTCCAGGTATAGTGGTACCTTCCCTCCACCGTCACCTTGGGAAAAATCCTAAATATTATGACCACTAAGGTCACCAACTAAGATAATTGCACCTGGGGGAACAGTCTGTATTCTGATATACACGCAGGGGCAGAGTATCAAAGCTCAATCCCCTTGAAATATCCTCGACATGGTAAATTTGATGTTTGCTAACAAGTGACCATAGGCTCCTCGACAATGGTTAATCTGAGGTTTACCGTTTGTATTACGTGCACGTCTTCTATCTTCGCCAATGAAGTAGGTACAATTACCTCATTGGGTTCAACATGACCTCATGCTTGACTCTTGTAAGAAGAGCTTCCAAGAGTAAAAATGCAACAATTGGATTTCCCTACCGCAAGATGCTACTTATTTGTTTTATATGCTTTGGAACGTTAATCACAACCTATTCCAAAGAACTAGCCTAAGCTAAATTGGTGGAATGAGCCCAAGAAAATGTAAAAAATATCTAGATTTATTTTATTAAACGTTGTATTGATTTGATTATTATTTATGCAGAGGGGTGTGGAGATGAAACTTGATGATATTATGACCTGAATCAAAATAATCTAAATGCATCAATATGAAAATGCAACCCTTTATTTCGATGAATTCTATTTAAGATAAATTTGAAGGAATTTTGAACTCAAAAACTACAAGCTTCCTAAAACAATTTCATTTCCAAGCATGACCAATATCTCTTTTGTAATGAAAAATTTTGTTGATTACAAAGCCAAAAAACTACAATTTCGATGAACAAACAAATCTCAAGAGAAATAAAATTCTAAAAACCATAAAAAGTATAAAAAATTCAAAGCAAATCAAAGCTCTAATTAAAAATCCTAACTAAGATACCTATGAGTGTCTTTTAATGATTTCTCTTAGTTGTAAGAAAACTTAAATATATTCTACTTGAACTAGCAGAAATGAAATCATGAAAGACTAGTTTAAGACAAATCAGACTTTAGTGATCTAGAAAATTTTCCTTTTTGCAATCAAGTAAGAAAAAAAATACTCAAATAGGTAAGGCTAGAAATAATCCTGGTGGCTAAAGAAGGAAATAACAAAAAACCAGTGATCTTTGGCAAATGAATGTATCTTCCAAAAAGAGTAATAGCAAACCAAGGGAAACCCTAACTGAATTATGCAAAAAGGATGATTTATCAAACAAGACTCTAAGTTTTTAAGGAGGATTTCATAGATAGAATCTGACAGCTGGTATAGATCAAGTTAAACCTTAAGAATTTGGTTATCTGACTCTGGAAGATTAATTCTTAATTTTTTCAAAATTTCCCACGGGGTGTGCAGATTTTAAGTCATTAGGGGAATTTTGAGGTCTAAAATGGGCCTCCTAAGAAAAATTTACAACCAAAATAAACTTTTTAAGAACCAATAGGATTCAAGATGATGATGTCAACCATGGGGGATGATTCACCATTTTTAAAGTAAAAGGGTAAAAATATTAAAAAATAATAAAATAATAAAACTACTTTTTCAACTCGTATTTTCAACTTATCTCCCAATTTTTTTACTCAAGTTTCGAACAGGAGTACTCATTGGATGCAAAATTTAAGTCCTTATCTAAGGAGTACCCGTGTTGCATACTTTTTATGGACCCTGCTACACGAAAAATGAGAAATACATGAAAAAGCTGATTGTAATCACGTTTTTAATGTATTTATCATTTTTCATGTAGTAGGATCCATTGAAAGTATTCAACATGGTACTCCTTGGATGAGGAATTAAATTTTACATCCAAAGAGTGCTCTCGCTCGAAATTTGAGTTAAAACTTTGGGAGATAAGTTGAAAATATGAGTTGAAAAAGTAGGTTTTCCTTTTTTCCCTTTAAATTTTGATGATGTAATCAAATCTTAATTTATTATTTCTACTATTATTTTAAAATTTCTTTAGGAGGCCCATTTTAGACCTAAAAATTCCCCTAATGGAAAACCAGTGCGCATGTGCACTGAACTAAACAAGAAAGTTGTGCAAGTTGTCGCTTTGTTTTCCACAAAAAACCACGCTGGCAGAGAAAAGTTGGAAAAAACAAATTTAAGGCTTTCTAGCTCAAATAATCTAAAAAGTTATATATCCAATCGCACTCAAAAAATTCAAACTAGGAAAGCTAAAATGTCAAACCAAACAGAACCAAGGAAAAACTAAACTATCTCTCCTTAGCGGAGTCACCAATTTTTTTTGTGGATTAATCCCTCTTGTGGATAAGAGTGATCTTTGTAGTACCCCAACAGGTAACTAGAAACAAACAATCATTTGAATGCCTCTTTCTCTAAACTATTTTCATTTTAGATTATTATAACTTAGAAATTAGGAGGTTATGCTCCTACCTTTCAATCGAGACATTTCATGTAGCCTTTTTCCTTTCACTCCAAAGAAAACCTTCAATGTTGAGAAGAACCTGCAATCACAAACAATGCAAAGGATCAAAGCACCTGCAATATATAATAATCATAAATACTAGTTCAAATTAGTGATCAATGAGTCTAAGTAGTGACATCATTTCAATGAATTCAGAAACGAGACATTGAGAAAAATAGATCCATATGTATTATCAGAAATCAAAAAGAGGAATGTTACAACCTGAGCCTTAATGTTGCACATATTTCTCTCGTGTGTCTGCGCAATCGTTTTCCTCAGTTAGACAAGCCTTCCTCTCTAAAATGATCAACATGAAGTCATGTGCACAAAGGTGTGATCTTCAATGTACAACCAACAACTTTCTAGTTCAGAATCTATGAACTCTTATGAACTCTCTCTACACAAGTATCTACTCATATCAGTATCTACCAGTACCCTCAAACCTGAAACTTTAGCTCAATTTATAAAGTGATTGAGGAAGTTTTAGATCCATGAAGAAAGGGATGAGGGTTCCTTTAGCCAAGGGATAATCTCCATGAGTAGAGTGATATATCTTGAACTTGTGCGACTATAGAGGCTTCCAGTTGGGAGAATATTCGACCAAATATGCTTCTAGAAGTTACCTTTTCGTGTTTAATTCCTTTTTACGAAGGTGCGCAGTTTTTAGTGGCAAATAGAGCAGTGATTGCCACAACTAATAGAAGAAGTATCAGCGCATGCACAGGTATTGGTCACAAAAAGCCCGCAGGTAATATTTTAAAGGTTTTAAATATCTTTTCTCCAGTCTCCAAGACTTGGTTCAGGAACATGAGTATTTTTTACCTCTAAGTGAGCATAATATGGATGGTGATAGACCCATAATGATAGTAAAATGTCATGGTGACAAAATTACATGTAACACCACCAAAAACTAATGAATTATGAGATAGTTTGGATAAGAAAGCAACATTAAGCCTCAACCTCATGCCAATGGATTTTGCTGACATAAGAAGACAACAACGATATGATGAACCTAATAAATATTCCCTTAGTTTAGTATATCATATGTGTAATTGGCCAAAAAGAGAATATCTATTTTTCAATATGAAAGATATAATCACAATGAAAGAATCATTAATACCAACATGAGTAGACTAAAACATGAATATATATTAATGATCTATTGACCACGTTTTCCAATTTCCATTGGGGAGAATGGACTGGCACTAGATATTCTTATTTAGGTATCCCTTATCTCTCAATCAATTGGTTTACTTAGATATTTTCTCCCACAATTACCTTTACTTGGGTTCAATTCAATTAGATGAAAAATTGTGTAGGATTCACCCTGGATTCCAAGATGAGACAACCTTATTTCCCTAAACTAACCCCCATTAAACTAGAAACCTTGAGCTCTTTACAAAGGTGGGATCACTGCTTAATTCAATATTAAGGAGGAATTGAAAAAGTGGGTCAAACCCTGGAAGGGCTCCCAATGACCAAGTGTCTCATCATTGGTTGGATGGTTGTCATTCCACCACTACATAGATATAGTGAGGGATGGTAGGGAGAAATTCATTTTCAAAGTCTCATCTACCCAGTGAACGACGATCCCAAAAATATTCATAGATTGGCCATTTTCATGTCTTTGAAGAATGACGAGGGTGACTTACTTCATTTAATTCAACATTCCTTGGTGGCAACATACTATACTAACATAAAATGATTCTACTTATTTATTTCTTGATTCTAGGGGAAGGCCTTTCATGATCCATTTCTTAAGGGATTGGGGAGAAACCACTTACAAGAGTGCGAGAGGGAAAACATCATACTTAAAGAAAAATAATATGATAAATATATATGGTCCTAAAGTCTCACACAATGAAAAGTGAGACTTTCCAATGGTGAGTCTTTCCCATGAGAAAATGTTATCCACCCATATCGGTCTTGTTAATACAAATAAAGCTCGATTAGAGCCCTCACTATCACACTACTGGAAAAATAATTCCTTATTCCTTAGGTTTACACGAGTAGGTATCTACAAAAAATAACAGTGGTTTCCACCAACCCCCCCTTATGGTCTTGATTCAATTGGTCCACTAGTGCTTTGATTGAGTGGACGATATGTCATATCATTCTGATACTTACCAAGGTGAGATGATGATCCCCGTGGTTGGTGTAAATTAGTTTGAATATTCAATGGGCGGGGGTGATCCTTCTCATTGTTTTTTTTATGGTTATATTAGGGTTACAACATAACAATGGAAGTGTGAGTTAATCTCCCCTGGTTTCATCCTTTCCTTTAGGTTTAGTTTTTTAAGGCTTTGTTGACTCTTTTTTCTATTGACATGTTGGATTATATTGTATTGTGGATATCCACGCAGTGTCAAGGTGGATATGCTAGTTTTTCTTCATCCCACCACATCTTATCATAATAAGAATCATCATCCCATCCAATATTGTATTGTGGCATACTCCGTAGTTTAGAATCTTATGATTTTTGTTTCAAGTCAGGGGGGATTAGTCTACTATTACGCATTTTTTTATTCTTAGCACGGTTCATAATAAGATGAGGATGGAGCTTTGGTTATTCTGATGATAATTCCGATGACGACGAAGAAACTAGTGAATATGGTTAGAATTGTGGCTCTATGTTTAATTCTATATATGTTCAAGTGTCTCCATTATAGAAATTTTGAGGTCTAAAATGGGCCTCAAAACAAAAATGTATAACCAAAATCAACTTTATAAGAACAATAGGATTCAAGATGATGATGTCAACCATGGGGGATGATTCTCCATTTTTGGAGTAAAAAAATAAAAAAACTACTTTTTCAACTCGTATTTTCAACTTATATCCCTATGGTTTACTCAAATTTGAAGTGGGAGCATTATTTGGATGCATAATTTAATTCCTCATCCAAGGATTACCCATGTTTCATACTTTTGATGTACCTTTCTACATGAAAAATGTGATTGCAATCACAATTTTTCATGTAGTAGGGTCCATCGAAAGTATGCAACATGGGCGATACTTGGATGAGGAATTAAATTTTTCATCTAAAGAGTTTTCCCACTTGAAATTTGAGTAAAACCAAATGGACGTAAGTTGAAAATACGAGTTGAAAAAGTTTTTTATTTCCTTTTTCCCTCTAAAATTTAATGATTTAATCTAATCTTATTTTATTATTTCCACTATTATTTTTATAATATTCCTTAGGAGGCCCATTTTATACCTCAAATTTTCTCTAATGTTAAATGTTCAACCCTCAATTCATTAGTGAGTGTCTTCCATCCTTTCCTAACTCATCTCACATATCAAAGTGAGGAGTAGGTTTCGTCTCCCTTTTCCCTAGTTATCGATTGGGAAAATTTGGTGGGTGATGGGTACAATGTACATCGTATGGTGGGTAAGGCTAATCAATGTCATCCTCTCCTAAAAGTTCCAAGACATGTTGGAGAACCATCAGCTGTGGCCACTAAATACCTAGGTGTTATAGATGGTGTTGGAAGGGGCTAGGGTATTCTAAAGTTCCTTGGAGGAAACATCCAACAAAGACTTAGTGGTGCACTGGATTTTATGACCTGTCAGAATGTAATGAGATCATAATTAATGAATAAAAGATATTTCCTTGCCCTCAGACACACCTTTTATTTATTCTATTTCTTCCCCTCCAAGAGCATAGTGAATGGTTGGCATATCTATATTTTTTCCCCACAAATCCTTACGCCAAAAAATAAATAAGGAAGGTGCATGCCCTTACTTATTTCTTTACCTCCTAAATCGGTGACCTTAATTAGAGAAGGTTTTGGACTCTTTGATCTTCGCTTGGTAAGACCCGCCTTTCCTTCTAGCCACACAAATACCCCACTACTTATCATTTCACTTGAAGGGTTCCCTTCGCTGCAACCTTACTTAGTGAAGGTCAAAGCCTTTTCTTTAAATATCTAATGCACCGCCTCCTTTAGACATAGGCCAACTGAACAAATAATAAGGTGACAGGTAAGGTTAAAATCTATAGCCATCACTAACACACTGGGATAATATAACTCCAAGCAAGGACAAACCAAGAAAAAATAGCTAAATCCATAGAAATAAAGTGTTGCTTCACTTATAATGTATTTATTGAATCATATATAGTAACAAGGGATACCATAAAGAGAATAACTCCATATGCAGACCTAGTCCTACCCCATATTTCAAGTTTGATTATAAGCTCATTTTATCTAGCACCTCACTTTCTCTTTATTTCATCAGGGGGAGGGCGGTAAGGAAGGGTAGTATACATGAGATGAGGGTTAGAAAATAAAAGAGTCTATATTACCTAAGATGAGGCTCAGGACCTTAAATATCTCATCTTGAGGGTTGTTATGTGGAATTTTAGATGGGGGATGAGGATTTTTGCTTAGAAAATTTTCCATTGCTACTCAGAAATGGCATTGGTAGACCTTCCCCTCCCTTACTTACTATGAGTATTCATTCCTTCTCTCTCTAACAACAATATGTTACTTACAAGCATTCCTTCTCTTATCTTACGAGCATGCATTCTCTGAATTGCGAGCATGCCTACGGTAGGAAGGAGGGATATGACTTGAGTGAGCCATAAGGTCATGTTCCATCCTCATTAATCTCTCCTTGTGTGATTTATTTGAAGTAATGATTCCTACAAGGTAACGGTATGAGGTTGGTGAGTATCTAATAGGTCACCCAAAGAAACTACTTCTAAGAATTATGTCTCTTATCCTAGTAGTGAATATCGTGTGGGCTAGGCTACTGGGGTGATGTGCTCATTGATCAGAATTCAGAGGTGCACCCAACATTTTGACTACGAGTGAGATGGAGGTGCATAATTTATTCCATTATCCCCACTTAGAAATGAGTAATTCCATGATACTTTGAGCATTCCAATGAGAGATAATATGGAGAGGAACGACGTTGAGTTATCAAGGTGATCTATGTACAAGAATCAATGAATGACATACATATAGGAATCGATTTAATGAAGTGGGTTCAATCGTATGTAAAATATGGGGGGTGAAGCATGATTCTTCTTCTTTCATGGGTTTTCTTCTAGAACAAGAATGTCGAGATCCCGTTGGAGGGTATAATTATGAAATATTTGTCCCCATAGGTAGAAACTAGTGAAAATTCCACCTACCTCTTAGTACTAATAGTTTTCCTAGTTGCACCTATATCCATATGATTGTTAGAAATTAATTAACGGAACAATGAAATACACAAAATATTGCGGAAACAAAAATACATAAATTCATAAAACAAGAGAGACACATATATGTGGTTCACCCAATTTGGGCTATGTCCATGGTGTTAGTGTCTTTCATTCCTGCCAATAACGAGTGATCAAATGTGTTGTTACAAGGTTTTTGATAGGGTCCTACTGTAATTTTTTATGGTTTTAAATAGGTTTAAAAATAAAAATTTGGTCACTGGTTAGTATGTCTAGGTGTGTTACTACTCCTTTCATTTCATGTTTTTGTCATGCCATCACTCATTTTGAGGAGTCATCACTAAAATTTCTTCATCACCATCTTAGTCACATCACCATGGTCATCATTTAGCTCATTCTTCCATGTAGTGTCATCATTAGGTCATAGGGTCAAAATCATGAAAATAGGTCATTTCACCATTAAATTCAGCATTGAAAGGAGTAGTAATAGTGAAAAATATTTAATAAAGGTTTCAAAAGTGTAATTTTATTTCACTATCAATTCAAAACAAAATGTAAAAGGACATGGTGGGACCACTACACCACTAAAGAGAAAATTGATTTCCAAGCTATTAAAATACCAAAATAGCTTCTCATTTTCTCATTCAAACTTCAAGAGGTATCACTCCACCATTAAAGTTTAGTTCTACCCTCGGATAATTGATTTCTTTCCATCAAAGACCCAAGTTTCCTCCTGTGTTGCGATTTTCACTGGCAGTGTTGCGCTTTTGCCAGAGTGTGTTGCGATTTCTTCAAGAAAGAAAAATATTCATTTCCATAGGTATTATCATCAAATTCAAGTTCCAAACCAATAAAATCAAGTAAGTGGGACTCTTTTTCTCCTCTTACACCTTGTTTTTGCTTCAGTTCATGATTGGAAAGATCACAATTCCCTCTTGTAGGGTTTTGTAGCATTTTCTTGGTTTCATAATCTCTTTGAAAAATTTCATATGGTAAAATCCTCACATTAAATCTCACTCACCTTCCCCCACCTTTCATATACCTTCCTAAACATTTTCCCTAACCCCCATCCCTCATTTTCACCATTTTCCCACAAACCCTATCCTAGACTACACTTTCCTAGGCTAGGACAGTGTTTTCCCATTTTCGACCCCTTCCCCTCACTCTTTCCTTAAAATTTCACTTTTCCCCACTTCCTAACATCTATCCCTACCTCCATAAATTTTCCTAAGCATTTAGAAGACCCCTAACCCCTTCATCTCCCTTCATTCCTAAAAACTACCCAATCCCCTATTTTTCCCTACACTAAACCCTAATTCCCCTTCCCATTGAGCTAGGGTTTACTATGGATTTTGAACCACTGAGTAGAGGAGGCATAAGGGAGGTCAGATCAGCATGTATGAGCCCACTACAGCACATGATATCATGTCTTCACCCTTCCTTGAGAAATCATTCCATGGTGTAGGTTGCCTTGCCTTTTCCCAAAAGTTTGAGGAACTTGGTTTTCATGAAAAACTTACCAGCACTTTTGCCACCAGTTTGAGGAGATATAAGGTTAATATTGTAGGGGTTTTGTTCACTCTTTCAACAGAGGCCATTTCCAAAACTATAGGGATTCCAAACAATGGAGAAACTTGGTTCAAGAAAAGGGACGTTGACCTTGAAAACTACAAGATGTATTGAAACCTCCATACAAAGCTGCTCTAAAACACATCTTTTCATTCAGAAATTTGTTGGAGAAGTATGCCCCTCTCATGAAATTAATAATGAAATATTTCACATGTGAGGGTGGGTAATCGAGGTTATATTAGTATCATGTGAGACTGTTGATGCATTTTACCGATGTAAAAGCTCTTCACTTGCCTCATTACCTTTACAGAAGCATGGTAAAAATGGCAGAGAAGGTACATATATTAGGAGAAGATCATCATGCTAGTTTGTTTCACCATGGCTTCGTGAAAATCCTGGTTTCCCATCATCTCACACATATCAATTTTCCTTGGGATGGTTTCATATATTCAACTTCTCTTTTGTCTTCTCCACCTCAGTCAAGCAGTCACTTTATACCTTTGACTTCACCAGCACAAAAAGAGGTGGCTTCCACAATAAAACCTATCACAAGAACTCCTAGGGAAAAGGCGAAAAATACATACACTAGAGGAAAGAGGCTTGTGTTTTCTCTAGAAATTGTTCAAAGGGCCAAGCCTACATCAGGTGAGAAAGAAAATCATCACAGTATGAGGCACCATTGCAAGATGAGGAAAAATTTCATATTGACACTAATATAGAAAATTTGGAAGTGCATGAGGAGGAAAAAACATCTGAGTAGATCATCCAGGAGAAATAATTTTAGATAAGAGAGCTCAAATAATTTTGTCAAAGGCAAATTTCTTGGTCTCATTCTTGGAGTAGGAGAACATTCAACTAAAAGTAAATCAGCTACTCTTAAACAAGCCCAAAGCAGATTTGAGAAATGATGATGCCAAAGGTAAGGAATTTGTTGATGTTGATGACTTAAAGGATCAAGAAGAACATTTTATAACAAGGATACCAAGAAAAATAGGTCTCAAGAGGGCACTTAAGTAGCAAAAAGAACCATCTCCACCAAAAGGTCAAATGACTGTTGATGAATGTTGAAGATTGCAACAAGAAATAGTGAAGGAGGCATCCTGAAACATCATCCTTGATCCTAGTTGGAAAATAATCACCTAAACTAGGTGGGGCCCACACAGGTGATTTTTGTCGCAAAGTCTATTTTTAGACTATGTCTGCTTTTAGACATGTCGATCATATTCTATGAATTGTAGGGTGTTATTTGTGGATGGTTGGTCAAGTTGGAAAAATAGATGGAATTCTATTTTTAGAAATATTGGGCAGAATCTATTTTTAGATTTCCAGTCTAAAAATAGATATGTCGAATATTATTAGCTCTTAATAATATTTGGACTCTAAACATTATCTTATTCTCTTGGAGCACTTCAGTTAAGTGCACAGATGTGGCACAGGAGCTGACAGAAGGAATTGCGCTATTCCTAAGGGTTTACTAGAGCTATTTCATGGAGGATTTCAGTTAGAACTCATGTGACAGAATTTGGTGGAGTTGTAGAAGTAGTTGGTGGAGTTGTGTTCAGTTTAACTCAGTTAGACACAGTTGAGCTAGTTGTATCTAGTCTAACTGATTGATACACTAGTGAGAGAGGTGTGAATTAATTATTAATTAATTCACTAATTATTAACTCATTAATCAACTAAAGAATACATCAGTTAACTACAGTGCATGGACAGTTTCAGTGGAGACCAGTGAAGAGGTAGGTGAAAGAGCAATGTGACTATCTGTTGTGACTATTAGTGATGCATGAATTGCATCTACATATACATTGCAGTTGCCAATGATAATAACGCAGTCAAGGAGAGTGGGATTACATCGAATTGGTCTTTGTAATCAACTTGGATTGTGCAGTGGAGGCAGGCTAGCAGGAGGGCAAAGATCGGTGCATGGATTTGCAAGATTGTACTATGTTAGTGTATGACGATTGTACTGTACTGAGAGCTTGTGATAAGCTTTGTATGCTTTGTATGAGATTGTCATATGATCTCCATGTTACATAATATATATTTGGGGTTTTCAGCTTCAGGCTTTCTCGTTAAACAACTATGTTATGTGTGTTTTTATTGCTTCATGTGTTTTGCAATTGTTGATTAAATTTCCGCAAGAATTATAGTGGAAGGATTCTGTATTTTGCAGGAAGATAAATATTGTGAGATCGGGAGAGTCCGGATATATACATGTATATTGTATATAATTTCTAAATGGTATCAGAGTGATATTGATCATTGGATCAATTGAAAAGCATTGAAGCAGTTGAGTTTTAGGATAAACTCAATAAAATAAAAATGGAGAAGAATGACACTATTCTGATATACTTGAAAAATTTTGTCCACTGCAGGGATGAGCTTCGGAGTGTAGGAGTTAGTGTGGATGAGGAAGGACAAGTCAAGAAGGTTGGGATTCGAGCAAATAATCTCTACAGACTTGAATAGATGGGATGTCTACGGAGCTTCCTATTGTTGGGAAGTGCAAGAAAGACATGCAATTGATGCTTGAGAGGGAGTAATTTTTGAATGCAGGTAATAGTGAACCTTGGGATGTGGAGCAACCACAAGATGAGGATCATGGAGTGGAAGAAACCACTCATGTAGAGAAATTTCGTGCCAGATGGGCAGAGGGAGTGCATGCAGCTATACCACCAGGTGAGGCGGGGCGACGCCATGATTAATCCCAAGAGGAAGTTGCAGGGCGGGATTTAGGAGATGGTGTGGATCTCATGAATTGAACCTAGCTACGAGGAGCCCATAGAATAGCAGTAGCATGATCAGTTGGATTGATGCAGTCAGATCAAAGTGATAGTGTTGGATACTAGAGCGCGGATCAAAGTTGACAAAAAGTTCAGAGTGCATGGTTGCAGAGTTCAACACTGCAGTGGTTCCTGAAGACATGTGTAGTTGGGCCCAACGAAGTAGAAGACCTTAATGATAGATGCATCAGACTGATTGAGTTGTTTGGAGCCTATTTAGTTTCAGAGGAGTTGCAGAGCAGATGCATGGAGTTGCATGGTGCTTGTGAAGGTTGCAGGGCGAATGCATGGAGTTGCATGTCGCATGCAAAGATAGTCCTTTCTTGTTGAGAGGGAGTGTTGAATATTGCAACAAGAAACAGTGAAGGAGGCATCCTGAAACATCTTTCCTGATCCTAGTTGGAAAGTGATCACCAAAACTAGGTGGGGGCCACACAGGTGATTTTTGTCGCAAAGTCTATTTTTAGACTATTTCTATTTTTAGACATGTCGATCATATTCTATGAGTTGCAGGATGCTATTTGTGGATGGTTGGTCAAGTTGGAAAAATAGATGGACTTCTATTTTTAGACATATTGGGCAGAATCTATTTTTAGATTGCCAGTCTAAAAATAGATATGTCGAATATTATTAGCTCTTAATAATATTTGGACTCTAAATATTATCTTATTCTCTTGGAGCACTTCAGTTAAGTGCACAGATGTGGCACAGGAGCTGACAGAAGGAATTACGCTATTCCTGAGGGTTAAGTGGAGATATTGCATGGATACTTCAGTTAGAACTCATGTGACAGAGTTTGGTGGAGTTGATTGAGGAAGTTAATGGAGTTGTGTTCAGTTTAACTAATCTAAACATAGTTGAGCTATTTGTATCTAGTTTAACTGATTGATACAATTAGTGAGAGTGGTGTGAATTAATTATTAATTAATTCACTAATTATAAACTTATTAATCAACTAAAGAATACATCAGTTAACTTCAGTGCATGGACAATTTCAGTGGAGACCAGTGCAAAGATAGGTGAAAGGGAAAGTGTGACTATCAGTTGTGACTATAAGTGATGCATGGTTTGCATCCAACACTTAGTAGAGATGCCTATAAATACTGCGTGAGCAAGGATGGGGTAATACATTCTCATCAAGAGGCATTCTTCAGCAGGGATTGCGTAGTAGAGGCAGGCTATCAAGTGGCAGAGATTGGAGCATGTGTTTTGCTAGATCTAGCTTGATTAGTGTGTAGCAAGTGGAGATTATACTGAGAGCTTGTGAGGAGATTTGTATGATGATTGTTACATGATCTCTATGACATATATAATATACAAATAGTTGCGGGTTTTCAGCTTTAAGCTTTCCCATTACATACTGTGTTCATATGTGTGAATTTTTATGGCTTTAATGAGTGCATGCAATTGATTTTATTTCCGCATGTGATGATCAATGGTAGAAGAGATTATGTATTGTGCATGAAGATAAAATATTGTGTGATCAGGAGAATCTTGGTGGATAACATATCAGTTATTCAAAATTCTACATGGTATTAGAGCTACATTATAGATTTTCTACATGGAATGAGAGCAGGAATTTTTGGGCGCGCGAGTTTGCAGAGAATATATGAAATTCTTGGTGAAATATTTCTAGAAAAAAATAGCATATTTGGATTCCTTGTGAAAGAATACCTAAATTGAAAAAAAAATTGATCGAATCAAAGCTCGGATGAGGGAGATATTGTCGATTTAAAATCAACTCTTTTATTAAAAAATATTGTGACCACGTGACAATTACAATGTACATGAGCCAAGAATCTACATGCACTGAGGTACAAGATGCATGCAAAGCTTTGAGGAGAAAAGAAGAGGTTAGTGACTTGGTGGTTGGAGAGGGAGCTCTCTCAACATGCACATGAGAAGAGAGGCTCCTGTATGTTGTGGAGTTGTATGCAGCATAACTAGAGATGCAGAAGTTAGACCTTATAGATTTGATGTAGATGGGATTTACAGCTTCCTATCATATGGGAAGTGAAAGAAAAGCATGAAATTGAAGCTGAGAGGGAGCAGATTTGCATGCAGAGAACTTTTAATGTGATGCTGATGATGAGGATCATGGAGGGGGAGCAACCACTATGCAGAAATTTCAAGTGCCAAATGGGGAGAGGAGAGCATGCTCATACCACCGTGTAAGAGGAAATTTTCTGGTAGGACCCGTGGAGGGTGGACTATGAATTGAACCTCGGCTACGATGCCCATAGAGAAGCATTAGCATGATCAGTTGATTGCTGTGCGTATCAAAGTGATGTCGGAGCATCGAGCGCAGCTCGCAGTTGCCCTCCTTCTCTCCCAGAGTGCATGGGTGCAGAGTTCAATAGCGCAATGGTTCCTGAAGACATGTGCAGTTGGTACTAGTAGAATTCAAAGACTTTGATGATAGATGCATCAGATTGATTGAGTTGTTTGGAGCCTTTTCAGTTTCGGAAGAGTTGCAGAGCAGATGCATGGAGTTGCATGGCGCTTGCAAAGGTTGCAGGGCGAATGTATGGAGTTGCATGTCGCATGCAAAAATAGTCCTTTATTGTTGAGAGGGAGTGTTGAATATTGCAACAAGAAACAGTGAAGGAGGCATCCTGAAACATCATTCCTGATCCTAGTTGGAAAATAATCGCCTAAACTAGGTGGGGCCCAATACACAAAACATTTTTTGTCGCAAAGCTCATTTTTAGACCATGTTCATTTTTAGACATGTCGATCATATTCTATGAGTTGCAGGATGCTATTTGTGGATGGTTAGTCAAGTTGGAAAATAGATGGACTTCTATTTTTAGACATATTGGGCAGAATCTATTTTTATATTGCTAGTCTAAAAATAGATATGTCGAATATTATTAGCTCTTAATAATATTTGGACTCTAAACATTATCTTATTCTCTTGGAGCACTTCAGTTAAGTGCACAGATGTGGCACAGGAGCTGACAGAAGGAATTGCGCTATTCCTAAGGGTTAAGTGGAGCTATTGCATGGATACTTCAGTTAGAACTCATGTGAGAGAGTTTGGTGGAGTTGATTGAGGAAGTTAATGGAGTTGTGTTCAGTTTAACTAAGCTAAACATAGTTGAGCTAGTTGTATCTAGTCTAACTGATTGATACACTAGTGAGAGTGGTATGAATTAATTATTAATTAATTCACTAATTATAAACTCATTAATCAACTAAAGAATACATTAGTTAACTTCAGTGCATGGACAGTTTCAGTGGAGACCAGTGAAGAGGTAGGTGAAAGAGCAGTGTGGCTGTCTGTTGTGACTATAGTGATGCATGAATTGCATCTATATATACATTAGAGTTGCCAATGATAATCACGCAGTCAATGAGAGTGGGATTACATCGAATTGGTCTTTGTAATCAGCTTGGATTGCGCAGTGGAGGCATGCTAGCAGGTGGCAAAGATCGGTGCAAGGATTTGCAAGATTGGGCTTGATTAGTGTATGACGATTGTACTGTACTGAGAGCTTGTGATAAGCTTTGTATGCTTTGTATGAGATTTTCATATGATCTTCATGTTACATAATATATAGTTGGGGTTTTCAACTTCAGGCTTTCCCGGTAAACAACTGTGTTATGTGTGCTTTTATTGCTTCATGTGTTTTGCAATCGTTGATTAAATTTCCGCAAGAATTATAGTGGAAGGATTCTGCATTTTGCAAGAAGATAAATATTGTGAGATCAGGAGAGTCCGGATATATACATGCATATTGTATATATAATTTCTACAATGAACTTCATTATGCATGTAAATTAAAAAGATAATTATATTGGTTGGATAGGGTGAATTTACACTTGGAGAAGCTTCTCAAGAGGGATAATAGGAACAATAACCTACAAATACACATGGACATGCATTATTATATAATGAAAAAAGTCTCCCAAATCAGAATCAAGCAATTGAAGAAGAAGCTGAAGCAAACCCTAATGAGGCAAAAAGAGAAGGATAATCTTGAATTGTTGGTTGAGGCCTCTCTCATTGCTTGAAAAATCATCACTTGGATTCATGGAGCAAATTTGAGGCAATTTTGAAGAAATTTTGTGAAATTTTGGTTATTTGTGACTTTTGGCCTAAACAGGAATATCAGTTTAGCCAAAATCGTAGTGCCTTGGTGCTGCGCGTTTTCCTCTGACCTAAAAATGCCAAAAACTATACCTTGGTGGATATTTAGTACCCTATACATGAAAAATATGCTATTTTTTTGCCTTGTTAGCAAAAATATTGGGAGAAAATGCCCAAAAATAGGTAAAAAAGTCACTTTCTGCCACGTTTTTGGACTAGGCGTTGCACTTTTGGGAGTAACTTTGGGAGAATGAGTTTTTCTCTGTCTTGGATAGGTCATTTTTCTTGCATGAGGTGTCTAATGATAACTAGACATTCTCATATTTACATTGGTACCTTTAGAGCTGGATTTGGAGCAGTAGAAGGCCCTCAAAAGACTTATCAAATCTGGCGCTACACTTTTGTCTAATGGCGCCATGCTTTTGCAGGGGGCGTTTCGCTTTTACCTGTTAGTCAAATTTTCAAGGTTTCTTCGGTCAAACTTGGTGTTTTGTGATGTAATCTCTCAATTATTGATTTGACATGATGGGATGAATGTAAATGGGGCTTGTAAATGTATTTTTGATGTAGATTCATGCTTATTACATAATGGTAAAGTCAAATGTATCAGTTGGTCTAATTGAGGAGAGCTTGTTTAACCTCATAGTCATTAGGTATTGTTAGATATTATTGTGTAATCTATTCCTACATTGAGGTGTTTAGCCCCTGAGAGAGGGGAAATTGTTTTTGGTCTATATGTATGTGGTTTTTAGTCAATCTAAAGGTTGGACATTAGAGTGTGGAAGTCTTGTAGCTTTTAATTCATCATTTTTACAGGGAATGAAAGGAAAATTGCAACTATTATTCAGGAATTCTTGTGGTGTGAGTTTGTGATAATGTTTTCCTTCTATTAAATACTTATATGAATGATAAATTAGTCTCCTTACCATATCTTTTATCTTCAATGATTTTCCTAAGAGGTATTAAACACAATTCTTTTGATTAAGCTCTGTTTTGTTAGGAATCTCATGTTTGTTTGTTTTGTTTTCTTGATTAATGAACTCATGGTATACATGCTCATTTTGATCTTCTTGCTCATTCAACCCTACACTACATCAACCAACTTGTAAGCTATCACAAAATCATGCCTACCCTGCTCCTCTATATCTCTTACAACTGAACCTTTGAGACTTGACCTAGTTCCTGACACCATGATCCGAAGGAAAATTCTAAAAAACCTAAAATATTCAAACACTACATAAGCTGAACTATCTAGCCTAAAATCCATTCTTGTACCAGTCAAATCCTTGGTTGTGAGTTTCATAGAGAGAGCCCTCTCTAGTTTGGTAGGGCTAGATGCCAAACTAAAATATTAGTTTGAGGTTACTTTCATCGATCTCCTTTTAACCTTGGGATATTGTGGAGGCTAACACATGGATAAACAACCAATCCTTCTTTTTTTTAATCCAGCAAAATGAAGAGATTCAACCTACAGCAGATCCATTATAATTTTCTCTTTTCTCTCACACAAACTCCTCTCTCTCTCTCACTCAGAATAATCATACATGGTCACAATACAATTCCCTCATATAATCGATGGTTTCCTACTAGGGAAAAAACCCTAAATTAACATAACTTCTAGCATCGTATAATCTGCCTAATAAGCGGCCCAGATTGACTATGAAATTACAATATTTCACAAGGCAATTTTTCATCTATTTTTAGCTTCGAGGTTGTTTCTCTCAAACCCCCACCAAGGGGGGATTCATAAAAGTCATTTTCTCCCCCCTAGACTCCCCTGATGGAAATTAAGCAGGCAGCATTTTCGTTCCGTTAGGAATAGGGATCCAACATGACTGAAAAAAAAAACATTTGAACAATCAAGAATATAATCAAGCTCCACACCCAACAATGTCCCACTTGGAGACTAATTATAGCAACTCCATTTTTGCTTCACTTGTAGGAAAATGCTTCCATTTTGTACCTAGTTGTTTCTCATATTCATCAACATGCTTGAATACCAATTTAAATTTCTCAGAATCTCATTTTCTCCCTAGTTACAACTTTTGTTAACATATATGCAGGATTCTGGCTAGTGTGTATATTTTCCAACTTCAACTTTCCATATTCCAAAACTAATCGTATTAAATGGTACTTGAGTTGTATATGTTTAGTCTTGGAATGAAACGTTGAGTTCTTTGCAAGATGAATGGAACTCTGGTTGTCACTATTTAACTTGACCATCTCCTGCTTCTTGCCCAAATCATCCATAAACCTTTGTAACCAAATAATTTATTTGCTAGCCTCTATAGCAGCAACATACTTTTATTTTGTTGTTGAAAGTGCAATAATGTTTTGCAACTTTGAAACCTAAATGAAATTTATTCCACCTATAGTAAACACATACCATGTGGTGCTCCTCTTTTTATCTCTATCACCTGCCATATCTGCATCAACATATCCCTGTAGAGAAATTTTTGAACCACAAAATCATAATGCTTGATTTCTGGTACCTATCAAATACCTGAAAATCCATTTCACTGCCATCAAATTTTATTTTCCTGGATTGTTCATATGCCTCCTAACAAATCCCACTACATGTGCAATATTATCCCTTGTGCAGACCATGGCATATATATTCCAACTTCTAATGCATGTGAAACTTTACACATATAATCCATCTCTTCCTTAGTCTTGAGACATATCTCCTTACTTAGTTTGAAATTTCTAGCCAAAGGTGTACTAGCTGGTTTTTCATTCTGCGTATTAAACCTTTCCAACACCTTTTCTATGTACTCTGTAGAAATTATACAAAAATCATGTATATCATGGATTCAATCCGATCTAAAAATGTACTAAAGTTAAATACTAAATCACCTCTACAAATATTTTTCGGAATTAAAAACACAATCACCAATCACATGAAGCAAAGAAGAATCAATCAAGCCACAACACAGATAATTTCCCGGGGAAAGCTTGGTGCTCAAAACCCCACTATCTTCTATTGTATATTCATCATGGAATCATGAAACAATTACATACAACTCTTCTCACAAGAGCCCTCATGTACTCAACTAATTATCTCACATTGTCATACATAAAACTGACCAATACTTAAGCCAATTTACTGCCTCCAGATAGCCTATCTTTCTTGCGCAATCCCTGATGAATGCAATCCCTAAAGAATAGGAATTTTGGCCTTCCTTGACTGCACAAGTATCATTGGCACTCCAATGGGTGTTTGGTTGCATGGGTGCAAACCAATAATCCTAAAATTGATAATCAACTTCCCTTTCACCTATATCTCAACTGGGTCTCCACTGGATCTGACATGCATGCAGATAATAATAGTAAATCCTCAACTGCATGTGAGGTCACTAATTGTGAATTAGTTAATATTTAATTCACTTGATATCTCACTAGTGTATCTAACAATTACAACTAGCACAACTGAGTTTAACTCACTTAACTGAGTTAAATTAATTATATCTTGCATTAACTAATGCACCACTGCACTTCGAACTCTGTTACAACTAGAATTACTCTGCATGCCTCACCAACTACCTCTAACTCAAAATTCATAAGCTAACAAAGTTTATCACTCTCATTTAACTATTATAAGTTATTTTGAGACTAGATTACATTTTATTGTCCATATTAATTAAGGGATAACTAAAATATACATGCACCTATGGGCCCCACCCTACTGTAGGTGCTTAATGCACTAGGTGTGGGTGCTGAAATTTTCTTGTTGAATCTCAACACTCCCTCTCAACAAGAAAGGGATTATCCTTCACCCCGATCCTATCTCTATGGTATTTAAATTTGCTCCTGGTGAGCACCTTCATCAGAATATCTGCATCCTGATCTTCCGTGGGAATGTACTAAAGCATCGTTATTCTTCTCTACACACAATCTCTAAGATGATGGTATTGGATATCTATGTGCTTGGAACTATCATGAAACACAAGATTAATCGAGACTTTAATGCAACTCTGATTATCACAATGAATCACTATCGGATCCATATGAGAACCAAACAAACCAACCAAGATCTTTCTCATCAAGATACCCTTACATGCAGCTTGACTTGCTGCCATGTACACTTGTTCCACTGAACTGAGTGCCATAGATCGTTGTTTCCTGTTGTACTAGGAAAATATTTTTGATCCTATGTTGAATATCCCTCTTGATGTGCTCTTTCTGTCTGATGGATTTCCCGACCAATTTGTGTCCATGAAGCCTTGAAGCTTCACTCCCTCTATCCGTCTACACCATAAACCATACTCTGATGTGCCCCTCAGGTATCTCAAGACATGCTTCCCCGCCTTCCAAAATAGCTTGGTAGGCTTGACCATACCTTGACTTAGTAGCATCCACTACCTCTCCAAAAGTAGCATCCTCTTTCCTCCAATTTCCCGGAAGAGGAGTATCCATGGGTTTACATCTCTCCATGTGAAATTTACCCAGTATCTCCTTTGTATACTCGCCTTGAGACACAAAAAATTCACCATCCCGTTACCATATTTCCAATCCAAGGAAATAATGAAGGGGTCCCATGTCCTTCATTTCGAACTCCCTTGCAAGATCCTCCTTGCATGAGTGTACCAACTGCTCATCACCAATCAAAATTATATCATCAACATAAATAAAAATAATCAATAGCTTACCCTCAACCACAATCTGGTACAGGATTTCATCTACTTCACTTTTGGTGAAGCCTAGTCCAGTGAAATAGCTATCTATCTGAGTGTTCCAAGCACGAGGTGCTTGCTTCAGCCCATACAGTGCTCTCTTGAGTAGACACACATGTGACTCACTATTGAATATATGAAACCTTTAGGCTTCTCTATTTACACCTCTTCCTTAATGATCCCATTGAGAAACACAATTTTCACATCCATCTGATGAATGCACTAGCCCATCTGTGTTGAGAGTGCAAGTATGGATCTAATAGAAGAGTACCTTGCAACAGGTGAAAAGGTCTCATCATAATCGATCCCCTCGATCTGTGAGAATCCTCAGGCCACAAATCTGGCCTTGTGTTTCTCCACACTCCCATTACCAACTTGCTTTACCTTGTAGATCCATCTCGATCCAACCACTAATTTGTCGACTGGTCTTCGGACAATCTCTCATGCATTGTTCTCGACAATGGAGTCATACTCCTCCACCATTGCATCAACCCAACTTGGTTGTTGCAATGCTTCCTGAAAAGAAGATGGTTCAGTCACAATACATTTGCTCATAAGAGCCATGTATCCAGTAAACCTATCAGGAGACCGTCTCTTTCTGCGTTGTGAAGTAGGGGCTCCTACATTCTTTGCAGCATCAAGTCTCAATCTATCAATTTCTATGGTGTGCCTTCTTCCATTTCTGATGGATGGATCTGCATGAGTTTTTTCCTCCACTCCATGAACCTCTGCATGTGGCTGATCCACATCTTGAGGCTCATCCTTGGGAACCAACAGTTCTTCTCTACATGCAAGTCCATCTCCCTCTTAAGGAACAAATGCATGGCTTGCTCCTCATCAAATTTTATATCCCGTCGCACAACAGTCATTCTATTGTTTGGAAAATACACTCGGAAATTATGGGGTGCTTCACTGTACCCCACAAAAATATTTATCTCAGCTGTCATTTCCAGCTTCTTCCTGGCATCTTTGGTCACATGCACATAAATAGAAGAGCCAAAAATTTCAAAGTGTGAAACATCATATTTCTCACTAGTGAAAGCCTCTTCAGGTGTACTCATGCCAAGTATCCTATGAGGACAACGGTTCTGCACAAATACCACATTGCTGCATGCTTCTTCCCACAGATGCATCGGTAGGCCTTGATCATGAAACATCACTCTTGTTGCACCCACGATTGTTCTGTTCTTTCTTTCCGTGACCCCATTCTACTATGGGTTATGAGGCACTATCAGTTCCCTTCGAATTCCTTCTTTGCTGCAGAAGTTCTTGAATTCGTTAGAGATGTATTCTCCACCATTATCGCTCCTAAGAGCCTTCACTTGCTTCCCTGACTCTTTCTCCTCCAGTGCCTTAAACTCAAAAACTTAGAGAATTTTCGATCTTTCTTCTGCGTGAAGAAGATCCAACACTTACGAGAAAAGTCATCAAAAAATATCATATAGTACTTATATTTTTCTGTCGAAGCAACAGAGAATGGTCCACACACATATATGTGAATTATCTCAAGGATCCCCGAAGCTTGGTTCTCCTTCTCATGAAAGGTGGCCTTTACATATTTTCCCATAGCACATCCCTTGCATGTGTCTAACTGCGCAAGTGTACCCCTGGGAAGACCAGTAGAAATCTATTGCATGACTTTCAAGGCTCCATGGTGAAGATGGCCCAATCTCTAGTTCCATAATTCGCCCTCATCCAGGCTCACCACTTTGTCCGCCTTTCCCATCATTCTTGTGCAACCATCTACCTCCAACCTGTAGAGATTCTTAACTCGAATCCCTATCCTTCTGGCTTGTTTTGTTGTTTTGTGTTGCAGGATATATTTTCCTTCACTAAAAACTACATCATAGCCTCTATCCTCCAACAATGCGACTAAGATTAAATTTTTCTTCAAACCTGGTACATGCATTACATATTCTAATTGAAAGGGTTTACCTGACTACCACTAGAAGGTAACGGTACCAATATTGGTAGCATTGTACTGCCCATCATCACCCATTTCGATATGCATCTTGAGATCCTTCTCCTCCAAGTTACTGAAAAATTTCCTTGTCTCCCGTCATGTGAAAGGAAGCGCCACTATAAAAATACCACACAGATCCAAATGCACTTGACACCATGCATGTGATCAAAGCCTCACCAGCTGTAGATCCTCCATCCTTCTTGTTCTTCTTGTTTTGTGGACAGTTAATAGCATAATGCCCATGCTCATGACAGTGAAAACACTTCACCTTGGACATGTCTTGCTTCTTGCCATTTTTGGACTCAGATTTAGAATGGAATTTCTTCCCCTTCCCCTTCTTCACCTTTGAATCCAAAACACAATCTTCTTCATCTTCATTCTTAGATGAATATCCATCTATGGTGTTCCATCTGAACTCCTCCTACACCAAATCCGACCACATTCGTTCCCAATATGGAAATTTTTCCCTTCCATTGACAGTCTTGATAATTGTACCAACTCTTGGGAAGTCCTAGGAGAGCCAAGCTCACCAAATCATCATCAGCGACAGTTATACCAATGATCCCTAATTCATCCCGACATTGGAAAAACTTTGCTAGATATTTTGGTATGGAGTCGCCCTTCTCCATCTTGATCTTCCTGAGTTTATATTTGAGCGCCAATTTCCTATGGTCATTGCTGCTCTGGAATAGATCTTTCAAAGCCTTCCACATTGCATATGGTGTGGCTTTCTCATGGAGGCTTGAGACAATGTGGTCTCATACTCCCTCCAATAGGATCCTCCTCACCTTTTCCACTTTCTTTTTCCATGCATAAATATTTGCAACATCTATCACAGCGAGTTTAGGAACATCATTGTCAATGAATTCCTTCAAGCCATTCTCTTCGAGTACTGCATTCATCATGTCCTTCCAAGAAATATAGTTTGAGCTTACCTCGAGTGCATACTCCAACCTCAGGCCATTGAAAGCCATTTTGATCTTGAATCAGTTGTAGCACCAAGAAATATTTCTGCAAATTCTAATTCTATCCAGTCACAAACTCAGCTCTTCCTTCACAATTGTGATTTCTTGTGCTCTGATACCATGTAGAAATTATACAAAAAGAATGTATATCATGGATTCAATCTGATCTAACAATGTTCTAAGGTTAAATATTGAATCGCGTCTACAAATATTGTGTGGAATTAAAAACACAATTGGCAATCACATGAAGCAAAGAAGAATCAATCAAGCCACAACACAGATAATTTCTTGACGAAAGCTTGCTACTCAAAACCCCACTATCTTCTATTGTATATTCAGCATGGAATCATGAAAAAATTACATACAACTCTTCTCACAAGATTCCTCCTGTACTCAGCTAATTGTCTCACACTTTCATACATAAAATTGACCAATACTTAGCCAATTTACTGCCTCCAGACAGCCTTCCTTTCTTGCGCAATCCCTAATGAATGCAATTCCTAAGGAATAGGAATTTTGGCCTTCCTTGACTGCACAAGTATCATGGGAACTCCAATGGGTGTTTGGTTGCATATCCTACAACTAATAGTCAACCTCCCTTTCACCTAGAGCTCAACTAGGTCTCCATTGGATCTTACATGCATGCAGCTAATAATAGTAAATCCTAAGTTGCATGTGAGATCACTGATTGTGAATTAATTAATATTTAACTCACTTGATCTCTCACTAGTGTATCTAACATTTACAACTAGCACAACTGAGTTTAACTCACTTAACTAATTAAAACTAATTACATCCTGCATTAACTAATGCACCACTGCACTTCGAACTCTGTTACAACTAGAATTACTCTACATGTCTCACCAACTACCTCTAACTTGAAATTTATGAGCTAATTGAGTTTATCACTCTCAACTAACTATTACAAGCTACTTTGAGACTAGATTACATTTTATTGTCCATCTTAATCAAGGGATAACTAAAATATACATGCACCAAATTTAGCACCTATGGGCCCCACCCTAGTGTAGGTGCTTAATGCACTAGGCGTGGGTGCTGAAATTTTCTTGTTGAATCTCAACATACTCACTCTGAGACATTGTTAATTTGTGATTTCTCCTTTATCTAGTTATTCTCATACCAAGGGTTTGTTTTGCATCACCCAAATCCTTCATTGCAAATGAATTTTCCAATTTTCCTTTGAGCACATTTATTTCTTGCATGTTAGACCCTGTAACAAGCATGTCATCTACATACAATAGAAGTATAATATAGTTTTTTGGCAAGGAAAAGGGTCTCTTGGGGAAGACCCGGGTTTAGGATGGAGGTCAAAAAGGTTTTCCGGAGTAGTCTTGCACAGTGTCGGCATTTTCACCCTACTCCGAAGCGTAGAGAATCTCACCCGAGGAGTGTCGTGACCTTACTAAGGTTAGGACAGATCAGGTATCGATCAATCATAACATATATCCTAAAATAGATAGGAATAGGCGCTCCAAATAAGTGTAAATAATCTGTAAATGACAATAATCATCAAAGTATTTAGGACGAAAAACAAAATTTAAAGTAACCTTCACATTCAACTAAATCAGAAACACAGTACCGAACTCAGAACATCAAACCCAGATCATAACATTTTTCATTAACAACAAGAGATAGTTACATTACTCCTTAGAGTGATTCTGGTAGAACTGATTACAATAGTATCACATATGATAGAACAGAATGAACAGAGAGATAGAACATAGCTCTCCTACGGCTCCTATCTTCTGATCCCTAATGTGCCAACCTCCTGTCTCTGCTGGCTGGCTTCCTATTTGTTCCTTTGCCAACACGCCTGATAATTCTCCCTTCCTTTCTGCTCTGCCATTTTCTACATCTCCCTGATCACTAAGCATTCCACCGCCACTTTCCGTCGTCTCGCTCTTCGCCTCAGACAACCATGACAACTCTTTGTCTACCATGGTTGTGTTCTGCCACCAATTATACGCAACTCAAAAACCGTTTTATTTCAAATCAAGGGCCCCAACAGGCCTCGACCACATCCTATTGACTCGTCTCGAGTCAATTGTTTTCTACTACCTCAGTCTCCATCGGTCTGCTTGCCTCCGTGGCCAGTCCTGTCTTCTCCTTTTCTTCTCCTTGCCCAAACAAGGGCCCCAACTCAGGGACCTTTGCCAGCGCTGATGCTTTGAGTTCTCTAAAGCCAGAAATGGCCTGTTTCCATCCCTACATGAGCAGGTTTGTCTCTGTAGTGACCTGTTCTGCTTCTTTCTCCCCTGAGATGGGCAACAACTTACCAAAGACGTCTTTAATCTTAATTTTTGCCTCAGTGGCCATTTGCTGCATTTTTTGGGCAGTAAGCTTGACAGGCTGCCTTAACTCCTGGAGGGCCTATTTTACTGTTGTTGAATGTTCCTCAATTTTTTGTATCTTAAACTCCAGCTCTTCTGCTTGGTTGTAAAATTCGTCAAGTCCATCAGGGTCTATGGCTTCTTGAATCTCCTTCAACACCTGCTACAGTTGTGCCGAAATTGGCTGTGATTTCAAAGTGAGCATGGTTGAACACTCATGTATATTTTTCAGAAGGTCATAGGCTTCCTTTACTGCGGTGCTCAGATTTTCCTACATCTTGGCTACCTGGTTCTGCCTTTCTGTTATCTTTTTCCATGTAGATGACCTGACTAGACACTGTAAATTTTCCCTTCTTGGCTTTTGGTGTAACTACGGGTGGCTTTGAGGCATTACTCTTTTTGACAGGAACTGTGGTTATCACTACTATTGAATTAAACAAATTAAGTGGTATGGTCGTGACTATGGGGACTATGATGGAAGAGGAGGCAGAATTGGAGGCCTAAAATTCCATAAACGTGGGAAACAATGAAGAATCACTTGTTAGAGTTTGAACTAACCGGTTAAAGATTTGTACCTTTGTGTTCAGCTCTGGATGATTGGTGTCAGCTGTAGTCACGACATTCTGGCCATTGCTTCCTCTAGTGTTTCCCCTCGCAATGGATCTGGCAACATTGCATCAAATGAATAGCAATAGACTCCGCTTTTGACCTCCATTCCTACCCCTGGCCATGAACATACTTTAGTGTAGAAATTTCTTTCATCGATTTGAAACTTCAACGGCTTCATCTTGAAGGTCGATTCTGGCACACATGCTAGCCTGATGTAGGTTTGTTTATGGCTGAATCCAAACCATACTTGTGCAAAATAATTGTCCAGCAAGCTCCTTGGGATCCTCTGTTGTCTCATCGTGACATCAACCATCTGGTTGTACCAGAACTTGAATGCTTCCTCATTCACCTCCTTAGTGCTGGGGTCCCATGACACTTTCTAGGGTGTGAACTTCATTGCTAACGGTTGACCTGTTGCAATTTACAGAGGCTATCTGATTCCTGGGAATGTTCATTTCCAAATTTCCAATGCCATGAAAAGATAAACATAGATGAACCCAGTGGCTCTCTTGTATTTATCCTCACAAGCTTCGAATAAATCATTAAGTAGAAATGAACACCAATTTAGTTGTGCCCCTTGGATACAGTGCTCCACAACTGAGATGGTATCTAGCGTACACTCCCCTTTTGTGTAATGTCTCATAGTTTTTCTCGCAATCAGATAGAAAGAAAACTTGACTGTTGGCTTCTTTATTAGGTCTATCTTGGCCCCCTTTCCTCCTCTCTCAGTTCATACTTCCTGTAGTAGTCTCCATCTCCTGCTTTCTTCACTCTCTTTGACACATTTTGGAATGTCGTGGAGATGTCTCTCCCTTCTTGTGATAGCCCGGTTAACCTGTGAATGTATTCCACATGAATTGGTATTTCTCTTCCTAGCCATGGCGACCCATTATGGATTTTTCTCAGCAGGAACTTTGTGCACTGCATCACAGCCCCTATGATGCTGAACACTGGAAGATTTTTGAGGTTCAGTATGGTGGATTGCTGGACACCTCTGAACTTTGGGAGTACTCTTGTTCCTTCTTGTCCTGCTTGTGTGGCATAATTTTCTATGTAGACTTTTTTCTTCATCACTAGGAATTGAAAAGAATTCGTCGGGTCGGTATCGATTAGCGACGCGCTATCATATTTGCCCACTAGCAACTCCATCTTCTGGATTCTTTCATCAAGCTCCTTCTCAATGACTACTAGTGCTACCTTGGTCATTTTAGCTCTTCTCTGGTGCACTTGCAAAGCTCCTCCTTCCCTTTCCTTATAAATTCCTACCTCTGGATGCCCCCTCTGAACTTCTTCTGATGATGTTTCTCTTGCTACTTTTGCTATTTCTAGTTCTAACTCAGACTTCTCCAACATGCTCGCACTTTATTTCATGCAATTTATGTAAGTAACCACACGCATGAGGTTGCTAAAACCCCATAACTAATTAATTTTCCCTACCTTCCTCCGCGTCTATAATCTTGTGATTAGTTACCGAGATGAGGTGGGTTCTGACAAATCTAACTGTGACTTCAGGAGTTGGGCAGACACGATGGGTAATGATTATGGCCTATTATGGAAAATTTATTGCAGTATGAACGATGCTAATTATGGAAATTAATTCTCAAATATCGGTAATCCTACGGACTGACATGGGTACTATGATTCATGATGATGGAATGATATTAGACACGCTTGTTCTCTAACATGGATGAAACCCTGGAAACTACCCTCCCCCCGACCACAATCGGTTGCGTAGCAGCATCTACATCGCAACTCTGAGTTTTTGTTGTGCTTTAAAACTTCTTTATTGGGATTTCTATCTAATCTCTTCTCGGGTGCGAGAGAGTTATTGACTCTATCTAATCTAATCTACCCTATTGAATCCTCTCGGTTGCAAGAGTTATTGAAAATTGAAATGTAGAACTTACTCGTGATAGGGCTTCAGGCATGCACCATTCACCCATCCTAGTAGTATCTGTCCATCCAAGTTTGCTAACCGAACTGCTCCTGAATCTCTGATTTCTATTACGTGGTATGGTCCTAGCCAATGCATTCTCAGTTTTCCTAGGAACTTCTAGAACTTATTGTCATAAAGTAAAACTTTTCTGCTAACCAGGAACGTTTTATGCTTGATATGGTGGTCATGCCAAGCTTTTTGTCTCTCTTTCTAGACATTTTGGTGGAATTCTGCTAGAAACCTATCTTCTTCCAACTCTTGTAGTTCCTGTAATCACTCTTTCAATGAGTCTTCCTCTGATAATTGGAGATATGTTGCGATTAGGAGGCTCGGTATGAAAAACTCAGTCGGTACTACTACTTCCCTCCTATACACCAGCTGGAACAGGGCCTGGTTGTTTAGTCTCTTGACATTTGTTCTGTACACCCACAGTGTTGTTGGTATACGTTCGTCCCAGTCGTCTCGTTCAGCATTGAAAATATTTGTTAAACCCTTTTCCAAAATCTTATTGAATGCTTCTACTGTACCATTAGCTTGTGGATGGTAAGGAAAACTTTTATGATGTTGTACCATGAATTTTTCCAGCAGGGATCTAATGGTAGCATTGATGAAATGCATACCATGATCACTTGTCAGATTTTCGGGAAACCAAACCTGCTGATGATATTTTCAAATATGAATCGAGCCATTGTTTTGGCTATGCAATATTTCATTGGCATTGCCTATGCCCACCTTGTCAAATAGTTTTTTGCCGTTATGATATACCTGGCTTGTGAGTGTCTTGCGACAAGTGCAATCGGGCCTATAAAATCAACTTCCCATTTCTCAAATGGTTGTAGCGCCTTCACTGGGTGAAGTGGGAGCTCGTCTCTATGTGATGGGTGTCCCATCCTCTAACATACATCGCACTTTTTTTTAAATTCCTTAATGTCCATGTGCACTGTCGGCCACCATAAACCCGCCTGCAGTATTTTCCTCGCCATCGGTTTTTCTCCTACATGCCCTCCCGCAACTCCACAGTGGCATTCCCACAGTACGCCTTCCCTCTCATGATCCAAGACACATCTTCATAAGATTTGGTCTAGCCCCATCTTATACAGGTGTCCTGCTATTAGCTGATACTCTATTGCTCAAACTACTAGGTGTCTTCTCTGGACTGTTGTATATTCTTTTGGGCACTGTCCTGTTGTCAGGTAGGTTGCTATCTGGTCTAAGTATTCTGGGATGGCTTCTACTCTAAAAAGATCAGCATCTGAAAGGTGATCGTCCAAATACCCTCCATTTTCTCTATTTTCTAGCCTTGACAGGTGATCAAGCCCCACATTCAGTCTCCTAGGTTTCATTATCACCTCAAAGGTGAACTCCTGAAAGAGTAAGATCCATCTGCAGATTCTTCCTTCTAAGACCGGTTTGTTTACTAGGTACTTTAAAGCTGAAAGGTCTGTGAAAAACTTAAACATACCTCCTAGCAGGTAGTGGCGGAACTTTTGAAGGGAATACACCATTTCTAACACTTCCCACTCTGTTGTAGTGTGGTTCCATTTCATTTTCAATAACTTACGACTTGCAAAATAAACTGGGTGATCAACTGAAGTGTCCCCTAGTTGAGCTAGAACTACTCCAAGTGCGATGCTCGAAACATCAATGTGGACATGAAATTGCTTGTCCCAATCAGGGTGAACCAATATTGGTGCACTTGCCAATTTTCCCTTCAAATTATTCAGGTTTGTCATGCAATCCTCTGTCCAATTGAACTGGTCTGACTTCTGCAACAACTTCTCCAATGGGGCTATTATCTTTTCATAGTTGCGGATGAATTGCCTATAATAGCCTATGTGGCCTAGTAGTGACCTTAACTGCTTCACAGTTTTTGGTGCCTCCAAGTTAATTATAACTGCTACCTTTTCTGGATCATTGCAAACTCCTTGGTTGCATATAATGTTTCCTAGAAGTGTTCCAAAAGGCACTGCAAAGATGCACTTCTTTAGGTTTAATGAAATCTGGAGTGGCCTACACCTGTCAAACATTATCCTCAATAACATTGCATGGTCTTTTAACAGGTTGTAGACAGTCCAGTCATCCATATAGACTTCCAGGAATTTGTGGATGTATTCGCGGAATGCTGCTATCATAATGCGTGAGAATATTGCTGGCACATTTTTCAATCTAAATGGCATTACATGATATGCAAAGGAACCCCATTCGGTGGTGAAAATTGTCTTTTTCTTATCCTCTTTGGCTATCCTTACCTGATGGTATCCTAAAAATCCATCCGTAAAGGCATAAGCCTCATTCCCCGCAACGTTGTCGAGGACTTCGTCGTTGAACGGAGTAGGGAATGGGTCATGTAGACAAGCATTATTCAAGATCCTATAGTCAACACAAATTTGGATTTCAGACTTATCCTTTTTGCTTTATATGACTATTGGACTTATCCATTATGCTTCTTCCACATGGAATATCAACCCTGCCTTTAGAATTTTTTCAATCTCTGCCTTAACTTTTTTTTTCACTCTTGAATTCAACCAATAGGGTCTCTGCTTGATTGGTCTTGCATCGGGATTCAAAATTATACGCATCTCCCCCATGTCTCCTTTTATTCCTTTCAACTCTGATACTAATGATGGAAACAAGTCCTCATATTCTTGTAGCAAATTGAATATCTCCTTAGTCGTCTCGGCATCCCAATAAGCACCGATTGACACAAATTTGGGCTTTTCTTCAGTCCCAATGTTCATTTTCTTGGTTTTTAGTGGTAGCAGATGAATTTCTTCTATTGTCGAGTCTTCCTTAATATCCCACTCCCCCTCCTTTTCCTCGAAATACAGATATCTAAGACCTTCTAAATCATCATCATCCATTTCACTGTTTATCTTCTTACATGCTACCGATTGTCTGATGCTTTGGTTTGGGAGTAGTTGCTCATCCTCCTCCTAAATCTCCGGGAAGAACAGTACATTTTTAATAGCCTGCAATTCTTGGGTGACTGGTTATGTTTTTCGTTCAAATAAGAATCACTACGTAAATTTCTTCACAGCGGCTTTCCAAGTACTAGTTCCTCTTTTTCTCCCTTCAGTTAGGCACGAAGCTTGTGGAATCAAATCCAATGAATGTATAAAATTGTGTACCCACAGCTCTTCTGGGTATCCTACATTTTTCCATTGATCCTCACAATTTTTCAAATCTTTTCTGGGGTCTGATTCCCCTTGGTATTTTTCAGTGAAATGTGGTTCTTCTTCTTCCTTGAACCTGGCTTTCAATGCTTGTTAGTATGAAACTTTTGTCGAAATGTACGAAAAAATACCACTTTAGCTACACATAACTTATAGCCCTAACATCAAATATGGCTACCAATATCTTCAGATCTATAGTTAGTTGATCAAGACAAATGTTGCAAAAATATAGATCTATGCATAAAAAGACATTAAGCAGTAAAAATAAGGTTTTACTCCATGCATCCAATAGAAAAGACAAGAATAATATTTTTGAAAGAATTTTATATTAAGGGCACCTGGGAGGAAAAAAAGAAAGGTGTTTCCAATTCTCCTCAATGGGATGGGTTCTTGAAAGTCCTCAGCACTTCAGATCTAGAATTTCTCTCTCTTGTTGGTGTATAAAACCCGGACAAACATAGAACTCGAAGGGAGCTCACCAAGTAAATAATGGAAAATTTGACAATGATAATGGCTCAAAGTCAGACCAAGAGTGTAGATCCAGAGTGATCTAATAGGCAACAAAAGGTGAAGAATGGTAGGAAAAACCCTCGTATTTATAACAAAATATTGGGTCATTCTAGATCTTGGTGCATGATTAAAATAATATTAACCAAATATAGATCCACCTTTTATGGAATATTTTATTACATTTGTTGGAGGGGAAAAGTATTTGACTTGGGTCAAATCCCTTTATTTGTAAATAATAAATAAATAAATGATTTATTTATCATTTTAAGGAAGTGGTTGAATGATAATTAAATAAATAATTATTTATTTAATTATTTATAAATGATTTAGTCATATTTAACAAGGAATATTATTTAAATAAGATTTAAATAGTTATTCCTAGAAAATAAGAAGATAAATAAGGATTTATATAATTAATTTTCCTTGTTTTGGGTTAAATATGACCAGGAATAATAATTAAATTATTTTTTAATTAATTATTCCCTGAGGAAAACCAAACAAATATAGATTTGTTTAATATTTCCCCTTAGGGTTTCCTGTTTAGACCACAAACAAACTAATAAATGTATTTTATTAAGTTATTTCACATAGTGAAAGCAATTTTACTTAGGGTAAAATTGGTCTTACATGGTGTACTTGGGTCCATCTAATGATAATAGGTTAGATGACCAAAAAATGGTGTAACAATGTTGTTGCAACTTTGTCTCATCGTGACAGTGAGTTGCGGTGGTTACTCCACCACCTTGCTGATGTGGATTGTAAGGCCATATCCATGAGTGGGACCCTATGGTCCGTTGGTACCTTATCTTCTATTCTGGCAATAAAATTATTTACAGCGTTCATATTTGACAAAGTTGGGCAATCTCTTACCTCAGTCTCGATCCAATTGATTCTTCTGATGTTGGCGCATCTTCTTATATTGGTCTCATATCCCCCTTGTTTCCAATCATCCCAGGCTATCTATGAGCCTAAGTCTGAGCTTTTAATACTTCTCCAACTAACAGATCCCCCCGTTTTCGGGTTGATAAAATCTTCCCTTTTGCCTGCAGTCATCTAATAAATATGATCAAGAAGATGAGCATCTTCTTTGTTTTCAACAGACTCTGTGTATCGGGGACCTTAATACGGGTCGAGTGGTTGGGTGACCCGGACCTCCCCATTCTCAAAGATCATTAGTTCCTTCTTTAAATATATTAATACGTAGTCTTCAAAAGCCCAGTCGATCCCCAATAATGCTGGATATGGATCTTTATCCCCCATAATGTCTATCACCTCGAAGTATGTGTATGTCTTTACTCCCGCAACATCAACTTCAACCTCCTCCAGTCTTCCTTTGGGTACAATGCAGTACTGGTTTTCCATACGGAGTTGAATTGGTGAATATGTCAACCTCGATTTTTCCAATGCTTCTCATGTCTTCCTTGGCAATATATTTACATCTAACCCTAGGTCAAGCATTGTGTCCTTAATTTGGAATCTCGCAACTTGAGTATTCACCCAGAACTCTTTTCCTGTCCTTCTCTTATTTCTTTTTACTCTTCGTATGTATTTTTGAGTTGTACCATTTGACTCCCCTAGTCCTGTGGCCTCCTGCACCACCCTTTCCAGGTTCTGCTTTAACTGTTCCAACATTGGCGCGTTGTTAACAATTTTTAAAAATAGACGGAACCATTCTTCAATCGTAGTACTTGTACTAACTTGGTTCTCGTTATCTTCCTTGGCTTGTGGCAACTCAATGCCTTTCCTTCCCCCAAGTTGGGCAAAGGTTTCCACTGCTTCTCTAAAGTATTGCTTTTGTCTTTCTGGCCTGAAAAGTGGCTTTGGAGATGCTGGCCTTATCAATTTTATCGGTTTCGTCGTCTGTGCATATTCCCCGGTTATTTTTCCTCCTCGCGTTAATATGGCCACATTCTGCATAGCTTGAGCCTCTATTATTATTGGCTCTACATTTACCAGATTTTTTCCTCTTTGTCTGGCTCTTTCTTCCCATCCTTTAATGAGCTCTGGAAAGTCTTTTGTTGCATGCGTGTTAACTCTGCACTGAGAGGACTAGGGTCTTCTAGGAAGTGGACATTCCTTAGCTATGTTACCTTCTTAGTCACAGTTGTAACATCATACTAGCCCTCTTCCTCCAGCTCAGCCTCCTCTCATCCCTCCCCCTCGTCCCCTAGGAGCCTCATTCACTCTATATGAAGGCATGTCCAATCATTTCGCTAATGCATCCAGAGCCCTACACTCCTCTGTGTTGTGTGTGATAGAAGCATAAAAATCACAGTATATGTTGTTCGGAACGTTGGAGCATTTTTTCAAGATTGGGCATAGGCAGGGTGGATGACCCATGCTTTTGCATATTTCACAATACTCAGTTGCGGCTGGATTTTGTTGCGTGGGGAACCCCATGTACTGGTGTTGTGGTGGATATAATCCCTGGGTGTTTATCTGCACAACTCCTGCTACTGGTGGAGCTCCCTGTTCCCATGTTGCTGACATCCCCCCATTCTGGCCCCGCAACCTAGGACATTCAGTTACCATGTTTCCTTCCATTAGTTAGTGCGTACACCATACATTTGGTCTTGTCGGCTGCATTGGTTTAATTTCTTTCAGCTTCTCTGTTAGGCTAGCTATCTAATGTTATAGCCCCATTATGGAATGGTCCTGAGCCGATGCTCCTCCTTTAAATTCCTGTGAATATCCTGCCATGGCCTCTATCTTCATAGCTTGCTCCAATGCGTCTTGTAATGTCTCGATCTTATGTTGTGTTAGCGGATTTATTGTTAATGGAAGAAGGGACTTGATGAACCAATCTATCTGATGGTTAGGATTGACTGGATAGCTGAGCTTTCAAATTTCATCCTTGAATCTCCTCATTAGATCCCATGTAGTCTCCCCCTCTCGCTGCTTGATCTCCCACATCTCTGACAAACCCTGCTGATCTGTTTGGGGTAATTTGAATTCCTTAATGAAATCTCTCTTTACATGGTCTATCGCTGGGTTCTTATGAGCCTCAGACCACTTTATAAACCAGCGTAGAGCTCTCTCCCTGAGAGTATTTCGAAATTAAATCAACTTACGTGCCTCTGGTGTCTGTCGAGCCCTCCATATGGCCTCGCATAGGTACCAGTGTTGTTCCACATCATCATTACCCCTCCCACAGAACTCTGGGTATCAAGTAAATGATCCCTCCATGATTTCTTGTGTGGGGGTTACTTGAACAAAACTCGTGACTCTCGGTTGGGAAATGGTGTTACTAGCACTACTGCTAGTGTGTATTACTGTTGTAGACTGAACACTATTCAACTTACTCAATTCTCGTAACTTAACAAAATTTTCACCTAGTGGTTGATAGAGTACCAGGGGAAGGTCGGGACTAGAGCTACTTGAAATTTTTGGAATAGAGTTACCTGGGGGTATGGGTGTCGGCCCCTCTCGGAATAGCTGCTCCATTGCAACATGCAACTCCACATCGAACGTCTCCTCGGGGCACGCGTCATCTCCGTCGTACTCCTTTTCGTTATCTGTTTGGGCTGGGCTCCTATACACCTACTGCACTTCCTTGATGGTCCCTCCTATATCTTGGGAACACACCTAACCTTCCATCTCCTTTGTCATCTGAGGCGCCTTCTCTTTGTATTTTCTATTCCTTTCCTATTTCTCCAACTCCTTCATCACCCTTTCTTGCCACTTCTCAGTGATTTTCACCCTCTGATGTGCTCGTCGTTCCCTCAACTTACTAGAGGTCTCGGCATCCATATCCCTATTCCCATTTCCAACGTAATTGTAGCATCTCTCCCTCAGATCCTTCCCCCAGTACTAGAGTTTTAGGTCTCCATCTCAGATTTTTTGAACTCCATTAATACTTCGTCCACCATCAAAGCTTTAATCCACAAATGGATCTCCTTCAACAGCTCTCCATGCAACCCTGACTTGAATACATCCTCCGCTTTTGAGAAATACTGGTAACAGTCAGGTGCAGACTCCACTATGTATCCCTCCAAGGTAGATTGCACACAGAAATCTACCACTCGGGTCAAATCAGTATCTAACTGATGGAGTGCTACCAGATCTACGTGTAACCACTTGCAACAGACCTTCCACAAGCTTCTTTAGACTGTCTTGGTCTGTAGTCCCCTCAACCAGTTGTAGAGCTCCTCTGGAAACTTTCCCCAGAATATCTCATAGATATCACTGGCGGATTCAGAGAATAGAACTTGATTCTTAGTAGCTTTCTCCCTTTGTTGTCTCAAATCCGCTTGCTAAGCTATGAACTGATCTAGGTGGTTATCCCACCAGTTTCGTATTTCTTTCTCGAAGATCCACGATACCATGATCTAATTCCAAAATGGAATTTCGGGTCCTGGCAACGAAACCATTTTTTGGAAAGGAAAAAGGTCTCTTGGGGAAGACCCAGGTTCAAGATGTAGGCAAACAAGGTTTTCCGCAGTAGTCTAGCACAACGCTGGCATTTTCACCCTACTCCGAAGAGCATATATTCTCACCCAAGGCGTGACGTTACCTTACTAAGGTTAGGATCAGATCAGGTATCGATCAAGCATAACATATATCTTAAAGAAGACAGGACTAGGTGCTCCAAATAAGTGTAAATAATCTATAAATGACAATACTCATCAACATATTCAGGACAAAAAACAAAATTTAAAGTAACCCGCACATTCAACTAAATCAGAAACACAGTACCGAACTCATAACATCAAACCCAGATCATAATGTTTTGCATTAACAACAAGAGATAGTTACATTTCTCCTTAGAGCGATCCTAGTGTTATCACAAAATATGACCCTGATAGGTTGCTGATCAAGTAGACTCTGAGTAACTATTTCAAACCAGACTTTTAGTTGAGGCTTAGCCTCCTCAACCTAAGAGGGCTCTCTCACTAGGTTTAAGATTTTGAATTAAGGATTAGATTGCTAACTCTAGGAATAAATTGGATAAAGTGTATGACTGGTTGAATTACTGATCAAAAAACATCTATTGGGCTATGGAGTCAAGGTATGTTTCCACAAAACATCAAGATAATCTTATCATGGAAGTCAGGGAATTTCAGAGTTTTTAGATACTCAGAAAAACAGTAACAAAGTGAACAAAACACAGTTTACAAACATATGTAGGAAGTTAGAGCATTTTCCAATGAATTCTAAGTAACAGATGTTAATACCACTGCAAATAGGTAGATAAAGAAATCCATAGTAAGATCAAACATCAAAAAACTCTTTCTGAATCCTGAGTAGTAAGCCAATATCTGTATTATGATAAAAACACACAGTTTGCTACAGTGACAAAGTTTGCTTGTTAATGAAAATTTTCCAACCTTTGAGGAATTCGACCTCATGCTACATATAGAGTCTTTACAACCTTGGATTCTATGATCCATCTTCAAAGGAATTCGAATTCTATCTTAAATTGACACATATTTTCTCCTAAAACTGACTATTAATTACATCTGACAGTTAATTGTCTCTTCTAGAAGTCCTAATACAAATAGGAGTAAAAGTCCTTATTATGTCTAAACAACCTTATCTAGAACTTAAATGATATCTCTGATAGTTTTTCCTCCATATCTTCAACTTTGATGATGCCTCCAATCTTGTTATGTTATCATGTTGGTTCATGTCTTACTTTCCCTACAAAACAGGGGACATGTTTCCTATAATTTAGCATTTTCCTTCTTTGATGATCTTCGAACCCTTTTTGCTGGAAATATGGACCTTTTAAGACAAGTGACATGTATTATCACTTCCATGGAACCATGCCTTTCCACCTGTATAGAAACTAAGCCTCTGAAAAAGTAAAAGGAGAGATGGTATGGCTGCGCTACGAAATGAGCAACTGTTTTCGTAGCGCAGAATTTGTATCTTTGCAAACCACTCTCAACTATTATTTTTATTTTACCTTGAGACTTGGAATTTCATTTGTGAACCATTTCCAACCACCACCAGCAACAAAATTTGGAAATGAAGCTTTTTTCCCTCTCAAAACCCTTATAAAAATGTTCAAAAATGCCCCTACAGCAGTTTCGTAGCGCGCTACGAAACTGCTGTGTATGTCCCTTTTACACAGTTTTTTCACAATCTTTTGATTTTAAGAGTATTTTCACCTTTTAATGATTTCCTTGATGTTAATAAACCTTAACCATCAAAATAAGTCAAATTTTCAAAGTCCTCAAAAAGTGATGTCTTTCCTAAAAACAAAACTGTATTACGAATTTATCACTTACTGCTCTTGGTCTACATTTTTTGTAGCTGACCTTCAAACTTTGTCAATTGAATTTCAAGATCTTCAATTTTCCTCTTCAACCTTCTATTAGTATCCCTTAAATTAACATTTTTTCTCTGAAGTTCATGTAAAACAATCAATTTAACTAGACCGTGATAGAAAAGTGAAGCTTCACAGTATTGAGCTTTCATCTGCACTTTATATGCCATCTTAGCTAAACTTCGAAACAAGAAGAAAGGAAAATCCAAAGAAATCATTCCAGTAAAATGAAACAAGAGTTTGAAATGATAAGAGTACACTTTATGGTATCTTCCCTCATAGGTGAAGTACCTTTGAATGTTGTAGAGAAGATTGGCATAGGTGTTCTTGATGTAGCTTCTTGGCACTACTTTAGTTAAATCTGTCTCTTCAAACCCTAGCTTCAGGAAAATTTTACAAGGTTCCATCTCAAACCTAAAAAAAATTTACCATATTTCTTCTCCCCTTGGAATCTCTGTCACTGATGATATAATTTCAGGGGAAATTGTCAAGTTTAAGAGACCAACCTTTGTATTCGAACCTGTGAAGTGAAGAGAAAACTCTTTTGTCACTTGATTATGACCTCCCTGCAATTTTTCGCAGAACTTCCAACATCCTGCCTTCTTGAAGGCCTCCTCAACTGATTTGTCTTTTGTCAAAGCCTCTATGCTTTCAAGCTTAGTCCTTAAACAATGGCCTGACTTGTGATTCTTTCTTTCCTCTGTCATCCTTTCCTTGGAATTCCTGTGTGCTTTTTAAAAACCTATAACCAACAGCCTCGCTTGATTTCAAATTAAACTACCTCGCTTGATTGGAGACACTGCCTCACTTAATGAATGAAAGAGAAGCTTTGGTTTTTACTTACCATGAGCTTACCATTCGGAATGGGGTATGCATCATGTGTTTCTTACATGAGACAATAAAACCAAAACCAGCCCCTTTCAAATTTGAAAATGACATAATACAAATGACCTCAAATGAATGGTATGATGGCTATGAATGGTTGCATGTGTGAGAAAAGACTCGTGGCTGACACCTAATCATGAATGATTAACAGAATTCTGGTGGATTTGATAACTAACAAGACATGCTACGAATCCCCAATTTCGTAGCATGCTCAATGCAATTTAAGGGTTTTGTGCTACGAAATGAGCAGTGTTTTCGTAGCGCAAAAGTAGTTTTTAACACTGTCTGCGCTACGAAAACTTGGTTTCGTGGCTTAATCAAAAAAATTTCAAAATGGTTTAAAATTTGACTCTCTAAACATGATATGAGACTGTCAAGGTAAGAAATAAGATTGTTAGAGTATATTTTGTGAATGGAAATGAGACTCTTACCCTATTACTTAACCCCTAAAACCTTAACATGACTTCACACCTATCTAAAAATTATGACTATGAATAAAGCAAACCGTCCAAGTTTGGAAAAAAAATTATAGTGATAATAGTGGCTCCACTTGGGATAGTGTGCCCCTGTGGTACACTAAGAACCCGCAGCTCCAGTGCTATCCATTTTTGATAAAAACATAAATTTGTGTTGACAAGCATCTTCTTCAAACTGTTTGGGCCTTCACTTCGGGCTTAAGATCTTTGTTTCAGCTTGTCATTATTAACAATTAAAACTGACAAATATGGAATATGTACAATGACATGAGTGACTGATAAAACTTCAACAAGCGTAATGCTTTAGGAACCTGCCATTAACAGGCCCTCCAGCATATGATCCTCCATCAATTTCCTGCAGTATATAAGTGTTGTTCCCATGAAAACCAGCAATCTTAAAAGGACCCTTCCATAAATTCTCAAACTTACCGTGTTTTCCCTTTTCCTCAATTTTGGCCTCCCATTTCAGCACTTTGTCTTGTAGTTGGAAACTGTCTTCTTTGATCTTCTTATCAAATGTTTTCTTGATTCTGTTTTGAACTTGTTGATGGCTATCATATACTTCATTTCTCTTTTCTTGCAAGGCTATCAGCTGGTTTATCCTCCTTTGAATGTCATTTGGTTCCTCTTCAAGTCCTTAAATTAACTTCATGACTGGTACCCCAAGTGATGTCGGAAAAATAGCTTCAGCACCATATACAAGTTCATATGGTGAAGTCCCAATTGACCTCTTTGTACAAATCCTATCATCCCATAAGGCGTACTTCAGCTTTAAGTGCCAAGCTTTTTTGTTTTCTTGCAATATCTTTTTGATGATTCTTACAATGCTCTTATTTGATGATTCAGCAAGACCATTCCCTTGTTGATAGTAGGCAGTAGAGTGTCCAAGAGTGACGTGGTATTGATGGCAGAAATTTATCATTTTCTTGGACTTAAATTCTTGAGCATTATCTATTATAATCTTCATGGGACAGCCAAATCTAGACAATATATTATTCTCTAGAAAAGAAATAATTACAGAATCATTAGTTTGCCTTGTTGGTATCGCCTCTATCCATTTGGTGAAGTAGTATGTTGTTGTGAGAATCCAATGATTTTTCCCTGATGACGTTGGATGTATCTCTCCAATAAAGTCTAACCCCCACTGCTGAAAAGGAGCTTCCACATAGATAGGAACCAAAGGTAGAGGTACAAGCTTTCTTCTTCCTTCAAAAATTTGGCATTCATGACATGGAGCAATTCTTTTGTAAATGTCTTTAAACATTGTTGGGAAAAAATATCCCGCTCTGAGAATCTAATTTGTTGTAGCCTTCCAATAATGGTGTCCTCCGCAATCACCTTTATGAAATTCTTCAATGACTTTATCAGCCTCTTCTTCAAGTAAACAATTCAAAAAAAATTCCTCATGTATCTTTCCAAAACAGATTTATGTCATATACAAAATATCTTAAATATTTAAACTTTACAAACCTTGCTTTGGAATTTGTTAGATCAGTAGGAGCTTTGTGATGTTGTAGAACAAAAACCACATCCTTATACCACTCTAAAGTGATGTATTTCTCTTCAATTTGAACCAATTATTCCTCATCATCAGAAATTTCTGATATTTCTGCATTCATATTTATGTCAAGACAGTCCAAATTTGACTGAGTCATTAGTTTCGCCAAACCTTTTCCCTTCACCAACTTGGTTGATTTGATGTCTATATCATATTCCAGCAATTTGGTGATCCATTTTCCCCTCTTACCATCGGGATCCGCCTGAGTTAGAATGTCTTTTATCACCCACGATGTGAGAATGCATAATATAAATTCTGAAATATTTTATAGCTTTCACCAAAGCATAGGCTTCTTTTTCTAAAATATTATACTTCAGCTCAACATTTGCTAATGTTTTAATAAAGAAAGAAATAATTTTTTCAGTACCTTGCTTTCCTTTTTGTAGCAAAACTCCAACAATTGTGTTTTCGGAAGCAAATGTAAAAACCAGAAATTCTTTGGAAAAATCTGGGCTGATGAGAACCGGTGCTTGTGTGAGTGCCTTCTTGATTTGCTCAAAATATTTTTTAGCTTCAACTATCCATTTGATATCAACTCCTTTCTTTAACATCATTGTAATATCTTTAACAATATCAGCAAAGTTAGGAATGAAGCGTCTAACAAAATTCACTTTTCCAAGAAATGATTGAATCTCTTTCCTACTTCTTGGAAAATCTACCTTTTGAATTGCATTAACTCTATTAGGATCAATCCTAATTCCATCTTCAGAAATGATATGACCAAGTAATTTTCCTGAAGTTAAATCAAAGATGATTTTAGTAGGATTAAGGGAAATGCCAAACCTTCTACATTTCAGCAGAACCTTTTCTAAGTGTTTCAAATGATCTTCTTCTTTATTTGAAAAGACTACTTTATCATCAAGATAAACAACCACCGACTTATCCTTTTCTTCATAAAAATCAATGTCCATTGCTCTTTGGAAAGTAGCTCCCGCATTCATGAGACCAAAAGGCATCTTGGCGTACATGAATGTGCCCCATGGTGTTGTGAAGGTTGTTTTCTCTTGATCATCTGAATGTACAATAATCTGGTTGTAACCTGAAAAGCCATCAAGCATTGACATTCTTTGAGAACCAACAATATTTTGTAGAATTGTATCCATCTTGGGAAGAGGATAATTTTCCTTTAGTGATGCTTTGTTCAAATTTCTGAAGTCAATACAAATTTTGATTTCTCCATTCTTCTTTCTAACCAGTACCAAATTTGCAAGTCAATTAGAGAATCTGATTGGGACAATGATTTTTGCATCAAAGAGTTTCTTAATCTCCCTTTCAATCAATGGCATGAGAAGGGGGTTAATTCTCCTCAACTTCTGTTTGAATGGTTTCTCATTTTCTTTGATTAGAATAGTATGCTGAATAATGGAAGGATCATATTCCTTTAAATCAACATAACTCCAAGAAAAAACATCAATAAACCTCCTCATCATCTCAATATATTTGAATTTCATATCAGCTGAAAGAAACCTTGAAATTTTGATCATTTTAGGCAAAGCTGATGAACCAAGATTACAACTCTCTACTTCCTCTTCATCAGCTTGTAATTTTGGCGCTTTAAAAACATCATTTTGATCAAAAAGCTTCTCAAGAGGAATAAGACCTTTTGGTATTGCATTATTCTTCAATTGCAAAACTTCATAATTTCCTTTAGACTCAACAAACATATTTTGCTGATCTACATGTGTACTTTCAAATTCTTCTTTCAGCTCAATAAAATTCTTTACCTATTGATCATCTTCAAAAACTTGTCAGTTTTTTATATTATCTAGTATGGATGGTCTATGACGAACTTAAATCTCATATTTTTCATTTGAATGCATAGGAATGATGAAGAGACTTGTAGAGACAGCAAGAGAATCAGCAATGGAATTTTGATCTCTAGATTTGACTATGAAGGAAAAAGATTGAAAATTCTCCAACATGTCTAAAACTAAATTTCTATAAGCTCTCATTCTTACATCCTTTGTTTGATAAACACCTTCCACTTGTCTAATAACCAATTCAAAATATCCAAAAACAGAAATATTTCGGACCTTTATTTTTTTATGAAGATTTAGACCCAAAATTAAAGACTCATATTCAACCATGTTGTTTGTGCAATCAAAATTCAATTTGTAAGAGTAAAACTTACTCTCATCAGTTGGACTTGTAATCCAAATCCCTACTCCTGCCCCCTCTTTTCCTGTCGATCCATCAAAGTACAGTGACCACCATTCTTCCATCTGTTTTTCATTTACTTGTTGATTTTCTGTTTGTTGATTGTCTGCTCTTATTTCTTCATCAACACTATCAGTTGACTCATTAAAAAGAATGGCAGATCCAAGCTCAGTATCAAAGGCATAAATAGGAAAATTTTGAGGCTTATATTTGCTACTTACCATGTAATCCATTCTAGTCTCCCGATACAATCTCCTTTGTTCACCAAAAACTGGAATAGTGGCGTAGGTAAGGTCCATCTGCATTGTGCCTTTGATTTTCGCTGCCCATGATCTTGACAATAGCATACCAAACTTTGGAGGAACATCAGCCATGACAATGTCCATAACAACTGTCTTTGTTGGGATTTGTGTTAGACCAACAACAACATCCTTTATTAGACCAATACATTGAACTCTTTTTGAATCAAAGGAAAATAAATCCTTATATGGTCTTGTGATTTGTAAACCCATCCTTTCCATGATTACTTTGGGCATAAGGTTATGCGAAGCCTCAAAATCCAACATAGCATTATGTAAAGTCATATCATGAATACTAATGCTTACATAAAAAGGAGGAAACTCTTCATTTTTTTCATCTTCTATTCTTGGACCCAAATATATAGTAGGATTATCTTCTTGAACATTCAAAATATCAGCAGCTCCTGGTTGTGAGTTTAACAACTTAAAAATATTGCTTCTATATTCATTTACCTTGAGAATTTCGCTAAATGGGATTGATATCCTAATCTTTGAAATCTCATTCTCAAGGTTAAAAACATAAACAGATTTTTCAAATTCTTTGATAAGAGGAGGAGGTTGAGTATCTTTCTTACCAAGTGGAGTGTCCTTTTTACCTTCAGCAACCTTTGGGGTATCATTTCTAGCTTCAGCAACCTTCGAAGCATCTTTATTAGGATTTTTTTTTCTTGCAGTGATAGGTACATTTCTGTTTCTGAGATTATATTTCTTTTGCATCTCAAAAATGGCATGCTGATATCCCTTAAAATAATCTGACGATTCTCCCCCTTGGCTAGCCAAATCTGACTCATCATGCTCTTCCTTAGTCAAGAAAATTCCTGACATCTCTTCATCGAGACAATAAATGGATTCTTCAGGAATTTTAGGCTCATCTTCTTCATCTACCAAATTCTGCTGAAAAGGAGGTCTCACTGGAGGATCGGGCTGCTGATTTCTATTTTCTCTTGGCCTTTGTTGGTTCTGAGGTCTCCTGAATTGTGGATTTCTAAACTGAGGTTGATGTTGCATAGGAGGAGTCGAAGTGTTTCCAAGAGCTAACCTATCCACAAACTTCTCCATGGTTTTCATCATTGAATCAAATTTATCTTCAGAAGTTGAAGTGGAAGGTTATTCTTCTTCTTTCAATTTAGTTTTTCCCATTTTTGAATTTTTAGCAGCTATCATGTTTACCTCCACCTTAATTGCATCACTTTTCATTTCAGCAAGTGAAGGTGATTCTCTTTCTCTCAACAAGATAGAAAATTCATAATCAAATGATTCAAAATATCTCATTTGTTCTAAGGCTTCTGGAGGTTTCAAATGAGCTGGAATTGAGTCAAAAACTTTATTAAATCTCTTTGAAAATTTTTGGACAGACTCATCAACTACCCTTCTAATGTTGTTATATTCAGTAAGCGCTTGAACTGGATTGGTTCTGTTTCCCCATTTCTTTAAGAATTTATCTTCAAACTCATCCCAATTTCTAATGCTTCCTGGTGCAAGGGCTTTAAACCATTTTCTAAATTCACCAATAAAACTCTGTGCAAACAACCTTAACTTCACATATTCATCATCAACTTCTTCCCTATCTATAAAATCATTAAATCTGTCTACATATTCCTCTGCTATAATTTCTTCATCACTACCCCAAGTAGGGATCCTAGCAGCATATTTACTAGGAATATCATGCAAAACAACAGGGAATACAAGTGGTGCATACCTAGCAGGAGCAGCCATGCTTGAGGGATGAAAATTAGTTTTAGGAATGACAGAAACATAAGATGAAGAACTGATATGAGGAGGACTCCTTGGTTTCTGCAAGCCACTGAAAATTGAGCTCCAATTTGGAAGGGGAAAACCAACTTTGGATTTTAGTAAAACTTCAAAAGGGTCAAGTTCTTTAAGTTTATCTAGAGACTCTTTTTCTAGCAACAGCTCAGAGGTAACAGCTTCCCAAAATTTCTCTTTGTCCTCTTGGGTTACTAGGGTTGAAGTGTCAATTCCCCTCCTTTGCAAGTCTAATATAATATCAATGAATTCCTTTTCACTTTCTAATCTAAACAACACTTCATGAATTTTATCATCAACTCTTTTGTCTTCAGGACTTCTTAATATTTCAGAGGAAAAATATTTCGAATGAGATGGAGTACCTGATATTTCTGAAATTCTTTGAATACCTCTTGAAATAGTGTTTGGATTTTCCACAGCGGTAGGTGGATTAGGATCAGGATTGCTTCGTGTATATCTCCTTCTCGAATCCACCTGTAAAATTTTGAAAATGTATGCAATCACCAAGGTAGATTGCAGCCTCGAAAAACTTTATGAGCTCCTACTACCTTCAGAAGTTCAACTTCTTGATTTCGGGAATGAATAATCTTCAGGCTCCTGGCAGATGCACCAAAATGTTATCACAAAATCTGACCCTGATAGGTTTTTGATCAAGTAGACTCTAAGTAATTATTTCAAACCAGACTTTTAGTTGAGGCTTAGCCTCCTCAACCTGAGAGGGCTCTCTCACTAGGTTTAAGATTTTGAATTAAGGATTAGATGGCTAACTCTAGGAATAAGTTGGATAAAGTGTATTAATGGTTGAATTACTGATCAACAAATATCTATTGGGCTATGGATTCAAGGTATGTTTCTACAAAACATCAAGATAAGCTTATCATGGAAGTCAGGACATTCTAGAGTTTTTAGATATTCAGCAAAACAGTAACAAAGTGAACAAAACACAGTTTACAAACATATGCAGGAAGTTAGAGCATTTTCCAATGAATTCTAAGTAACATATGTTCAAACCACTGAAAATAGGTAGATAAATAAATCCATAGGAAGATCAAACATCAAAAAAATCTTTCTGAATCCTGAGTAGTAAGCCAGTATCTGTATTATGATAAAAACACACAGTTTGCTATAGTGACATAGATTGCTTGTTAATGAAAATTTTCCAACCTTTGAGGAATTCAACCTCATGCTACATTTAGAGTCTTTACAACCTTGGATTCTATGATCCATCTTCAGAGGAATTCGAATTCTATCTTAAATTGACACCTATTTTCTCCTAAAACTGACTATTAATTACATCTGACAGTTAATTGTCTCTTCTAGAAGTCCTAATACAAATAGGAGTAAAACTCCTTATTATGTCTAAACAACCTTATCTAGAACTTAAATGATATCTCTGACAGTTTTTCCCTCATATCTTTGACTTTAATGATGTCTCCAATATTTTTATGCTATCCTGCTGGTTCATGTCTTACTTGCCCTACAAAACAGGGGACATGTTTCCTATAATTTAGCCTTTTCCTTCTTTGATGATCTTCGAAACCTTTTTGCTAGCAATATGGACCTTTTAAGATAAGTGACATGTATTATCACTTCCATGGAACCATGCCTTTCCACCTATATAGAAACTAAGCCTTCGAAAAAGTAAAAGGAGAGATGGTATGGCTGCGCTACGAAATGAGCAACTGTTTTCGTAGCGCAAAATTTGTATCTTTGCAAACCACTCTCAACCATTCTTTTTATTTTTCCTTGAGACCTGGAATCTCATTTGTGAACCATTTCCAACCACCACCAGCAACAAAATTTGGAAATGAATCTTTTTTCCCTCTCAAAACCCTTATGAAAATGTTCAAAAATGCACCTACAGGAGTTTCTTAGCGCACTATGAAACTGCTGTGTATGTCCCTTTTACATAGTTTTTTCACAATATTCTGATTTTAAGAGTATTTTCACCTTTTAATGATTTCCTTGATGTTAATAAACCTTAACTTTCAAAATAATTCAACTTTGCGAAGTCCTCAAAAAGTGATATCTTTCCTAAAAACAAAATTGTATTAAGAATTTGTCACTTACCACTCTTAGTCTACCTTTGTTGTAGCTAAACTTGAGACTTTGTCAATTGAATTTCAAGATATTCAATTTGCCTCTTCAACCTTCTGTTAGTAGCCCTTAAATTAACATTTATCCTTTGAAGTTCATGTAAAACAATCAATTTAACTAGACCATGATAGAAAAGTGAAGTTTCACAGTATTGAGCTTTCATCTGCACTTTATCTTCCATCTTAGCTAAAATTCGAAACAAGAAGAAAGGAAAATCCAAAGAAATCATTCCAGTAAAATGAAACAAGAGTTTGAAATGATAAGAGTACACTTTATGGTATCTTCCCTCACAGGTGAAGTACTTTTGAATGTTGTATAGCATATTGGTATAGGTGTTCTTGATGTAGCTTCTTGGCACTGCTTTAGTTAAATCTGTCTCTTCAAACCCTGACTTCAGAAAAATTTTACAAGGTTCCATCTCAAACCTAAAAAATTTTAACCATCTTTCTTCTCCCCTTGGAATCTCGGTCACTGATGATATAATTTCAGGGGAAATTGTCAAGTTTAAGAGACCAACCTTTGTATTTGAACCTGTGAAGTGAAGAGCAAACTCTTTTGTCACTTGATTATGACCTCCCTGCAATTTTTCACAGAACTTCCAACATCCTGCCTTCTTGAAGGCCTCCTCAACTGATTTGTTTTTTTTCACAGCCTCTATGCTTTCAGGCTCAGTCCTTAAATAGTGGCCTGAACTATGATTCTTTCTTTCCTCTGTCATCCTTTCCTTGGAATTCCTATGGGCTTTTTGAAAACCTGTAACCAACAGCCTCTCTTGATTTCAGAGTAAACTGCCTCACTTGATTAGAGACACTGCCTCGCTTGATGAATGAAAGAGAAGCTTTGGTTTTTACTTACCATGAGCTTACCATTCAGAAGGGGGTATGCATCATGTGTTTCTTGCATGAGACAATAAAACCAAAACCAGCCCCTTTCAAATTTGAAAATGACATAAGACAAATGGCCTCAAACGAATGGTATGATGGCTATGAATGGTTGCATGTGTGAGAAAAGACTCATGGCTGACACCTAATCATGAATGATTAACAGAATTCGGGTGGATTTGATAACTGACAAGACATGCTACGAATCCTCGATTTTGTAGCGCGCTCAATGCAATTTCAGGGTTTTGCGCTACGAAATGAGCAGCATTTTCATAGCGCAAAAGAATTTTTTAACACTGTCTGCGCTACGAAAACGTGGTTTCGTGGCTTAATCAAAAAAATTTCAAAATGTTTTAAAATTTGACTCTCTAAACATGATATGAAACTGTCAAGGTAAGAAATAAGATTTTTAGACTTTATTTTGTGAATGGAAATGAGACTCTTACCCTATTACTTAACCCCTAAAACCTTAACATGACTTCACCTATCTAAAAACTATGACTATGAACAAAGCAAACTCTCCAAGTTTGGAAAAATATTTATAGTGATAACACCTGGTAGAACTGATTACAATAGTATCACATATGATAGAACAGAATGAACAGAGAGAGAGAACAGAATGAACAGAACAAACAAAGCTCTCCTACGACTCTTGCCCTCTGATCCCTACTGTGCCAACCTCCTGTCTCTGCTGGCCGGCTACCTATTTGTTCATTTTCCAACGTGACTAACAGTTCTCCCTTCCTTTTCGCTCTGCCATTTGTTGCATCTCCCTGATCACTGGGTGTTCCACTGCTTTTTCTCTGTCGCTTCCTTCTGCCATATGTGCTTATTCTCGCAACATCCACGCCACCTGCTCTTCAGTTCTTCGCAACTGTGACAAATCTCTGTCTACCATGGTTGCGTTCTACCACCTGTTATCCCCAACTCAAGAAACGTTTTATTTCAAAACAAGGGCCCCAACATAGTTTCCATCATTTTGTTTCTTAAGATAAACACATTGATTAAAATGACATCTAGTATAACGTTGTTTAGACATAAACCTGTCAAATTTTAGATACCATAGCCTTGGAGCCTATTTTTGGCCATACAAGCTCTTCTTCAACCTACACACTAATCTCTCCTTCCCTTTGACCTCATACCCTTGTGGCTGATGCATATATATTTCTTCCTCCAAATCCCCATGAAGAAAGGTTTTATTTACATATAAATTCTCAAGATGCAAATCTTTTGTTGCCACTAGACTTCAAATAGTTCTGATTGAAGTAATTTTAACAACAAGAGAAAAAAATTCATCAAAGTTTATACCTTTATTTTGTGCAAACCCCTTCACCACGAGTCTATCCTTATACCCCTATTTTCCTCCATCTTCTTCCTTCAACCTATAAGCCCATCATTTATTCTGCAATGTTGTTTTACTTGCAGGCAACTTGACTAAGTCCCAATTCTGGTTATGAATAAAGGAGTCCATCTCTTCTTTCATGGCTTGCTCCCACTTCTTCTTATTTTCTATCTGCATTTCTTCTTCATACATTTCCAGTTCACCAGAATCAATCAACAATACATAATATAATGGAGAGTAACATTTAGGGTGTTTACTTATCGTGGTAGATATTCTAACACAACTTTCTGGTGTTTGAGGTGTTTGTTGATGTTTTGGTCGTTGTTGTCGTTTTGATTGTTGGTCATTATGATTTTCAAACACCTTTACTTTTTTTGTGATCTCAACAAGCACTGCATATTTTTTTTTCCTTTTCCTAATTATTTTCCTACATTTGATCCTTAGACAAGACCATTTCATTGAATATGACATATTTGCTCCTAATAATTGGTGATTTTAAATTAGGGGAATTTTGAGGTCTAAAATGGGCCTCCTAAGAAAATAATAAAATAATAATTAAACCAATAAAATAATATTTATGAATTTGCAATTCATTTTTCGCACCACAATCCATATAACCATGGTCAAATTCAATTGAAAAGTTGTACCAAAACAAAATTAATAAAAAAAATTGTATTGATGTGACTATAAATAAGAATGAGTTTTTCAGAAAAATCATTATCATTGAACAACTAATGTGTTTGTCCTTTGTGCTTAAATAAATTAAAATAAATTGTAAAAATAAATTCATAAATTCTTAATTGTATAATATACTATTAATTAACATTTATATTATTGAAATTATATAATAACATGTAATTAACATACAATATAAAAATCAAATAATATAATATAATAAATGTAATATATTAATTTATGTATTAATTTTGTATTACATATTGAATTGATTTGATTTATAACATCAGAATAAATAATATATAATATAAAAAAGTATATAATATAAATTCTTTAACATTTAAATTGTTTTTCAAAATATTATATGTAATAATATATAATTTAATATAATTGTATTTAAAATTAAAAAATATACATATTGAAATAGATTTAATTTATATTTATAAGTATAATATAAGATTTATATAAATTGAAATCTTAGACCTTTTTTCCCTAAACTATGTTGAACTTAATATACTTTTTTCATCCTACAAAACTAATATACATTTTCTTTAATTTTAATATGTTTTTATTGTTATTAATATTATAATAATATTATTCATAAGTTTGATTTATCCTAAAATTACAAGGTTGTTTTTTTATTTATTTTGATTTCATATGTGTATAATATATATGTATAGATACTAATTTATAATTTATTTGAAACTGTAATATTAAATAAAATGAGATGAATATATAATTTTAAAATAAATATATGAAAATATACAAATATAATATTTATTGAAAAGTGTGTAAAGACATGAAGATTATGTAGGGATATGTATTGTTTCTTTCAAAAAATATGAAATGACAATAATAATATTTTATTCAAAAATTGTGAAATGACCTTTATTATGAGTATTTTACTTTATGACTTTAAAATTACTTAGAGCACTACCATAATTAACTATGAGTTTTTATCCACCATTGAGAATGTGACGAGTAATTACCTTTTACTCAAACAATACCACCTCAACCATTGGGGATGATGTCATCCCATAAAATGTGATTGGTTCTCATAAAGTGAATTTTGATTGTACATTTTCCTTAGGAGGCCCATTTTAAACCACAAAATTCCCCTAATTGGCATAATCATATAAGCGATAACCAAAATCATTAACACCATATGTACATTTCTTTGATTTTGCCTCAAGATTTGTTCTATTTTCTTAATTAATGTAGACAAAGCCTTCACAACCGAAAGTATTTAAAAATGAGTAGTTTACTTTGTTACCTATCCATGCCTCCTCTAAAATACCACCATCCAATTAACTTGAAGGCCTTCTATTTATTATATAAACAACAGTATCTATAGCATCTGCCCAAAATTGTAAGGGTAATCCCGCATGCAATATCATGCACCTTGCATGCTCCATGATTGTCCTGTTCATCCTTTCTTACACACCATTTTCATGTGGTGTTCCTGGAACTATGTTCTCTCTGTTAATCCCATGCTCTGAATAGTAGTTATCAAACTCTTTTCTTCAATATTCACCTCCATGTCTGATCTGAGATACTTTAACTTCTTTCCTGTCTCATTCTCAACCAAAGATTTCCATTTCTTGAAAGTATCAAATACATCAGATTTATTCTTAATAAAATAAATCCAGGGTTTTCTAGTTGCATCATCAATAAATGTAACATAATAGCGAGAGACACCAAGAGATGATACTGTAGCAAGTCCCCATACATCTGTATGCACAAGATATAATTTTTCGCTCTTATTTCCCCTCCCAACTCTGATAAATTTGGCTCTGTTTTATTTTCCATAAACACAATTTTCACATAAACACAAATCAACATGCTTCAAACATGGTGACAAATTTCTTGAGTGAAGAATTTGAATCCCTTTCTCACTCATGTGCCCAAGCCTATGATGCCACAATGTTATATTTTCTCCTATGGAGGTCAAACCATTAACATAATAAGAAATAATATTGCATAAATACAATGTACCAACCTTTTCTCCTTTTTCTATTACCAAGGCTCCTTTAGTGACCTTCCAGGTTTTGTTTGTGAATGTAGTTACACAGCCCTCACCACCTAATTTCCCTTCTGAAATTATAGTTTTATTTAGATCTAGAGCATGCCTTACCTCATTCAACGACCATTGGTTTCCATTTTATTTCTTTATAAAAACCTAACACATTCCAATGATTTTACAAGGTTTATCATCACCCAAATGAACATGTCCAAAATCTCTTTTAACATAGTCATGAAAAAATTTTCTATCAGGCGTAGCAAGGAATGAAGCCCCTGAATAAATCACCCAGGCATCAATAATATTTTCTAATGAAAGAATCAAAGCATATTACAACACATCACCTATCACATTTGCTTCATGATTTTTTTCTTGTTGTCCATCTCCTTCTTTTCCTTTCCAATATTTGTAGTCTTTCTTCAGGTGTCCTTTCTTCCCACATTTCTAGCACACTATCCTTGATCTAGATTTGGATATGCCTTTTCTTGACTTACTGTGATTTCTTGGGCTCCTTCCTCTTTTCATTTTTCTTCTCCTATTCTTTGTATTCAAATCATTACCTGATGTCTCACTGTATCTTTTTCGTCACATTCCCTCGCTAAGGATGGCACCAAAAAAATCATCAAACTTTAAATTACTAGAGACAGAGATAGATTTACTAATAGCCATAACCAGACCATTCCAACTTTCTAGCAATGAGCAAAGAAATAATAGTGCCCTAACTTCATCATTAAAATTTACCCCTACAGAACTTAGCTGACTGGTAACCATGTTAAATTCACTTAAATGATCAGCAAATATCCACCTTATAACATATTCATATATTTTGTTCAATGAGGTCATTAAACATCATGTTGTCATTTCCTTTGAATTTTTAAATTCCATCGACGCTACGAGACACAATTGTATTGTTCCTAGTGCCTTTTTGTCGATAATTTCCCATTTTTCATTCGTCATACCCATTGAATTCTTTGTTTTTCCACTCAATTATAGGTACATATATTTCTAAGACAAATAATCTTCCATCTGCATATTCCACAGTTGGTAGTTTTTGTTGTTAAATTTCTCGACCCGAAACCTACCATATTCTTCCATTTCTCCTATTCGAACCGAGAACCCATCTCTCCTGTGAGTTTGTCAGCCAAATAGATGTTTGAATTGTATACCAGTTGTTTTAAATGAATTAACAAAGTAATGAAATACACAAACTATTTCAGAAACACAAATACATAAACACATAAAACAAGAGAGAGAGAAATATATGTGGTTCACCCAATTTGGGCTAAAATCCACAGAGGACCATCGAGTCCTTCATTTTATATTATCTAGAAAAATGAAGAGATACAACCTACAATAGATCCTCTATAATTTCCTCTTCGCTCTCATGTAGCCTCCTCGCTCTCTCTCTCACTCAGAATAATCATACATCATTGCAATACAATTCCCTCGTATAAACTAAGGGTTTCCTTCTAGGGAAAAAAACTCTAAATTAACATAACTTCTACTGGCATATCATCCGCCTAATTAATGGACCATATTGATTAGGAAATTACAATATTTTACAAGGCAAATTTTCATTTACCTTTAGCTTATGGGGTGCACTCTGCACTAACTATATAACTAACAAAACTCGCTCATATACCAATTTGATTGGCATTCAACCATAAATTTGGCTTGTGCCTTTTAATGGAGATAGAGTCTGATGTATATGGAGATGGGTCGAGTGCAACTAACCCCCAACCGACTAGGACAACAGGTACTTAAGAATTTAGAAACTGACTATTCTCATATCCATGAGAAACAAAAGAGTTCTAGTGGAAAGGACAAGAAATTATTCTTGTTTCCCAACTTCCAACCTTCTACCTATCATCTATTAATAATATTGGACCCTCGTATTCACAAGAAAATGGTCACATTGTTGAGAAACCAATAGGGTATAAATTTAGGGTGATTTCTCCTACTTGATAATTTCTTGTGAATGTTCGTTGGATTATTATTTATTTTATTATGTCCTCTTCATCAAAAAATTACAAAAAACATAAACAAGAAGATCAAAGAAGACAATTAACACAACATATAGGCTCCAAGCCACATCAAAACCCCACTAGGGGGGAAACCCAACCAATTTCTCTTATTATAGAATCATATCAAAGTGAGAAATCCAAGATCCAAAATCCAAGACCAAGACCTCCCACAAGACCTAAGTCATCCCTCCTTCAAATATTCCTCAACCAAGACAAATCCAACCAAGTCAACAATGGTAAAATCTCTTCAAATCTGGTCAAACTATGATTTTCGGCCCTTGCAACTGCTATGATATTTTTGGCCCCTGTGATTGTCTAAAATATTTACATGTGTGGTAGAATTAGAGCACAAAACAACAAAAAAATCCTTCTTCAACCTTCCCTCTCCTTTGAATTTTTTTGTTCTTTCCTTTATTTCTTGTTTATCTTCTTGATCTTTCTTGCACAAATAATGAAGTTCTAAATTGGTGCTACAATGAGGTTGAACTGCTCTTATAGATACACATCCAGGAGGTCGAATTTGTCCTTTCCAGGGCTGACTTGTCTAGGAAAGGCCAACTTAGTTTTGTGGGTGACAAAATGACTCTTTTGACTCAAATAAAATTATTTGTATTCTTTCTTTCGAAAGTCCAAAAGGGATTTGACTCTCAAGTACAATAGATTGACTCATGACAAAATTTTATTTTGACTCAATAAACCCTAGAAGCATGAAAAACATGCTTAACTAATGAAATAATAATTTATTTTTCTTCTTTTTCCTTTTTAAATGAAATATACATTGATACAAGTACAAACATAATTATGAAAATTTGACCTAGTTACAATTTTCAACACTCCCTCTTAACTAGGAAGGTATTCATAATTGCACAACAGGATACAAGGATACTCTCAAATTAAAATATTCTCATAAGAAGAGTTTGAATTGATAAGCATCATTTTGCATCATAATCATAACCAGCATTGCTAATTTCAAAATAGAAAGGCCTTGACTTGACAAGCTCTAACTCTCCACTAGATTAGAGCACAATGCTAGGAGGCATACATTTGGGCACCAACACCACTGACTCTCAAGGCACATACCCCATTCATATGTTCACCAGGTATGTCCTTACAGGACTATTTTTATCTTGGATTACCAATCCTCAATAATATTGGTACTCCTTAGGACTACTCTTATCAGTGTATGATTCTTTCATACACTGAATAAAACTTTATAATGTTGCATAATTACCTCGACTTTGTTGATGTTTTCTTAATTTTGAGAACCCTTGTGGTCCTTTTCTTCTAAATGACTGCTTCTAGATCAACATGACACAATGTAGTTGTTGCATGAACTATGAAGTGTTAGATGGTCCAAATCCTTCTATCATTGCTTTTCTAGATGTTTATATGATTGACTCCAATAAAATGAAACTAACTATGTAGAATTTAGTTCTTCTAATGTTATATGCTTCTTTCCATGATTCTATAATTTGCAGAATCCAAGACTCTTACACAAATGTAACTTCATATGCTACTCTAACTGACATTGTCTAATAAAAGAGAAAAAAATTTCTTTTAGATCTAGCAATATTAAATTTCTTCAATAATAGATATCATTATGATATTTAGTGTTCAATTTCTTTTCAAGTTCTTCATTTTCTTCAGTAATAATAGCTCCACTTCTTTCCTTCCTCTTATTGTTCTTCTTGTTTTGAGGATCCTTGGGAAAATCCATTTTAAAGTGTCCATATTCATTGCATCCAAAGCACTATACTTTGGACATGCCTTGGCTTCCATGTGGTTATTTTTTGTTGTTGTTGTTATTTTTGTATTTCCAATGAGGTTCAAATATTCCAAATTTTCCAAACTTCTTCTTTGACCTAGCAGCAAAAGCTTGAGACTTTTCATTATTGGGTTCAGTGTCATCCTTGGCTTTAAATCATGTTTAATATAGAATACACAAATCCCATAGCTCATAGAAGTTTGGAGTGCCCTTTCTTGAATATATGTTGGTCACAAAACTACTCTAATCTGAAGGTAGAGCATCGAGTACACAAGTAGTTGATTTGGAATCAGATATGACTTCTTCAAGCCCTTGTAGTATATATTTCAATTATGAGATTTTCACAAGATATGAGCTCAAGTCTTCATATTTTGACAACCTTGATTTTTAAAGTTGATTCCTCAAAGATATTTTTTGACCTGTATTATTGACAGCATATAGTTTACCAATTTTTCATATATTCCTTTATATGAGCCAAAATATGCAACAAAGGGGATAAGATGATCTTCGATGGACTCAATGAGAATTATTTGAGCCCTAACTTATCCTTTATTATACTTGGAAATTCTTCAGTCTTATCTTTATCTGGTACTGAAAATTTTCCTATAACGTGATCCATGACTTCATTTTCTTTGAGAACGAAATCAATTCTCTTCATCCAAGCTTGAAATATTGATGACCCGTCGAGTTTGTTTCCTCCCTTACAAAATTATTCCATTTGATTTGAAGATTGAGACAGAGAGTGTAATAAATTAATTACTTGTCAAAGGATTGAAATGCTTGATGATGATGCCTCCAAGTACCTTGATGCTTCCAAGAATTTTTATGATTCCAAGAGTCTTCAAAGATGTCTTTGAATGATGGTTATTACAATAGCATCTTCAAGTTGCTTCAATTATGAATGATGATTCCAAGAATGTAGATGATGTTTCCAAGAATATTGATGCTTCTCAAGATATTCAAGGATGTTCTAAAGAGATTTATTCTATAGATATATCTTCGCGCTACTATGGTGAATTCTACAATGAATGATGAGTGAAAAAGAGCCTTCAATGATAGGAGAGAGATAATTTTTATAGTAGTCTTCTTCAAGAATGATGGTCGTCGAGTCTTCTTCCTTATGCCCTTTGCAGATGATGTCTTCCAAAGTATTTTATGTTAATGTCTTCAAATGAGCCAACAAAATTGATATTAAAGCTTCCTTCTCCTCACCTTAGCTTTGATACCATGTTGAGAAACCAATAGGCTAGAAATTTAGGGTGATTTCTCTTACTTGATCATTTCTTATGAATGTTTGTTGCCTTATTATTTCTTTTATTATGTTCTCTTCATAAAACAAATACCAAAAACATAAACATGAAGATCATAAAAGACAGTGAACACAATATATAGGCTTCAAACCAGGGCAAATCCCCACTAGGGGGGAAACCCAACCAACTTCTCTTCATATAGAATGAGATCAAAATGAAAAATCCAAGACCAAGACACAAGGCCCAAGTCAGCCCTCCTTAAAACCTTTCTCAACCAAGTCAAATCCAACCAAGTCAATGATGGTCAAAGCTCTTCATATCTAGTCAAACTTTGATTTTCGGCCCCTACAACTGATCTGAAATTTTCGGCCCCTACAACTTTCTGAAATATTCACATGTGTGGTATAATTAGGGTAAAAAATCACAAAAAAATCCTTCTTCAACCTTCACTCTCTTTCCTTTGAATTTCGCTCTTATTTCTGTGTTTTCTTTCTTTTCTTCTCGATATTTCTTGGACAGAAATCGAAGTTCTAAATTGGTGCTACAATGAGGTCGATCTGCTTTTATATCCACACATCCAAGAGGTCAAATTTTTCCCTTCTAGGACAGAATTTTTTATGTAGGTGACAAAATAACACTTTTGAATCATATAAATTTATTTTTCTTCTTTATTTCAAAATTCCAAAATGGACTTTACTCAAGTACAATAGATTGACTCATGACAAAAAAAATTTTGACTCAATAAACCTTAGAAACATGAAGAACATATTTAACTAATGAAATAATAATAATAATTTATTTTTCTTATTTTTTATTTTTACATGAAATAAATATTGATACAATTACAAATATAATTATGAATACTGAACCTAGTTACAATTTTCAACATACCCGGCCCTAACTTGGTCGAGTTCCTATAGAATATCATCTCATTGACCAAAATTCTATCATGATCTAGATGGTCTATTGTGATCTCCTTGTGTTTATTGAATTGCATCTGTGCAAAGCTGAACAATAAAAAATTTCCTTTGATTCATCCTGAAAATAGGGCTCTAAAGAAAGAAGTGTGTATCTAGAAAATCAGGGGCATCCTTATTCCAATTGCAGATTCCAAGAATATCCTGAAATTTGATGGACGAGAGAGAGGTCAAATAATTGACCTCTCTCCTAACTATCATATTTTTGGATATTCTCATAATCTACAATAGACATAAGTTCAGCAGCAAAGCGGTGGAAGTTGTCTTGCTTTTTCATTAGAAACAAATCCAACTCCCAATGGAAAAAAGAAAAAAAAACATGTTGTGTAATGAAGTGGTTCCCACGAGTCCTGCATCATTATGATATTGATGTTCCTTATCTATTCTATATGAAAGAACAACAAACACCTAAATGAATTCACGTGTTTAAATCCTATAATACCAAGGTTGCTCCCAGATATGCTTATCAAATCTCTTCCTCTTCCTCTTGATTGATCTTATATGAGAGACCTTGAATGCTCAAAATATAACCTACATGTCCAATTCAACTATGAGCGAAAGATATTGTGTCTTTCATATGGTCTTATGTATGGTGAGTAGTTCCCATTATATCATTTGGCCTTTCTTCCACATCGAGAACTTGCAAAGCCCTATGGTAGTTGCCCATATCCAACAAAGGGTTCTCTCCTAAGATAGGAATTCCCCTAGCATCCCCACCTTCCTATAGCATATGACTCCTTTATTAAAAATCCATAAACCCTAGTTGAAATTATACCTTAGTTGAAGTATTCTAGAGGAAATCCTTGGAACTCTAGTACTACATGATGCCCTAGCCTTACTAAAGATGGCCATGAAACCCTAGCTACATTTATCCCTATATATATATATATATATATAATGACAAGCCCTATATCAATGAAGCATGGCCTAATGATGAATGAATGAAGGATCACTTACAATAAAACCCTCTGAGGCACATATATGCACGATGATAACAAACCATAACCCTATTAAGTGATATTTCTTAGCTACATGATGAAACCCTAGACGATATTCCTTAACATTGTTTAATCCCTAGTTGATGTTTCTAACCCTAAATGCATTGTTGTTAATAATAAAACCTAGATAATGTTGCTACCCTCATTAAACTTGATTCCCTACGGAAGATACCCATAATGAAGATTGAAAAACTCTAGGCACAAAAGAGAAAGCTTGAGAAGATTTTATAATGAAAAAGACAATAATATTAATATTCAACTAAAATGTTGCTCTTCGCCGTAGCTTCCCCAGATACATTCAACAATACTGAATCTGAGACACACAACCGTATTGTGCTCTTAGCTTTATGATCCAGTTTCTTCCAGTCTTCATCTAACATTTCCGTTGGTTTAGTACCCGGATCTACCTCGATCCACTGATCTTTATCCACCCGTAGATCCTCCATCTTGAGCTTCCATAACTCAAAACTCTGACCATTAAATTTCTCGATCTCTATCTTTCCGTCGCTCGCCATCTTCTTTCACCGCAAGAATCGATCCCGCAGATCTCCCACTGAACAGGGTCTACCTCAGGCCCAAGAAAAAACCCTCGCAAAGAAAGGCATCCCCTTGAAGTCAAAACAACTCTAATGCCAAATGTAGGTTTAAACCTGAACGTAAATTATCTACACACGAATCTTATAACAAAATAAACAATATTAAGAGCATAAAACATAAAACAGATAAACACAAAGATTTTCCCCCGGATCCCAAATCGAGGACACCAGCTTGATTTTTCATTATATTCCTTTTAGTGTTACAACACATATATATACATGCCGAAGATACATAAACCCTAATCCATTAACCCCGGATTATAAATACAACCGTAGTTCTCTTGACCGGATCTACAGCCACTGTGGGCCGAAAACCATCGTACCCCAAAACCATGTGCAAACTCATGCACAAAACATGGGTGCGTCCACCTATGAGTGGGTCCGCACACCAAAAAAAATTTCGTTGAGGCGCTGCCTCCCCCCTTATGAACCCCCTGCTGCGCCCGGCGCAACGTACAGCGCGTGGGGCTAGTCGTGGAAAGAATATAACACATACCCAACATAGGATGTATTCCACTGTGAACAATGTTGATTTAAAAATAAATGTTCTCCAGTTAGGTATGGTAGATATATTTTAATTTCATGTTTAACATTTTGACTTGGTCAAAATAAATAAAAATAAAATAAAAGTGATTTGATCCCTCTCGGAACTTGGTAGATATGCAATTAAAATGGATCTAGGATGTTGGTAAAATTTTCAGCACCATCGTGATTCCGTTTAAGCATCACAAGAAGAATATTCTATGAAAGCTTCTCATGAGGTTAGAAAGTTACTATCCAAGTGTTTAAGCATTCACGTTAAATTTGTTTGGGAGGACCTAGAATTTCTAGGCCAAAGAATTTATGTTGCATTAATGGAGGCATTCAAAAGGTTCATCTTATTCAGTTCATGTCCAAAAAATTTGATAACAGGATCCCTTTTCCTCCAAAAATTTTACACCTATAGGATTATATATGGGATTTGGAGAATGAGGCATGTTGGTTATTACAATATTCCATGTCCATATAAACATTCATGTGCAGTTATGCATCATTATCACTAGGTATTATGTGTTAAAAAATTCAATGCATTTTGGATGAAATACCTATTTTGAATGCCCCAGTCTTCCATTTTGGTGAAGGGCCCATATCCACTTGTAGTTAGTCTCGAATTTGATCCCTGCAATGCATGTCCATTGCTACAACTTTATATACAAAAAATACCCAAAAATTATAGAAAATAAACAAGGGTGTATTTATACACCCAACATATATTTAAAATATTTATTCTTAGAGAAAATAATTATGAAAGAAAATTATTTAAATTTAAAATTATTAAATTTCCCCCCAAAATTTCAAAGTCGGCTTCAATTGTTCATGTCGGTTTCCACCAAGGGTTGTGACCCTTCACTCACGGCATCAACTATAAATAGGCCACTGAGTTGATCTGTTATATTTTCGGTCTTCACTTGGATGAATGGCACAAGGTCTCTGCACAGTTTTTTGTCAGAAGTTTCTTATCTTCTCTTGGTACCTATACTCGCTCCCTCTGTCTACAAGACTCTCTCTTGGCTACAAATCTCTACAAAACTCTTGCTCTTAGATCACTGCTTTGGGATTTCAATTCCTTCGGTTACATCAGTACATCATAACTCTAGGTGTGTTTTATATTGAAGCCATTATGCTATCAATATAATATATACAAGAAATTAGCATGCCCCACCTCTTTAATGAATGAACTAGTAAGCCCCATTGATCACAAGATAACCACTTCATAAAATCATATAGTAAGGGTTATCTCTCAGTGGCATGGCAGAGATCCACTCTTGCCTAAAAATTGCAGGGGTGATTTTTTCCTCTCTCATGTTGATAGCACAGGGTTAGATCACAACACGTATTACTCTCACCTCGGTATTGACCCCATCGACTTATGTGGGTGAGACTTTATCTGGATCTCCTTTAAATATTTTCAAGAAAATCATGAGGGGATATTTGTGCCTGAATGGTGCTTCTATCATGGTATTCGGAATTGAGTGCATCAGGGGAGATGCATTCCCTATTTTGCACGATTCCTCTGTCCCATCATGTGTTTAGCTATTCCCAAAGTGTGAATAATAATGTTTCATTTGAATAGGGTACTAGCTCCTGAACGTGGGGATCCTAATCATATGTTAGATAGCTGGATAGCCTCAGACCACACCACCCATTTCTCATGGAATGGAATCCATTGTGACCACATGGGTCACATAGTGACTCTATTTCTCTCTAATATGAATCTTTCAGACTCATTTCCTAATCAGGTCATTGACTTGTCAACCCTCCGCTTGCTCAATGTCTGCAATAACCACCTCAATGGAACCCTCCTACATATCAAAATTGAAGAACCTATAGGTCCTCAACATATCTTAAAATTATTTTCCAGGGGCATTGCCACTAGATTTGAGCTCTCTCCAAAAACTCTAGTTGTTCAACCTCTACATTAACTACCTCAATGGAAGCCTTCCCTCCTACATATCAAAATTGAAGAACCTAGAGGTCTTTGACGTCTCTTGGAATGATTTGACAGGGTCACTGCCACTGAATTTGACCTATATCCAGAAACTCTGGATTGGGCTATGCTTCTTAACCATGATATTATTTATCTGGATATTAGTATGTTGAGTCAGAGTCTGCTGAGCCAAGGGCTTTTCTTTCATTCACTCAGTCAAGAATTAAAGAAAGTCATATCAAAAGGTATGAGTTGGAGTCAATAAGTCTGGGACTCATACTAGGCTAGGCTTTCTTTTATAAGGGGTTTTAGGGTATTATTAGTCTAATTTCATAGGGTCACCTTAAAGTTAAACCCTAATGACCGTATGGTGGTAGCAGACCTTGAAAACTACAAACAAAACCCAACAAAAAGTTGCAGCTCACAGGTACTGACCTATAGGCTGTTGAACTCATAGTTTTTGGCCCAATAGTTACTATCTAAGACAAAACTCGTAGGTTCTGGGCTAAAAAGTGCGAGATGCACTTCCGAGAGTCTTAGGCAGCAGGTTACGTAAAAATTTTCCGTCTGTGGCGCGACTGATAGCTGTTACCTGCAGAAAACACCCATAATCATGCAGAAGTTAGATTTTTATTGTTTGAGGGTATACAAGGTAAATAAAAAAATAAGAGGCTAAAAAATAACTGAATAAAAACCTTAAGTACTGAAGCAGATGGTCACACATAAAATATGAATAAAACCCTGTGGAGTCGCCAATTGTTAGAATGAATTCTTAACACAAGTGTACGAAAATAGATCACTTTAGTTGCACATAAAAAACAATCCTAACAACAAAGATGGTTTTCTAACTTCTTAGATCTACATTAAACGGTCAAAACAATTGCAAAACAAACCCATATCTATACAAATAAAGTAGCTAAACAATAAAATGAAATAAGAGTTTCTCCAAAATATCCAATGGATAAGACAAGAATTATAAAGAATTTTTTGTATTATATTAACACCTGGGAAGGGAACTAAGAATGACGTTACCATTCCCCCTGAATGGGATGGGTTCTTGGTTGTCCTCAAATGCTTCAGCTTCAGAATTTCTCTCTCAATGGTGTAGAATACCTAAGATGTGTAGAACTCAAAGGGAGCTCAATAAGAAAAAAGAAAATAAAAGTAATCAAAGTATGAAAATGATAAGAGGATCAAAGTCCGGCCATGATAAAATGATCAAAGATAAGAAGTGAATGGAAAGCCCTCCTATTTATAACAAAATATTGACTTATCATTGATAATGGTGCATAATAAAATATTATTAACCAAGATCTAGATCTAACTGCTTGGAATATTTTATTAAATTTTGTTGAAGGGAAAAAGAATTTAAAATGGTTAAATCCATTTATTTAGAAACAATAAACAAATAAAATATTTATTTATCATTTCAAGGATGGGATCAAGGAATAATTTAACAAATAATGATTTATTTTATTATTCCTAAATGATTTAGTCAAATTTAACAAGGAATATTAATTAAATAATGATTTAATTAATTATTCCTAGAGAATAATAAGATAAATAATGATTTATATAATTATTTAAATATGACCAGGAATATTATTAAACAGAGGTTTAATTAATTATTCCTAGAGGAAAACAAAATAAATAAAGATTTATTTAATGATTCCTCACAGGGTTTTCTATTTGGACCAGAAATAACTTAATAAACTATGGTTTATTAAATCATTTCTTATAGTGAAAGCAATTTTACTATGGTAAAATTGGTCTTAAATGGTGTATTTTGATCCATCTAATTCTAAATGGTTAGATGACAAAAAATTGGTGTAACACTCAGTTCACTAATATTCATATGGCTTCTCAGTTCAACAACAATGATGATATTTGTACAATTCCACCATTAGTAAAATTAACAGTAGGCAGAGGGGTCAAATTCAGAAATATTTGAGGATTCATCAAGTTTGGAGCTAGAGAGATCCAACAGATCTATACATGAAATTCCAAAATGGAGGTCTAACGATTCCAAAAGACTAAAAAACTTGAAACCTTGCCAATAAGTATACCACTTGAAAAAACTTAAAACCTTTCCAAATTTAACGTCTCTTGTTGTTTTAAAAGAATTTTAATATATTGTTATCTAATATAATTGGTTTCCAAAATTTTGTTGAGTTTCAGGAAAGTCAAAGTTTCCTCTCATGCTCTTCAGGAAGAATGGAGCACAGATCCAAAACTATGTTTTGAATGTATAAAATTCAGGTGTATTTTAATCCATATTCCTGAAAAGAGCTTCCAATTTTTTCACTGTCTGTTATCATAAAGTCATAACCTTCTTCCATATTTATTGAGCAGAAACACAACATCAATAAATGTAATTTCTCTAGAGTTGGAGTAGACAAAGCGCTATATTTCTTTAAAAGTGCACTATGTTCCATGCCCTGTAAAAACAAGAAACGCTAGTCAGCTTGATGTCAATGACTCTCTCCATCTTATATAAAAGCTCTTGAATAAGAATATAGATGAATTTGAAGCATACCAAAGCCGACAACCATTGAGATGATAACATTTCCATCTTCATAGTTTTAGATTATGGATCTGTAAATGAAGTTCTTTGAAGCATCTATAAAAATTCATGGAGGAATTATTATCTTGGGAAGCCTCACATACATTGTTAAGAACATTTCAAATACCAAATAAGAATGAAAAAACAATGATCAAACATAGACCACATATTGCAACATGGGATATATTAATTAACTCAAAATCCCCCATGGTAAGGCGATACTAACACATTGCAAAACTTTACAAAGGGAGAAACTAGAGGTTTCCATTTATTATTTTGTAAGCAATTTTTAAAACAACACATGCTTGACTATTAAGATTCCAAAAAAGGACATAACAAATTAGGCGGAGAAACTTTCCCTACTCCAACTTTAGAGGGTAATGCCAATTCTATATATTGTAACAAAATCAAATGGGGATTGTTGTCTTGAGAGAAAAACTAATGCAACCTTTCACACACATATATAGACTATCAAGCTACAATGGTAGTTAGAATTAGTTTCATGGTAAATTAGAATTAGTTCAATGAAAAAGTATTCCCCATTTTCTTAATGTTGGAGTATAAAGAGCACTAGCCATCTTCTCTTCTGTAATTAGGTATTGTGTCTTGAAATATCAGAGATAATTCCATTGAGACATAATCTTTTCTACAAATTAGTCAAGGTGAATTAGGAAATAGACGTGTAATGGGTCGAAATCCTCACCTGAAACATTAAATAATAGCACAAATTCACAATCAAGGCTAAGAACACTTCAAGTGATTGTTCCTAGCCACAACAATTCCACTTTTGTCTTAGCATATTCATTCAATATAGCTCATTCTGCTAGTCACCCTATGGCTTCAGTGAATGAATTTAGTTTAATAGGTATAGAAATACCATTAGGAATGGTACCAAAATATTGGGAAAATTTTGGATCTTCCCTTGACTCTGATCCCCCGAGCTTTGAATTCTCGTCACTTGTGACACCATAATCAAGCAACATTCCTTTCTCACAAAGGAACCAATCACAAAGACTTGTTTCTCTATCTCCTATCACATAATTTGTACTACCTTCTATGAAAATGTTTTCACATCTACCTCCATATGCACCAACCCTTCAACATCACATTTTCAACCACTAAACCATCAACATCGGACTAATTTCATGAAGGCTGGTCAATCACAAGTTCAACTTCCTTCTCTCCATTCATTTCCAAGGTCATTCTTCATATTCCCTTCAACAATATCCACTTCAATCAGATATTGTTCAATAAATTCCTCAATAGATACCACAGTTACAACAAGTGTCACAATTTGAAATTGCTCCAGAGTTGTTTAATTAGTTACCACACGACCTTTCACAAGGTACTCAAATTCCACAATAGTTACCAATACCTTAGGAAGTACAACCAATTATTCGTACATGCTAGGTTCCTATAATAATAGTGTATCTCTTATTGTTATTGTTGTGTACATCTAGTCCCCATATTGTTAATATTGTGCCCCATAGAATCCCACTATTGTTATTGTTGTGCCCTTACATTATTATTTTTATGTCGACTATGATTATATTGTGACCCCTTAGACTCCTATATATATAAAGGAGGTTTTGTCATTTGTATCGTCCAAGAATTGTTCATTTATTTAATGTAAAGGAGGTTTCTCCCTCGAAGAGGCTGATTTATAAGTCATTGATCTATATTTTATTCTATTTTGTGAGTTGGTTTTATAACATTTGGTATCATAACTTGAGATTCTAGGGTTTCGCTTCTTCAAACAGGCCATCTTGAAATTTTTCGTTATAATTTTTTTTTTCTACGAGGTTCAAACCCTGAAATTTTTACCACGTGGAGCTGAATATTGCTGAACTTCGTGTAAAAATTTTAGACCCTGGTTCGTAATATTTTCAGAGATATGATCTGTGGAAGTTAGGGTTTTTGCAGGCTCCAGAATTTCATCTCAAACAGGTGACCGAGGGAAAATCATCATAAATTTTGTTTCAGGCATAGGATTGGAATTTTGTAATAAGTGGTTAAAATTGAATGTATTGTAGTTTATTGTATGTCAATTGCAGAGCTAAAGGTTGAAAAAGTGACATGTGGAATGGCATACAAGTTCGATCTACTAAACCAGTCCATAGTAAGGTCATTGTGGGATATTGGGCATAACTTTATCTTAAAGAATCCAAATTAGGTCTGACCTATGGAATTGTAAAGAAAACTCAGAGGGATACTATAGGACCGAAGCTCAAATATTGGGGATCCAAAATCATAGAGATACATCATTTTCAATATCGAGCTTCTCAAAAGCAAGAAAAATGTGTGTATCTTTTTCTAAAATTGCATAACTTTTGTTTGAAAAATCAGTTTGAAGTGATTCCAAGGGCATATTGAGCATATATATCAGTATTGTGTTCTATAATTCTTCCCAAAAAATAATTCCACACCCATTAAGCCCTCAGAAAGCTCTACTATGACTCATGAAGAGAAATAATAAATGAATCTGACCATATCTTGTAATGCATTGGAAATAATTACCACTCCTAAAAATCTCAAGATGGAAGGACATATCAAGCATAAAAATGTAATAGTGTTGATTGATTTGGGTAGTACCCATAATTTTATTCATTGTAAGGTAGCAAAAGAATTTAATTTCTACCATACCTAGAACCAAAGTTTCAAGTGATGGTTGCAAATGTAGGAACTATAAATTGCTCTAGAATGTAGCATAATATAAATTTAACCATGGGGGAATATGTATTGAATATTCCAATGCTATCCACTCAAATGGGTGGTGTTGATCTTTTACTAGGATTCCAATGGTTACAATCTTTGGGGACGATAACTTTTAATTTTCAATAACTTTTCTTGAATTTTTTTTGGGAAGGAAAGGAAGTTGAATTACGGGGTATCATAGGGAAGTCGAGAAAGATAATGAGCGAAATGTAATGATAAGTCTTATGAAGAAATAAAAATGAGGCATAATTTCACAATTATGCTCGCTAGAGGTTCAAACATCAAAATCATCTATTTCCCCAGATCTCCAAAATGTCTTGGACAATAATTCCAACGTGTTTGACACTCCCAAAGGCCTCCCACCTATTCGTGATCATGATCATGCTATTCATTTGATTAACCCTGGATTAGAACATAACCATAGTTCCCTTGACCGGATCTACAAAATACCAGGGGAAAAAAACCATCATACCCCAAAACCATGTGCAAAATCATGCACAAAACATGGGTAGGTCCACATATGAGTGGGTCCGCACACCAAAAAAGATTTCGTCAGGGCGCTGCCCCAGACCCCAACAGTGGGGGCTGCCTCCCCCCTTGTGACCCCCTTGCTGCGCCCAGCACAATGTACACTGCGTGGGGCTAGTCGTGGAAATAATATAACACATACCCAACATTCTCCCACTTGTTGTTTTATTTCCACAGGGGGCCACAGGAGAGCTTAGTCATTGGGCCAATTCTTCAACACCTATTGTTTCTCTACACCAAGAGAACTTCTGAGTGCTCACAGACTTCGTCAATGCATCTGCAACATTCTTCAAAGTGTCCACCTTTACCAGCAACACCATTTCAGCCTCAACCATATCTCTAACAAAGTGATATTGAACATCAATGTGCTTTTTCTTTGACTGGTAAGCAGGGTTCTTAGCCAATAAAATTGCACTTTGGCTATCACAGTCTATCCTTATAACTTGTTGTACCAACCCCATACTTGAACACAATCATTGAAACCAAAATGCTTCCTTTCTTGCAAGAGTGGCTGCTATGTATTCTGCCTCTGTAATTGAAAGAGCCACTACAGACTATCTTTTACTCATCCAACTGACTACGCCTCCAAATAGGTTAAACACATACCCACTTGTAGATCTTCTTTGGCCCAGATCTCCAGCCCAGTCTGCATCAACAAAACCATGAATGTCCAAGATTCTTTCCAATCCTGGTCTTCCCTGGTAGCACAAGCCATAATCACTAGTGCCACGTAAATATCTGAAAACCCGCTTCACTGTTGTCCAATGCTCCTTCCCTGGGTTTGACATAAACCTGCTCAATACTCCCACTGCATGTGCAATGTCTGGTCTAGTACAGACCATTGCATACATCAGGCTACCCACTGCACTTGCATATGGAACACGAGACATATCCTCCCACATGTTCGTGTCTTCGGGTACATCGTCAACAGATACTTATCAACCACAGAATAGAACATTCACCGGTTACTATCCTCGCATATTGAACCTCTCCGCAATATAGTCTCGACATATTTCTCCGTTTAACCAAAGCTTTCCTCCTCGCTCGATCTTCTTTACCTCCCCCATGCCCAAAACATAGCAGAGAGGACGCCAAAGATCCTTCATGTCGAATTTGGAGAATGGTTGGGTCTTCAAATCTTGGATACTTTCTTTGTCATTTCCAATCAACAACATATCATCCACATACAAGACCAAATAAATAACACGGTCACCAATTAATTTAAAATAAACACAATGATCCTCCTTGCTTCTGGTGAAGCCAAGTCCCCGTATATATGTATCAAATTTCTGATACCACATCCTTGGTGACTGTTTTAACCCATACAGAGACTTCTTCAACCTGCATACCAGTTCTTTCTTACCCTTCACCATAAAGCCTTTAGGTTGCTTCATGTAGATCTCCTCTTCTAGATCCCCGTGAAGAAATGTTGTCTTCACATCCATCTGTTCTATCTCAAAATCAAATACAGCAGCAACAGATAAAAGTAATCTAATAGAAGTAACTTTGGCAACAGGAGAGAAAATATCACCAAAATCAATTCCCGACACTTGGGAATAACCTTTTTCTACCGGTCGAGCTTTGTATTTCTCCATATTCCCTTCTACATTCATCTTCTTCTTAAACACCCATTTGCTCCCGATGGGCTTCCTTCCAGCCGGCAACTCTACCAGATCCCATGCCTCATTTTTGTGAAAGGATGCCATTTCATCAACCATGGCCTCCTTCCAGAGTTTTCCATCCTCGAAATATACTACCTCCCTGACAGTTATGGGATCATCATCAGTTATAGTTAAGGCAAAACCTGAATAGAAAGCGGATGGACTATACCTTTCTGGTTGCCTTCTTTCCTGAATTGATCTTCTCAAAGCTGGAGTTTGTGGCTCTTCCTCTTCTGAATCTTCTTCTGCTGTAGAGTCTGATTCATCCTCCTTTAGCTCAAACTCTATCTTCTCAGGTTCCTTTGGTATGATTTCATGTTTAACAACATCTTTCAGCTCTCTAAACACCACATCTCGGCTACACACAACCTTCCTTTTTTCCGGGTTCCAAAGCTTGTAACCTTTTAAACCATCCTTATACCCAATAAAGATGCACCTTTCAGATTTATTATCCAACTTGGTCCTTTTCTCCTTTGGAACATGTACATATGCATCACATCCAAATACCCTTGGATGTGAAAGAGAGGGTTTCTTACCATTCCATACCTCATGTGGAGTCTTATCCTCCAACGCTGATGAAGGTGATCTATTAACTAAGTAACATGCAGTCTCCACTGCCTCTGCCCAGAATTATTGTCCTAACCCGGCATGCTTCTTGCCTTTTCCATCAGCGTTCTATTCATTCTTTCTGCGACTCTGTTTTGCTGAGGTGTGTATGGAGTAGTCTTCTGCCGTGCTATAACACACTTCTTACAGAACTCTTCAAATTTCTTCTTGCAGAACTCCCCACCATTATGTTGGGTGTGGAGCCTGATTATCTTGTTTACTTTGTATCACAGCATTGGACCCCTGTACCTTAAAAGGGGCGGCAATGCCGCCTGTAATTAATCGCTGCCGTGGGGGGTCCAGGGGGGGCGGCAGTGCTTTTCGAAGCCCCCCCCCCTGGCAGGGGTTTTCAGGGGCAGCGTCTCTGAAGCTAAAAACAGATGTAAAATTGCCTTGTAAAAGTATAGTAATTTCTAGTCAATCTGGGTCGTTCATAGGTGAATGATCTAACAGTAGAATTTATGTTTAGATTAGGGTTTTTTGCCCTAGAAGGCAACCCCTCGCTTTTATGAGGGTATTCTATTGCGGCTGTGTATTATATGTGTGTGTATTCTCAGAGCGAGAAACAGAGAGGGAGACTGTGAGAGATAACAAAGGATATTACAGTGGATCTGTTGTAGGTTTTGTCTCTTCATTTTTGCTGGATAATAGAAAGGAAGGACTGGTTGTTCGGGGTGGACGTAGCCCAAACTAGGTGAACCACGTATATCTGTGTCTCTCTGGTTTTATGTGTTTTTTGGTGTGCTTGTATTTTCCGCATATTTTATGTGTGTTGCATTACCTGAATATATAAATTTCTAACACACATCCGTCCGCCTTTATCTTCTTCTCTGTCTGGTTTTCCACCAGAGCCTTAAATTCTTTAAATTTGCCAAAGACTTCAGATTTCTTCCTCAAGAAATATATCCATGTATTCCTTGAGAAGTCATCTATGAATGAAACATAGTACACAGACTTTCCCAGTGATGGAACTGACACAGGTCCAAACACATCACTGTGCACAAGTTCTAATATCTTATTCGCCCTCTTAGCACCAGAAGAAAAACTCACCTGATTCTGCTTCCCATATACACAATGTTCACAGAAATCAAAATACAGAGAGAAATTAGACATACCTTATACCATACCATTTCTATGCAGTATCCGAAGGCCCTTCTCTCCAATATGTCCAAGCCTTTGATGCCATAACATGGTCTTTTCTCCAGAGACAGCTAGGCTTTCCACTCCACTTTCAGGAACCACAGAACTGTTACACCCATCAATAATAGTGCTACCTTGTAGCTTGTACAGAGTTCCAGTCCGAACTCCCCGCATTAATACCAGTGCTCCCTAAACCATCTTGCAGGCATCTTTCTCGAACACTGTTTTTACACCTGCATCATCCATCTGGCCATGTAAATCGATGTCCGGCCACGTGTAAATATGCATCACCAGGAAGTGTTCTAATCCTTCCACCTTGCAAACTTAGCTTCACCTTCCACGTCCATTATTCTGGGCTCCTATCATCCCCTAAAGACATCACCACCATCATATTTCTATACTCGAATTCCACTTCCCGATGGGGAGTGAAGTGAAAGGATGCACTGAACAATCAACCATGACTCATGATCTACATGTGTATTTGAAGAAAAAGCCAAATAAACATCCCCACCTTCATCCGAGGTGGTTTTTGCCTCTGCAGAAGGAGCATCATCAGGTCCCTTTCCTTTCTCAGGAGCTTTAGATCTGCACTCCTTTTTGTAGTGCCCTTCCTTTCCGCATTTCCAGCATACCTTTACAAACTTTCCAGGAGATTTAGATCTCCCTCTAGATTTGGATCTCCCACTCGAAACCTTATTCTTGTTTATGTTTTGGGACCTTCTTCGTACAAATAAGGCATCTCCATTCTGGCCCTCCATATTTCTTCGTCTCATTTCCTCCGATAGCAAGGTTGAGACAATGTCATAAAAATTCAAGGTAGTTGTATTGCTACCTATTACTATAACCAGACTATCCCACGAGTCTGGTAGAGAACACAACAAACTGATGCACTTATCTTCATCTAAGATTTTAATATCAACAGATGACAGCTGACTTACCACAATATTGAAGGCGTTCAGATGCTCTGTCACCAAGTCTCCATCCTTCATCCTCAGGTTATACAACTTTTTCCGCAGGAACAACTTATTCACCAGAGACTTAGATTGGTACAAAGTCCCAAGTTTTTCCCACAAAATCTTCGTCGTAGCTTCCCTAGATACATTCAACAATATTGAATCTGAGACACACAGCTGTATTATGCTCTATACTTTCCGATCCAATTTCTTCCAATCTTCATCTAACATTTTTGTTGGTTTAGTACCCGGATCTACCGCGATCCACTAATCTTTATCCACCAACAGATCCTCCATCTTGAGCTTCCATAACTCAAAACTCTGACCATTAAATTTCTCGATCTCTATCTTTCCACCGCTCTCCATCTTCTTTCACTGCAAGAATCGATCCCGCAGATCTCCCACTGAACAGGGTCTACCTCAGGCCCGAGAAAAAAACCCTTAGCAACAAAGGCGTCCCCTTGAAGCCGAAACAGCTCTGATACCAAATGTAGGTTTTAACCCTGAACAGAAATTATCTACACATAAATCTTATAACAGAAAATAAACAATAGCGAGAGCATAAAACATAAAATAGATAAACACGGAGATTTTCCCCTGGATCCCAAATCGGGACGACCAGCTTGATTTTTCATTATATTCCTTTTAGTGTTACAACACATATATATACATGTCGAAGCATACATAAACCTCAATCCATTAACCCTGGATTAGAACATAACCGTAGTTCCCTTGACCTGATCTACAAAATACCAGGGGACAAAAACCATCGTACCCCAAAACCATGTGCAAACTCATGCACAAAACATGGGTGGGTCCACCTATGAGTGGGTCTGCACACCAAAAAAAAATCGTCAGGGCACTGCCCCGGACCCCAACAGTGGGGGCTGCCTCCCCCCTTGTGACCCCCATGCTGCGCCCAGCGCAACGTACAGTGCGTGGGGCTAGTTGTGGAAATAATATAACACATACCCAAAATTAATAACAAATATCTAGTTGAGCAATACCATCATATGGTGGATAATGATGATCAACAACGCAAGCTCCATAAAAGTTTGACATCCATTCTGATCTCAAGAAAAATAATAAAATCCCTAATTCTGATGACTTATAATCTCAATTTGCAGCATTAAAGAAACAATTCCAATCAAAATAAATCTAACTAATATTGAAAAAGAAAAAGGAAAGAGAGATAAGATTGGCTCCTAATTATTAAAGAAAATATATACATTTTATACAGGTCGGCTCCAAAAAACAAAAAGGTTATGTCGGCTCCTGAAAAAAGTCGTAACGGTGTGTCATATTAAAAAAACTATAAATACAAAATTGTGCTTCTTATTCCATCTCTCCGATTTGGTCAAGAAAAGAAGAAAAAAGACTTGGATCTGAAGAAGAAAAGTCAAAATTTGAAGAACATTATTTTCTTGGGAAGAACACGCTTTTGGGAAAAAGAAAAACTACAAACCTGTAGCATTTGAGATTGGATCTATAAGTAGACCTTTAAATTTTGGATCTATGAAAGTACACTTCAAATTTATTTTGAATCGGTGGACACCAAAAACAAACTAGCATCTGTGGAGCTTGAACTATGGTTATACCTTGTTTCTTTGGAATTGAGTATACCTAAAACAAATCGTCAACTTGTGATTATTATATCCCAAGAATATATCTCACCTCTATTCAAATTATCTGTGGAGATTACACTTCAACCTATAATTGCAGACCTTTGTTGCATTCTATCTATAGAGATTAATTTTGATCTGAATGGGAATATTAGTTTTTTTGTGCTAAGATCTAATTCATTAGATAAATAAAGTGCTTGAGGGTGATGAGGTTAATTTCAAGTTTAAAATGAGTTTTTATGTGTTTTTATGTGAATTTCATGAGCAAATTAACATAAACAAAACATTGAAAAACAACATCTAACAGACATGAACATCACCATAAAAAGTAACACAATAGAATATGATGAAGGAGTTCACCCCACCTAGGCTATGTCTCCTTCGTCCAACTTCCAATGGCTTGGCCCTCTTCTATTATGCTCAAAAGTGTGATTACATTTGTTTAAAATGCTCAAACAACTCTATAACCTCTTCCATTAGCTCCATAATGTCCAAAAATTCCTGTGTAGCCTCTTTCTGCCTTGAATTTGGCCAAAAAATGACTTATTTATGACTTCCCCAAGTTTTTGCATTATTCGCTCCACATTTTCCCCGAAATTCGACATCATCCTACAAATGTTGAGATTCAACAAGATGATGAGCTTAGTAAAAATTAAGCACCTTCACTAAGTGGGGCCCGTAGGCTATTTTTAGTTGTATGTCTTTTTTTAGACATGGCGAGCATATTCTATAAGTTGTAGGATGCTATTTGTAGATGATTGGTCAAATGTGAAAAATAGATGAAATTCTATTTTTAGAATATTGGGCGAAGTCTATTTATATATTCTCAATCTAAAAATAGATGCATGTCGATTATTATTAGCCCTTAATAATAATCTGATGATAAATATCAACTTATTCTCTTGGAGCACTTTATTTCAGTGAACAGATTTGGAATATCAGTGGGAGGAATGAATTATGCAATTCCTAGGGTGGTTGGTGACTCATGCATGGAGGACTCAGTTAGAACTGAAGTGGCAAAGTTCTGAAAGAGTTGGAAGAGTAGTTATGGGAGTTTTTATTCAGTTTAACTCAGTTAAGTGAGTTAAACTCAGTTGTGCTAGTTGTATCTAGTTCTAACTGAAGATACACTAGTGAGAGTTTAGTGAATTAATTATTTGAAAAATTCATAACTATAGACTCACTTGCAACTGAACAAATACAGCAGCTAACTACTTGCACGTCAGTTTTAGTGGAGACCCAATGGAGAGATAGGTGAAAGGGTGAGATGGACTATCTGTTGTGACTATAGTGATGCATTCAATGAATCTGACACACATTGGAGATTCCAATGAGGATTGCGCAGTCAAGGCAAGGCCAATTCGAATTCGTTCATAGGTCTTCTTCAGCAGGGATTGCCTAGTGGAGGCAGACTATCATGAGGCAAGAAATTGGTGCATAGATATGCAAATTTCTGCATGACAGTGTGTAATGATTGTTGATTGTACTGAGAGCTTGATGTACTAAGCTTTGTATGAGATTATTACATGATCCATCAATATACATAATATATGATAGTTGGGGTTTTTAGCTTTAAGCTTTCCCATTAAACAACTGTGTTTATGTGCGATTGATTTGCTTCATATGTGTTTTCAATTGGTGATTTAATTTTCGTAAAGAATTAAGTCAAAGGATTATGTATTTAACATAATATTAATTTGTTAGATCAAGAGAATCTGGTAATACTATCAATATTAATAAATTTCTACATGGTATCGGAGCAGTGTTAATCACTGGAGATTGCAATAGTGAAGCAGTGTTGAGTTTTGTGTTGGTGGACAATTCGAATTTGCTGCAGAAATTTCTTGGTGCGATAGTTGAGTATTCATTGAAATGGCTTTCAATGGGTTGCGGTTGGAGTATGCCCTTGAGGGTAGCTCGAACTACATAGCTTGGAAGGATAAGATGGAGGTAGTGCTTGAAGATAATGTACTAAAGGATTTCATCGATAGCGATGTTCCTAAGCCTACTTCTAGCGATGTTGCATTACTTGACACATGGAAAAAGAAGGTAGCGAAGACAAGAAGAATTTTTTTGGAAGGTGTGAAAGACCATATTGTGTCAAGCCTTCACGGGAAATCCACTCCATTTGCAATGTGGAAGGCTTTGACAGATCTTTTCCAAAGCAGCAGCGACCATAGAAATTTGGTGTTGAAAGATAAGCTCAGAAAAATCAAAATGGAGAAGGGTGACAGTATTCCAAAATATCTCACAAAGTTTGTCCAATGTAGGGATGAGCTAGGGAGTGTGGGAATTACAATTGTGGATGATGACTTGGTGAGCTTGGCTCTCCTTAGGCTTCTGAAGATTTGGCACAGCTACGAAGACTCTGTCAATGGATGGGAGAAACTGTTGGATCAGGAGCGACTTTGGTCGGATCTTGTGCAGGAGGAGATAAGGTGGAATACCAGGGATGGCTCTTCATCAAAGAATGATGATGAAGAGAATTTCACTTTAGCTTCCAAAGCAAGGAAAGGGAAGGGGAATAAATCCCATCCAAAATCTAAGGCTAAAGGAAAGAAGCTAGATTTTTCCAAAGTGAAGTGTTTTCACTGTCACGAACATGGGCATCTTGATACTAACTGCCCACAAGAAGGTTGTTGGAGCTGCAGCGGGTGAGGCCTTAGCCTCAAAACTTGAACTTGATTTCTCTTTTATTGCATGCTTGGTTTCAAGCACAATGGGAATGGTGTGGTATCTTGATAGTGGTGCTTCCTTTTATATGATTGGAGACAAGGAGTTGTTTAGTGACTTGGAGGAGAAGAATCTCCAAATGCATATAGAGATGGGCGATGATGGTAGATACAGTGCGACCGGCATTGGAACCATTACCTTTGAGAGGGAGTCAGGTAAACCATTTATATTAAAAGATGTTATGCATGTTCTAGGTCTGAAGGAGAACTTGGTCTTGGTCGCTATGTTGGAGGATAGAGGTTATGACATTGTTTTTAGCGAGGGAAAAGTTTTCCTACGACATAAAACAACGGGTCAAACCAAGAGGATAGGGATTCGAGTTAAGAATCTCTACAAGCTGGAGGTATATGGTTGCACTGCAATGATGGGAAATGTTATAGGTCAATTTGGGCATCATTCCCAATGACCTGGTTAACTGGGCATCATCTCCAGGACCAATGACTAAGGGTCTATCATTCCTTATCATTTCAAGTTGCTACATGCCCTAAGGCAAGAACAAGACAAATCAAGCATGACTTTCATCAAGTAAAGGTTTCCAAGGTTTAAATTTTATTATATAGCATGTGGGAGCTCACCAACACTGCCTCTAAGGGGACTAAGTGCGTTGCATATGCAGGTAGCCCCATGCAAGGCTACTCTGCAAAGCACTTCCTGACATCTATGGGTGCGTTGGTCACATTGGGAGCGAAATTCTCATTGTTTCGGAATCTCCACTTGACATGTGCCTTCTAGAAGAGTTCACATGTGTCAAGCTTCGAATCCAAGTGTCCATTTGAAATCTAAATGACTGGGAACATGACTTTCCTATTATTGGAAATTCATTCATTGCAAAACTACCTTCAGTTCATCTATAAATTGAACACAGTTCTGAGTGTTTGAGGGGGAATAATTTGAGTAGAGAAATGCTGGAGGATTTTCAATTGAGAGTTAGATTTGTGTAATAGTTGCTGGAGAGATTTATACTGTGATGGGGCTAAGGATCGTTGCTGGAAGGGTCACTTCAAATCAATCATTTGGTTGTAACCTCTCATTCTATCATCAATAAAGAATACAACTTACGTTTCCCTATATGCATCTATATTGACTTTGATTTTCCATATTGCAAGATCTTAGTTGATGTATATTGTTTTTTCTTTACTGATTTAGCTAACTAACTTGAATAGACATCTTCATTATTGCTATCTTCTTATATTTTAGTGTTATTTCTTGCGGGAAGCATTTTGCCTACAAACTGCTTGAATTTGAAGCTACAACGGAAGCGACAGAAGGAGCCATTTAGAAGCGCTTGGATTACAAGTAAGCCTCTAATATTTTCTGTGTTTCTGTTCTGAGTTAGGAAAGGTAATCGTATAGTCTTTAATCTGTTGTTCTAGATTGTCATCTGTCTAGGGAAGCATGTTTTATCCGTAATTCACAACTCTGGCCCAACAAATTGGCTACTCCGCTGGGGAGAATTTCTCTTAGATCTAGGTGACTTAGCCTCTGATTTGCTTTGTTTATCCACCTAGTAGTTGTTACACACAAAGATTAAATTTTTTCAAAGCAAAATTTGCAAATATAGTGATTTAAACAGTAGCGTTTTTCCTTATACACTACGCCCAACGCACCCTTAGACAGGACACAGTGTTTTGCATAGCACTGTCTCCCTTTCAAGACTGTGTTGCAGGGCACTGTGTCCCCTTGGAGACTGTGTTAACTCCTAAAACTACCCAGATTCCTTTGAATTTTCCTTTGCAATTTTCTTCAGTTTGTTTTCTGTTATGTTTTGAAAAGTTTGATCCTCATATTGACCAGTAACTCTATATACTTATTCCTCCTTTGACTGAAAATTTGTTCAATGTTGGTTTTAAAAAAAATATATTTATCATTGACAAGTTGATTTCAAAGTATTTTTTATGGTCGCATTAAGAATCATTTGCTTTTGAAATAGGAAATTGTCATAAAATCTTCATTTCCTTGATACGAGAAATTGTTGTTGAAATCCTCATTTTTCCTTCAAAAGAGAAATTTTTGTTTGTATTATTCATTTATCGAAATTAAAAGGCATTTGAATTGCTGATTTAGTGCACCCAGTTTCTTTTCTGCATTCATAACATTAAGAAAACTGAAAAGAAAAACTTGCATTTGCATGTAGGATTTTTGTAAAAAGGAACATTAGGAAATCTGCATTTAGTTTGCGATCATTAATTTGTTTTTCCCATTGATTTGTTTGCTCACAAATTATTTTCTCTCTTCCCTTATGGCTAGGTTTTTCATTGAAGAAACTGAAAGTGAAAGATTTCTTATCATTTTTAGTTGCATTTTAGGAATTTTCCAATACATCATCACGGTGAACCTTTGAAAGGAAAATTGTAAGCAAGATCAACATAAAATTAATTTCAATTTACCTAACAAAGCATGGGAACCATAACGATAACATTTAGAAGGTCTAAGCTAGAGACGTGTTCCAGCGTCGTAAAACATAGCAGCTATCGTTAACTTGTCTACGATACATTCTGAGTGTGATACCTCACTCCACGTATGTAAGTATATCGTAGCTCGTCCACGTACTTTCGGGTATATCGGGCGGTGTCACAGTACGATAAGTATAAAGGGGTGCTCTCACTGTGCGGTTTCGCGTCAGACAACGCTAATATGGACTTGGGCCTCCATGTACCTTCGGGTATATTTGGGAGGACAAATTTTAGGTGTTATCCATCCATAGTGAACCGAGTTAGCCGCCTTGTAAATTTTGATACACCGAACACAGCATTCGGGGAGATTTCCTACCCATACTTCTTGGTTCGCCAGGAGGTATTGTGCAGTTCACAGTTTCTTGGTAAACCCTTTTTCCTAGCATTACCCTTTTATTTTTTTTATTTGTTTTTGGTTAAAATTAATCAATAATCGTGGAAGAACAAAATCCTTTCCCCCATAATTCACATAGATTAGCTTTAAAACCACCTTTACTGGCAGAAGTTACTTCTGGTAGGCGAAGGCGATCACGATCTGCCGAATCAAGTACAATTTGTACCTCTGATGAAACATCATTTTCTCATAAACCAGAGTTAGATCAAGTTGTTTCTACACATCCCGGTTCATCTACTGTTGTCGAAACGGAGTCTTCGCAACTACCCTTGGTCACGATCCATCCAATCAGTGAAACCATACCTTCTGGACCCGACGTTGTTCAACCACAAATTGATCCAAATCCTGTCTCTTCTTTGCCAGAACATCTGAATCCTGAAATCGAACAACCGGAATTTGTTCCTACCTTGGTCATCCCACAAAGTTTTGTAGCTATTGAATCTTCCATATAACACAGTCAACCACCTGAAATATACTTTGGGCCTGACGATGAAATTCTTCCACCTGGTTTAATTGCGATTGAAGAAATCCCACAAGACACTACACCTTTAACTCCAACCCATTTTGGGGAGGACCCATTAGGGGAATTTTGAGGTCTAAAATGGGCCTCCTAAGGAAAATGTACAATCAAACTTCACTTTATGAGAACCAATCACATTTTATGGGATGACATCATCCCTAATAGTTGAGGTGGCATTGCTTGAGTTAAATGTACTTACTTGTCACATTCTCAATGATGGATAAAAACTCATGGTTAACCATGGTAGTTCTCTAAGTACTTTTAAAGTCAAAGTAAAGTACTCATAATAAATGTCATTTCACACTTTTTGAGCAAAAATATATTATTGTTATTTCATATTTCTTGAAAGAAACAATCCATATCCCTATACATTTATTATATTATATTATATTATATTATTTTTATATAGTATATTAATTACATGTTATTATACAATTTAAATAATATAAATTTTAATTAATAACATATAATATAATTAAGAATTTATAAATTTATATTTATAATTTATTTTAAGTTATTTAAGTACAAAGGACAAATGCATTAGTTGTTCAATGATAATGACTTTTTCTTGAAAAAATCATTCTTATTTATAGTCACATCAATACAATTTTTTTATTAATTTTATTTTGATACAAATTTTGAATTGAATTTAACTATGGTTACATGGATTGTGGTGCAAAAAGTGAATTGAAAATTCATAAATATTATTTTATTGGTTTAGCTATTATTTTATTATTTCCTTAGGAGGCCCATTTTAAACCTCAAAATTCCCCTAATGTTTACCTGTACGAGTCTTTTTCTCAATCGACACCCTCTGCTTTTGTTGAACTTCCTCCTTTTCAAATTCTCGTCGATTCAAAAGCGTATACATTTGGTCAAACAACCATGTCTGAACCAACATCTTCGGTTGGGCTTGTTGTTCCAATTACGTCAGCTCCTGCCCTCACTACTCCGTTGATGTTTACCACTTCACTAGAGTCATATTTTCATGGAGGCCCTATGGTCCCATCAGGTTACAAATCATTATCTGGAATTTTCTCTGGTGCATCTTCAAATCCATGGTCTTTACCAATGTCATCTTCCGGTATTTTAACTGGTAATCCTATCTTAAGTACTGAACGACTTGATTCATTATACACATCATCAGGGAAATATCAATCCGGTCCTTCTGGGTCTATTCCTTCAAGTACCATATCAACTAGACTCCCAACATTTGGAGAGAAATATTTTCCGTCTTATTATCATCCTCATGCTGGGGGCAACCTTTGGCCACACAATATAACAGTACTCCATCACTTTTTGGTCAATCTAATGTTGAAACGAATGTTTGTCAATGGCAGCCCACTCTACCTATCCAACCACAAATGGTTGTACACTCGTATCAACCGGTTCAACCTGTTACACCCACTTCATTACCACTTGTTAATACATCTATACCCTTGTTACAGAATCAAAATGTTGTACATCATCAACCTTATCAAGAGGGTCTTTCAACTCAATATCATCAAATGTTGGGTCCACAGACTCCAAATCCTTTGATTAATTTACAAAAACCTGTATCAGGAATTATTTATTCACAAGTTGGTTTACTATTTTATGGGATGTCACAACCGCAACCGAGTTATACATATCAACCAAATCCAAGTCATGTTAATTTGGGTTATAACATTGGTGGACAGACCCCTTGGAAACTGCATGTGCAAATGCCTCAAACTTCATTTCAACAAGTATCATATCCAGGTTTTGGCCGACAGAATCCTCAAGCATTTGCTATGAAAAACAACCCCTATCTGGGTACCAGCAGCAGATTCCTTATGCTGGTGCTCAAAGGCCTGTTGCTCAAGCAATTCCATCTTACCCTGGCTATGCTCAACCTGACCTTAATAGAAAATTTCCCTTTGTTGCAACTTTAGAGTTACTAGATTTAAATCAGCTAACTAATGATCCAATTAATTATGCTCCTTGGTGGTCGGTGATACCTCACAAATTACCCTCGGATATTCCTAAGTTCAATGGAAACCCTGGAGAAGATCCATCGACTCATGTTATGACTTATCAATTATCGTGTTCATCAAATTCCCTTAATGATGATTCTGTTCGACTACGTCTTTTCCAGCGTACACTCACAGGTCCGGCTGCAAAATGGTACATTGAATTACCTAGAGCTTCTTTTGATAATTTCACGGTCCTAGCTACTATCTTTTTGACTCATTTCCAGTTACTCATCAGATATGAAACTGGAACGGAACTCTTGACTAATTTCAAACAGACTAATGCTACTCACATTTCTGATCATATTCATGAGTGGCGCCATCATCGACGAATGGTTAATACATTTGTTCTGGATCAGCTCCTTGTTGAATGGTTCATTAAGTCCTTGTTACCATTTATAACTGAGGATGTGGCTAAGGGTGGCGTCGTCACAGAAGAGCAAGTTATCGCTCGTGCACAATATTTAGAGTTGATTTACACTCAGTCTGGCATGCGCTATGAAAAAATCCCTAATGCGCCGATATATAATTTCAATGTTCCTCCTCAATTAAAGGACTTTCATACCGGAGAAGGCTCAATAGGCACTACAAACATACACTACACTTCTGCATCTAATCCTTCTCCTACTTCTGAAATTAATGCCATTTCATTTGACAAAGGCAAAGGTGACAAGCAATCGGGAAGTAAGAAAAAGGGGAAATCAAAGAAAAAGCAAACTTCTAACCCATATAAAAGATCATCTGATCAACCATCTGGACCTCGGAAACCTCGTTATCTATGCATAATCTGTAATGAGCAACACTTTGTTAGGTATTGTCCTCACTGCGCTAAAGTCTCAAAAATCATCAAGACTTCTAATGCATCAGCTGTGTTGATAGACCCATTTCCAAATTCGGACACAAATATGGTTGCTACGGATCCAGCTCCTAGTTCCCAAGTGTTAATGTTATCTGTCACAAAACCTTCAACTGATATTTTGGTGTCGACACGAAATAAATATTATGGTAGTCTGACCACTGATCAACCTACTATCTTGACAATGAATCCATCTACAGAACCAGTACCACCTACTGTTATTCATGAATTGACAATCAAGCCACCAAAGGGAGTAATTCATAAATCGACATATAATCCTCGAGCAAGAGCTGCACAAAATTATAATATAGTTGAAGATTTGGCTCAATCCCCTTCAGCTATGTCTACTCTTGAGGTATTACAAAATTGTCCCTCCCAAAAATAGGCTTTATTGTCGGCTATTGGTGGAATTGATCCGACTGATTCTAATCTAGTCATCTTTAATCATATGGGCTATGTGCCGCAATTACCAGCATAATTGGCATTCTCCATACAAGTAAATGTTCTCAATCACCTTGTTCATCGCACTATTATTGATGAGGGAGCATCTACATGAATTATGTCTCTAAACTGTTGGAAGTCACTTGGCTCACCGCACTTATCACAATCATCAACGATGTTGAAGGCATTCGATGGACGTACATATAAACCTTGTGGTATTATTAATAAACTGCATGTTGAACTAGGGGGGAAAATAATGAATATTGATGTTGAGGTTGTTGACAGACCCCTTGACTATAATATTTTACTTGGAAGACCATGGGTATATGCGATGACTGCTATTGTTTCTACATATTTTAGAATGATTGTCTTTCCACATAAAGGTACAATTACAGTCATTAATCAACTATCCTTCTTTGCCTTTTCTTTGCAGGTAACTAGAAGCGTTTCGTTCATTCACATACCCCAACTAGAACTTCAGAAGATTGGTGTAAGACTCTTAAAGGATTCCACTTTAATGAGAACCTTTGCATTACTGCCACTAGCGACGTCAACAAAAATTGCAAGTATAGAGACCTGCTACATGATCTCTTCCACTCTATCTGGCTTAAGGGAGAGTACGGGTGACTCTGATATTTATATGTTGGATGAGTTTCTACCGCCCAGCCCTATTGAGCTAGCATAGCAATCAATCTATCTGGCTTGGGCGGAAAATCTGAAATCAGCGTCGTTGAGTGTTTGGGTTTATCATTCATTAGATTTTGGTAACCCATCTGATCCATTTTCCTCAACGTTCTTGACAGATAAGAATATTTTGGAAGCTATGATGTCAGGAGGAAAACCATGGGAATATTATCATCATCGTTCCCATCTTCCTAATTATGAAGAAAATAATCTTAGTGAACTATATCGCCCATCCATCAAAAATTTCTTTTCGAATTATTTTCCCATTAATGCAACCAATTCCGAGAAAAATCTTTCAAATATCGAAGAAACGATTTCTATCAATATTTCGACCAAACCTTGTGTTGTAGATAATATTCATGTTGGTGTATCTTGTTCTCCATCAAAATTCGAATCATATCGCTCTCTTTTTCGTGAATTTTGTGACGTATTTGTTTGGTCTTACAAGGAAATGCCCGACATAGATACTAGTATAGTTGAACACACTATTAATATGTATCTTGATGTCAAACTAGTGTGTCAATGGCTTCGTCTTGTTCATCCAAAGAAAGCTGCTTCCATCAAAGCATAATTTGGAAAACTTTTGCGTGTTGGTTTCATTTACCATGTTCCGCTAACTGAGTGGGTTTCCAATATCGTTCCTGTCATGAAAAAACAAGGAACAATTAGAGTGTGCGTCGATTATTGGGATGTTAATCATGCTTGTCCAAAAGACAACTATCCTACTCCCTTTATTGACCAAATTATTGATGATTGTGCTGGATGTGAAATATTTTCATTCATGGATGGGTTTTCTGGCTACAATCAAATCAATATCCGCCCAGATGATCAACATAAGACAGCATTCATCTGTCCCTAGGGCACATTCGCTTACAGGAAACTTCCGTTTGGTTTAAATAATGTTGGGGCAACTTTTCAAAGAGCAATGGATTATGCTTTTAATGACATCAAGCACATTGTTCAACCATATCTAGATGATTTACCAACGCATTCATGAAATCAGGTTGATCACCCGATGCATTTGAGAGCCATTTTCTTACGCTGTCGACACTATAAAATATGCCTTAATCCACATAAATGTGTGTTTTGTGTTGGTTCTGTTCGTTTGCTTGGATTCGTAGTCTCAAAAGAAGGGATTCGAATCGACCCTTTGAAGGTTCAAGCCATTCTTTATTTTCCTGCACTGTCAAACTTACTTCAGATACAGAAACTTCAAGGAAAGGAAAACTTCCTAAGGAGGTTCATTCCAAATTACACTGAAATGGCTAAAGGATTTACTCAACTCTTGAAAAAGGGGGTTCCCTTCCATTGGGACCAAGTTGCGCAAGCTTCTTTTGATGCTGTCAAGGACACTCTTGTCCGAGCGTCATTAATGTATCCTCATAATTATCAAAACGATTATTTCCTATATATCGTCGCGGTCGAAACGACCATTGTTATGGTATTAGTCCAAGTAGAACAAGGAATTGAACATTCGATCTATTATTTGAGTTGTAATCTCAATGATACAGAATTTAAGTATTCATACGTAGAAAATATTGCCTTGGCAGTTGTTCAAGCTGTCCAAATAGTTCGCCATTATATCCTGCTCCAAAAACCAACAATAGTTTCGGATTGCAACCCCATGACTTACATCTTATCACGTCAATTGTTGGGGGGGAATATTCAAAATGGATTATCATTTTGCAGGAATTTGATTTGGAATTTATCAAATCCAAGTCAAAGAATTCTTTAGTTTTGGCTGAGCTTCTTTGTGACCTTCCCTCTAATAGTATTGAAACTACGTCGGAACCATCAATTCCAAACGAGTCTCTGTTTCTGATCGGATCATTTGATCCTTGGTATGGGGATTTCATCATTTATCTCCAAACCCAAAATTTTCAACCTAATACCTCTCGCTTTGAACAGCGACATATTCGATACCAATCCAAATATTATCTTATCGTCGGCGATACACTTTATCGTCGTGGTTTTGATACCATTTTAAGGAGGTGCCTCACTCATGAGGAGGTCGAAAAGTGTTAAATGATTGTAATGTTGGGGCTTGTGGTGGACACTTATCTGGATATGATACTACGCAGAAGATACTCCACATCGGTTACTTTTGGCCTACTATTTTTCAAGACTGCATCCTTGCGGTCAGAAGTTGTCATGCATGCCAGATTTTTTATCGTAAAATCCGCAAACCGCCAGCGCCAATGCATCTTGTTGTCTCTGTTGGACCATTTACGAAATGGGGTATTGACTTCATGACCTGTAACCCTCCTTCGTCCAGGGGGAATGGTTATATTATTGTCGCAGTCGACTATTTTACCAAATGGGCCGAAGCAATGCATACATTCAACAACACAGGACAAATAGCTGCATTGTTTTTCTTTAACCACGGTATTGCATAGTTTGGGGTCCCATAGGCTATACAATGATGTCTGAAATGACTACCAAGTTAGGATTTTCACATGATAATTCTACTCCTTATTATCCACAATCAAATGGACAAGTTGAGGCTATTAAAAAAATTCTTAAACGAATGCTTCAACGAATGATAGGAGTTCGTAAAAGAAACTAGCATTTGATCTTATACTCCGCCTTGTGAGCATATCAAACCTTGGTGAGAAACACGACCAGATTTACTCCTTTTCAATTGGTGTATGGTCTGGAAGCTATCTTACCAATCCAATGTGAAATATCATCATTAAAACTCGCAATAGACTTGTTACCTGACACCTCGGAAGAAGAAGCGCGTCTCCTTAACCTCATCCATCTTGACGAAACCCGTCTTGAAGCCAAATTGGCCAACGAAGAGCATAAGATATGTATAAAGGCGCAATTCGACAAAAACGTCCAGCCTCGCATTTTCTCAGAGGTCGACTTGGTCCTTCTCTACGATCAAGAAGTTTATGTAATACGTACAAGGAAATTTGAGTCATTATGGCATGGCCCCTATATTGTCAAAAGAGTTCTTGCTAAGGGTGCCTATGAGTTAGTTTATTACGATGGAATTCTATTGGCGCAACCTAGAAATGGGTTGTATTTGAAACATTACTATGCTTAATCATGAGCGTGGTAATTTTTTGTATTATATTGTATATATGTTGTTGATTTGCATTCACTATCTTATTTTTTTTTTAGAGTTTTCTTGACGTTAGTAATCCACTTTACATTTCATCGCAGATGTCTGAATATTTGGAACCATTTGTTGGATATGTTGATGGTGCTATTCGTAGTACGTATAATCTATCCTCTGCAGCATGGGCCATTTTCACTCCAAACGATGAGTTAGTGAGTTTTCAAGGGATTTGTATTGGTATATCGATGAACAATATCGTTGAGAATAGCACGTTGATCGAACTTCTCTCTGATGCCATTTCATTTGGTATTAACCGCATAATCATAAGGTTAGACTCACAAATTGTGGTATTACAACTTACTAGTGTTTATACTGTTAGAAATCCAACACTTATTAGATTGTTCCTAAGAGTTCAACTTTTGGAAAGACATTTTGATTTTATTCAATATCAACACATTTCTAGAAATTTGAACACATTGACTGATTCATTAGCTAATCAAGTTTTTGACAAACATTTGCAACACATGTAAAGAAAACATTCACATCATTGAATAGGATTGTGCATTAAACATAGGAAAAACATTGAAATCATATAGATAGATAGTTATAGGTTCTTAAAAAATTTGTGCCCAAGACACATTCGTCATCTAACCTCAAACTGTATGCAAAATGTCATAAGTAAACTAGTGGTGCTCGTGGTAACATACTATAGATCTAGCTATCCTACGAAGTAACCACATCCAACAGTTAGGAACCCCAATGGTGTGTCCCTGCAGTCGCATAGGAAGCTCTTCGATTCGGAATTCCAGAATCCCAAAGGTCAAGCCTTCTATGTGCTACTAAAGCTCAGTCAGAGTCTCAACCAGATCAAGATCCTGAAGTACTGCTCTCCCGAAAGCCCTCTCTGCTGGCACATCTGATTCGTGCTCCAATTCCACTACTGGTTGAACGCAACCAACATCTGCATTACATCAAACATTAGCTTAGTCTTGGAAATAAATAAAAACACAAAAACAATGTATAAACCTTAGGAAAATCAAAAAACATGGTCAAAACATTCTTACCTATTGCACCCCACTGAGCACCTTCTGGTAGTGCTAAATATGGATCTCCTCGAAAATCGACGCCTGCGTACGCATACTCATAGATGGCGAAAATCTATCGCCGGAACCAAGCAAATAATGCAGTAGAGAAAACAATAGTCGATTGGCCTACATGCCAACCCATGAGTTCTACCCATCTCTGCATCCGAGGATCTCTAGGACTAGCTATATCATGTGTCACATGTTGTGGCTGCATCAGTGGAATCCGTTCCAAGGCAAAGGATATAAGGATAGAACCATAACTGAAATTCTTCTTACTTCCTCCCTTTTCTTTGTTCAGTTGTTCCTTTATTTTAGATAGAACAGCTTCAAACCAGTTGAAGACTGTTGGTGTTGGAAATACTGAGAGGGGGGGTGAATCAGTATTTATTTCAACTAGAGCATTAGTTAATCTTCAATTATTATCAGTGTTTGTACAATGATAGCAGAAAACAAGAGGAACACAAATGCACACAATTTTTAAGGTGGAAACCCACTCCGGGACAAAAACCACCTAATGCTTTTCTAATAATTCTTTTCAACTCCAATTGAAAATAAAGCTCCAAGTTCCTAGAATCTAGAAAAGCATTCTTCTCTAGCTCCAACTGGATGGACGCTCCAACACCAGAGATTCTTCAATAGTCACTGAATGGATGCCCCAACACCCAATGAGCTACAACTCACCCTAGCACCACCCTACCACCCTATAGAAGAATAAAAGAAGAATGGACTCCCGTACCAGGGAAAATGGTCCACTTTACAATGATATAGAATGATGTAGAAGAAGAAGATATACTAGACCATAACCCCAACTTTAACACGACCACCTAATGATGATCCTAGACCTCCCAACACTGCCTCTTCAACCCTTGGCAGATAGAAACTAGTACAATTTGTACAACAATGTATTTACAATGACTAAGTACAATGATACCTTTACAATGATTGTATGCAGTGCTGCTCACTTGAAGACTTCATATGATGAAATTCTTGCTCCTGTTATGCACCTTGGTTGTTGCTCTTGTCATGCTACCCTCTTCTGCACCTTGTTTGGCTTTTATGCCGTAGAAATTCTAGTCCTTTGCAATCCTTGACAACACATGATCTAGCTTTTTCTTACCTTCTAGGAGCTCGATATTGAATCAGGTGTATCTCTGTTATTTTTTATCCTCAATATCTGATTTTCGGTCTTGTAGTAGTCCTCTGAGTCTTCTTTCCAATGCCACAGGTCTGACCCAATTTGGATTCTTCAAGAGAGAGTTATACCCAATTTCTCACACTGCCCTAATTATGGACAGTTTCAGCAGAGCGCACTTGTACGGCATGCCACGTGTCACTGTTGATTCATTTGCTTCTGAAATTTATAGAGAGAAAAGTAAATAATTTTCACTATCCGTCACTTTTTACGGCATTCCAATCCGATACTCAGAGAGAGAGTTATGACGAATTTACCAAGGTCACTTCTTTGAGATGAATTTTAGGAGCCTACAAAAACCCTTAATTCCACAGATCATATCTCCAAAAATATTGCGCAACTTGATCTAAAATTTTTACTGCAGCTTCCTTAAGATTTTGGCTTTGCCTCATAAAAATTTCAGCTTCTGAGCCTTCGTAGAAAAAAATTTAGAGCAAAAATTCCACGATGACCTCTTTCAGATGGCCGAATCCCTTTTCTAAGGAGGAAATGAAGATCACAATATATATGAATGCTTAAGTTGAGAGGGGCTTCAACAAGTGAACGTGGGAGGGATTTTACGAGATTAAAAAATATTAATTATGACTTTTCAATGACCCATGCCCCAACCCCATGGTGTTTTAGCCCACTAACTGGGGTACAAACTTCAAACATGAATATCTCTCTAACCATGAAGAATTACATGGCATGCCATATATCAACGGAAACATCTCGACAAGTAGAAACCATCAAAAGAATTATTGACCCAGAATATATTAATTTGGTAGGTCAAAATTCTCATTCAATATTGGGTTAGCCCCTGGTGCTTCTTGGGTTGACATCAATGACAACCGCTGATCAACAATCTCCCCCTTTGGCATTGATGGAAACACAAGTACTCCCCCTACGATCATGACACCTCTTCCTACAACATTCTCTCCCCCTTTGACATCAATGGCAAAGGGTAACTCCCCCTAAAACACAACCATCCTACGGACATGTACACACTTCCACTCGCGTTGACACACAACCGTCCTGCAGACCTGTACACACTTCCACTCCCCCTTTATATTCTGAAAAAGGAAAATCTAATGAGATATTGGGAGAATCCCAAGCTTCTGGCAAAGATATTCCAATGCTGGCGAATATTTGATATGTGATTCTTTTGGTGCTGCTTGGAATCTTGCTACTTGTCCAACTGCTTGCATAAAATCTGGTCGGGAGGCTATTACATATAGAAGACTACTAATCATAGATTTGTACAACCTTTGATCCACATCCTTAGATGAGACGTTTATGTTCAATTTGCAACCAAGTAAAGACATCTTGAAATCACTTTGCACCTTTGTAGCAAAATTCTTACTTAGACGATCATCATTGCTACCAATTATTGTATCATCCTCTTTAGCTATTAGACATGCTTTAGTTGCTTCATCCAGAACATATATGTCGTTTGGAGCTCGACTTGCTGTAGCCACAATTTCACCATACACGCTTTTCCTGATTTCACATTTCGTGGAGTTGAATAGTATTGTGTGTCCTTGATCACACATTTGTCCAACACTGAGCAGATTGTGATTCATGTTTTCAACCAATAGAACATTTTTGGCTAGAACATCTTTGCTTCCGAGAGTGACAGTACCTGATCCTATAACATTTGAAGATCCATCATTTCCAAAGGACACGGTTCCATCCTTCTTCTCTTTCAGAGATACAAATTTATTTCTATCTTCAGTCATATGCGTTGAGCAACCGCTATCAACATACCACACATCTTTTTTCTTTTGAGCCTTGACAGTGAGATCACAATTATCATTCTTCTTCTTCTTCCATGTTCGTTCATTCTGTGGCTTCGAAGATTCTTCTGGAGGATTTTCAAGTCTGCATTCTTTGGCTATGTGTCCAAAGTTTCGACATTTGTAACATTCAATATTATTTCTTAAATGTTAAAATCTATTGATGTTTCGCTGAGCCCTGGGAGGTTCATATTTGACAGATCTCCTGGAATTGTATTCGTTCCTAGGGTACGTGCGACATTCTACAACTTTATGACCAAATTTTCCACATGAATAACGGTAGCCATAAAAAATATGTTGGTACCTGGATGGAAATTTTCATCGAGGAATTGTCTTCCAAGGCTGTTCTTGCGAATCTTGTCCAATGAAGTCTACATGCATGTCAGATCTCATAGGTTCATTTTATTTTGTTGTAGAAGGTCCTGCTTCTTCTTCTTTGTAACCGATGCCAGTTTTTTCATTGTAAGATCGTTGATTATTGATGAGTTCTTCCAATTCCCTTGAGCTGTTGGCATAGTTTTGGATAGTTTTTCCTTTCTTCACTTCCTCACGTAGCAAGACTACTTCGGCTTCTAATTCTTCCCTTTCTTGGTTACTTTCTTCCAACTTCGTTTGAAGTGACTCTTCAATGCATTTGTGTTCTTCAACTTCAATTTTGAGACCTTTAACTTGTTCTTCAAGAGTTTTGGAACGGATCTTCTCTGCCTTGAGATCTTTTATAAGCTTGATTGCTTCCTCATAAAATTCATCTATGGTTCATCCTTCTTTTTCATTGTTTGATACCTCTTACTTATTGTGCTTGGGTTTATTGTGCTTGGCCATAAACAATACTCTCTCATCGACTTCTTCTTCACTATCATTGTCTTCATCGGATGATGAGCTATCTTCTTTAGAGAGAAAGTTCCTTTTGGATCCTTGCTTGTTGAATTTCTTAAAGCCTTTCTTTCTTTTGAGTTTCCATTACTTTTGTTTGGACATTTTGCTGCAAAATGCCCAACCTCATTACAGCTGAAACATATCAATGGAAGTTTACCTTTGAATTTTCCCTTACCAATTTTGTTTTAGGTCTATATATTACAATATATAGTCCATATTGTTGTTGTTCTTATTTTCAGATGTTCTGTTATTATACCCTCAAGACCCCCTTATTGTTATTATTGTACCCTTGTCCTTCATTTGTTATTATTGTGCCCTTAAATTATTATTGTTAGGTGGTACAGGATTACATTGTGGCCCACTAGGATTACATTATGTCCCCATGGACTCCTATATAGAAAGGAGGTTTTGTAAATTGTATCATCGAATTGTTTCTTTGTAATGTGGAGGTTTCCCCCTCGAAGTGGCTCATTTCTAAGGCATTTATATCTCTTTTCTTCTCTTTTTGGTGGTTACACAACATTTGGTATCGAGGCTTGGGATTCTGAAAGTTTTATTTTGCTCCAAACAGGTCATCGTGGAATTTTCGCTATAACTTTTTTCTACGAAGTTTCAAAAGCTGAAATTTTTAGGGTGCGAATCTGAAATCCTGAGGAAGATTGTCTAAAAATTTCAGAGCTTGGTTCGAAATATTTTCGGAGATATCATCTATGGAAATTAGGTATTTTTTCAAGCTCCTAAACAGGTCATCGTGGAATCTTCGCTATAATGTTTTTCTACGAAGGTTCAGAATCTGAAATTCGTATGGTGCGAAGCTGAAATCCTAAGGAAATTTGTCAAAAAATTTGAGCCTGGTTCGCAATATTTTTGGAGATATGATCTGTGGAAGGTAGTGATGTTTCAGGCTCCTGAATTTCATCTCAAAGAGGTGATCGTGGGAAAAGTTCAATAACTCTCTCTCTGGGCAGTGGATTTGAGTGCTGTAAAAAGTGGTCGCAAATACACAAATTTTATTTTTTTGGCTATCAATTTTAGAGACAAAGGATGAAACAATGACACGTGGCAAGTCCTACAAGTTTTCTCTACTGAACCAGTCCAGAATTAGGTCATTGTGGGATATTGGACACAAAATTTTCTTGGGGAATCCAAATTAGATCAGACCTGTGGCATTTGAAAGAAGCTTTAGAGGGATACTACAGGGTTGAATTTCATATATTGAAGACTTTCAATTACAGAGATAATTCAATTTCAATATCGAGCTCCTCAAAGCAAGTAAAAATTATCAATATTGGATTCTAAAATGGCGCACACACAAAAAGAATTCAACACCCATTAAGCCTTCGAAGGCTCTACCATGACTCATGAAGATGAAAAATTGCAACATGATGTCAAAATTACAAAGAGCAAGTGCACCAAATTTCAATCTCGCAAAGAGCAACAAAAAATGAAATGGAAGTTTTGAAAAGAGCGTGGAAGTGAAGATGGACGGTTTGAAGAAAGGCATGGAAGCTAAGATGGATGGCGTGGAAGTGAAGATGGATGGTTTGAAGAAAAGGCGTGGAAGCTAAGATGGATGGCGTGGAAGCTAAGATGATTGGTTTGGAAGGTAAGATGGATGGCATGGAAGTGGGCATGGAAGCTAAGATTGATGACATGGAAGCTAAGATCGATGAGAAAATGGAAAACATGAAGAATTTTCTAAAAGCAGACATGGAAGGTTTGACAAAGTTTATACAAGAAAGGTTTCCTAATGGTGAAAAGATAGTAGAAGAACCTCGTGATGAGAACAAAATAAATGTTAATTGTGATTTCATAAACTCTAATGTTGGCGGGAAGAACCACCATATTCCAAAGATGGATATGAGGAAGTTTGATGGAAAGGATCCTGTAACATGGATACTACGGATGGAGCAATATTTTGATCTCCATAACGTACAAAACACACAAAAGGTACGCATTGCAACTTTACATTTAGAACAAAATACATTTGTATGGTATCAATGGCTTTGCTCCCGTAAAAAAATTGTCACTTAGTCAATTTTTACGGAGGAAATGATAGCACATTATGAGGATACAAAGAGCAACACCTTCTTTACCCAATTGATAAATCTCAAACAAAAGGGTTTAGTGGGGCAGCACATTGAGGACTTCCAAAAATTGAATATAAAGGTAACTGATCTTACAGAGGAACACAGGATTGATCTCTTCCTAGGCACTTTAAAGGATAACATCCAACATGAAGTTCGCGTTTTGGAACCTGATTCATTGGAGAAGGCATTCAGGTTGGCAAGAAAAGTTGAATGTAAAATTATGGCGACAAGGAAGCCTACCACTCAATTCTATAACGAAGGAAGTGTTGCTACGCCTAGATTTCCACAACCTACAAGGTTGACACCACAACAATTGGAAGAAAAAAGAGCAAAAGGGCTTTGCTACAGTTGTGATAGCAAATACACTAAAGGTCATAAGTGTGCTGAAAAGAAATTATTTTACATAGATTGTGAAGAAGAATAATAAAATGAAAAAGAAGAGGATATACACCAGGAACCAGCCATAGAAGAGGAAGAAATGAATCCGACCATATCATGTAATGCACTGGCAAGAATTACCACTCCTCAAACTCTCAAGATAGCAGGACAGATCAAGAAGAAAAGGGTAATAGTGTTGATTGATTCAGGTAGCACCCATAATTTTATTCATTGTAAGGTAGCCAAGGAATTAAAATGTTTCCTATACCCAGCACCAGAATGTCAAGTGATGGTTGCAAATGGAGGAACTATAAATTGCTCTGGAAAATGCCATAACATCAAGCTAACCATGGGGGAATATGTTTTGACTAGTCCAATGCTTTCCATTCCTATGGGAGGTGCTGATGTTGTACTAGGAGTACAATGGTTACAATCTTTGGGGACGGTAGCTTTTAATTTTCAAGAACTTTTCTTGAAATTTTTTTCAGAAGGAAAGGAAGTCGAATTACGGGGTATTGAAGAGAAGCTGAGAAGGATAATAAGCTCTAATGTCATGACAAAGCTTCTAAAGAAAGAACAACGAGGCGTAATTGCACAATTATGCTCACTAGACGTTCCGACATCAAAATCATCTATTTCTGCAGATCTCCAACAAGTCTTGGACAATCATTCCAAGGTGTTTGAAACTCCCAAAGGACTCCCACCTATTAGTGATCATGATCATGCTATTCATTTGATTCCAGGAAGTGTTCCTCCAAACATCAGGCCTTATAGATATCCTTACTTCCAAAAGAGCGAAATTGAACGTATGATTGCAGAAATGTTAGAGGCGGGTATAATTCAACCTAGTCAGAGTTCTTTCTCTGCTCTTGTAGTATTGGTACACAAGAAGGATGGATCATGGCGAATGTGTCCAGATTATAGGGAGCTCAATAAGCTCACCATTAAAGACAAATTTCCCATTCCTGTGATTGATGAATTATTGGATGAATTACACGGAGCAATTTATTTTACCAAGTTGGATCTTCGTTCAGGATATCATCAAATTAGAATGAAGACTAAAGATATTCCAAAAACAACATTTCGAACTCATGAGGGTCATTATGAATTTTTGGTCATGCCTTTTGGCCTTACCAATGCACCTTCTACATTCAAGGGTTGATGAATTCCATTTTCAAACCCTTCCTTAGAAAATTTGTGCTAGTATTTTTTGATGATATACTAATCTACAGCAGGTCTTGGAAGGATCATGTTGAACATGTTGACAGGGTGCTCAAACTATTGCAGGAGAAACAGTTATATGCAAAAACATCCAAATGTTTCTTTGGAGTACAAGAGGTGGAATATCTGGGTCATATTGTATCTCACGAGGGTGTTAAGGTAGACCCTAACAAAATTAAAGCCATTAAGGAATGGAAAGTCCCCACAACCATAAAGCAATTGCGAGGATTTCTAGGGTTAACAGGGTATTATCGCAAGTTTGTTAAGAATTATGGGAGAATAGCAGCACCTCTAACAACATTATTGAAGAAAGATGCATTTTCATGGACTCGTGAAGCAACTAAGGCCTTTGAACATCTTAAAGAGGCAATGTGCCTAGCACCGGTCTTAGCTACACCAGACTTCACAAAAACCTTTATTGTGGAATGTGATGCCTCAGGAAATGGAATTGGTGCAGTTTTAATGCAGGAAGGAAGACCCATTGCTTTTGAAAGTCGTCCAATCTAAGGAAAGTATTTACAGAAACCTATTTATGAGAAGGAAATGTTAGCAATACTGCATGCACTAAAGAAATGGCGAACTTACCTAATGGGAAGACACTTCAAGGTAAAAACTGATCATGATAGTCTTAAACACTTTTTGGAACAAAGACTATCTTGAGAAGAGCAGCAAAAATGGGTCACAAAGATGTTGGGTTATGACTTTGAAATAATCTACAAAAAAGGAAAGCTTAATGTTGTTGCGGATGCACTCTCAAGAAAGAATGAAGAGGTGGAAGCATTGCTTTGTGCCATTTCTATTATCCAACCAGATTGGATAACCGAAGCAAGAGATGAATGGAAGAAGGAAAAATATGTATGTACACTCATTCAAAATTTACAGCAAGATCCTAGTACATATGATACATTTAGTTGGAAAAATGATTCCTTATGGTACAAAGATCGCTTATATCTTTATGGAATTATTTGAAACAAAGATTCTTACGGAATTGCACCTTCTCCTTTAAGACCTTCTCCTTTAGGGAGGACACTCGAGATTTCCTTAGGGAGGACACTCGGGATTTTTAAAACTTGCACGGGGTGAAGAAAGATTTTTTGGGATGGCCTTAAATATGATATTCAAAAGTTTGTGGCAGAATGTTTGGTTTTCCAGCAGAATAAATTTGAGACAATTAAGACCTCGAGACTTCTACAACTGTTATCCATTCCAAGTCAACATTGGGAGGAGATTTCATGGATTTTATCACAGGTTTACCTAAGTCCGAAGGAAAGAGTGTCATCATGGTGGTAGTTGATAGACTTACCAAGTATGCACACTTTTGTGCATTATCTCATCCATTTAAAGCAAGTACAGTTGCTACTACATTTATGGATAGAATTCAAAAGCTACATGGAAGCCCAAGGGTTATTTTGAGCGACGGAGATCCCATTTTTACTGGAAATTTTTGGACGGAGTTATTTTCTTGTTTGGGTACTCAATTAGCTCATAGCTCATCTTATCATCCTCAATCTGATGGTCAAACTAAGATAGTAAATAAATGTTTGGAAGGATATCTTCGTTGTTTTGTATCTGATAAACAAACACAATGGGTCAAGTAGTTACCTCTCGTTGAATGGTGGTATAACACTTCCTTCCATACTGCAGCAAAAATGACCCCATTTATGGCACTTTATGGATATCATCCACCATCCATCACATCATCTTTAAGGGAAAATTCGAAGGTTCAAGCGGTGGAAGATCACATCGAGCATCAGCAAGAAGTTCTCCAACTCTTAAAGGATAACCTGAATTTGGCACAAAATCGAATGAAACAACAGGCAGATCAACATCGTAGCGAGAGAAGTTTTGATGTGGGAGATTGGGTATTTTTACGGCTACAACCATACAAACAAATGTCCCTCAAGCAAGCAAAGAAGGATAATAAATTATCGCCAAAGTACTATGGTCCTTACATGGTGTTGCAAAAGATTGGTACTATGGCATACAAATTGGAGCTTCCTGCTTCTTCGCGAGTACATCCAGTTTTCCATGTTTCATGCTTAAAGAAGGTTATAGGTGAAAATATTCCGGTTCAAACAATATTGCCAGAACTTGATGAGGAAGGAAAAATCATATTGGAACCGGAAGCGGTCACGGAAACAAGAACTCGACAACTACGGAATCGATCAATTTCAGAGTATCTCATCAAGTGGAAGAACTTACCCACTGAAGATTCTACATGGGAGGATGAGAATTTTATGCAAAAGCACCCAGATCTACTCAAGCGTTGAGGACAACACTTTTTTTGAAGGAGAGGGGCATGTTAGGTCCCTATATTACTAGTATAGTCCCTTATTGTTGTTAGTGTAACCCCCTTATTGTTATTATTGTACCCTTGTAACCCCCATTTTGTTATTATTGTGCCCTCTCAGCAAGATGATCAATCTCTACTTCAATAGCTCTGATACCATGTAGAAATTTGCTGAATAATGATTAATTATCCACCGAGACTATCCTGATCACATACAATTCGAATTTATATGCAACACGTAATCTCTTCCACTCAGATCATCAAACATGCGGAAATAAAATCAAGCGATAACACATCAAATCATCATACACATTAACACAGTATGTATGGGGAAAGCTTATAGCTGAAAACCCCACAGCGATTGTGTATATTATAATGGAGAAATCATGTAACAAACTCAGTACAATACTCCTCACAAGTACTCGGTACTTTCTCATAAAGTTACACACAAACTAGCTTAGTTTTGAACATGTTACTGGTTCAAAACTCACTGCCAATTGCCTTGCCTCTATTGCGCAATCCAGGCCTGTCTATATAGAGATCCAAGGTTCGAATCTCCTTGGCTTGACAGCGCAATCATCATGGGCAATTCCTCCAAGTGTGGTGCAAATCTCATGCACAACTGATGTCGCCATTGATAGCTAACTCCACCCTTTCATCTACCTCTTTCACTGGTCTCCACTGAACTGATCATGCACTGTAGTGAACTGATGTGTTCTTGAGTTGAATAATGATTTAATAATTAATGAATTAAATAATATTTAATTCACTCCACTCATAACTAATTGATTAGCTAGTTAAACTAATCTCAACTAGTTCAACTAAAATAAACAGAACACAACTCCATTAGCTGTCTCATTAACTCCACCAAACTTCTGCCACTGAAGTCCTAACTGAAGTCAACCATGCATGATGCCATCAAACCCTTGGGAATAGCGTAATTCCTATGTCAGATGCATGAGCCACTTCCAAGGCTCGAACTGAAGTGCTCCAAGAGAGTAAACTGAAGTTTATAGTCTAAATATTATTAAGGGTAAATAATATTTGACTTCCCTATTTTAAGGAGAGGCAGTCTAAAAATAGACTTCGACCTATAGGTCCAAAAAATAGAGTCCCATCTATTTTTACCAACATGAACAATGCTCCAAGAATCTCATACTGCAATCCCTGGACCATGCTCCATATGTCTAAAAATAGACATAGTCTAAAAATAGATTTTGCGCCAGAATTTGCCTGCGGGCCCACTTAGTGAAGGAAACTTCATTTCACTAAGCTCCATCATCTTTCTGCATTTTCAAGACTCCCTCTCAGCAAGATATGGATTATCTGCAACCCCTATCCTAGGATTACATTGTGGCCCACTAGGATTACATTATGGCCCCATGGACTCCTATATATAGAAAGGAGGTTTTGTAAATTGTATCATCCAAGAATTGTTCATTTATGTAATGTATTGGAGGTTTCCCCCTCGAAGTGGCTCATTTATAAGGCGTTTATATCTCTTTTCTTCTCTTTTTGGAGCTGGTTACACAACAAATTTGTAGTTTTCTCATGAAGTAAGCATATTCTTCATCTGAAATACCTTCTTCATCATCTCCCTTTTCTTCACACTTGCAGGTGCATGTCTTTTCAATTGAAGGTTGTTTATCCTTATTGGTTTTCTTAGATGCAACGAACGCAGTTTCTAGATGCGAAGTACCCTCTTCCTCATCAAGTCTCATTTCATATGCTATGAGAACTCCATGTAATTCCTCTTTGTTGAGTTTGTCCAGATTTGCACTGTATTCTAAGACCGATACCTTTGGGTTGAATCTCCCTAGTAACGTTCTAAGAATCTTCCGTATAATAGTCTTCTCGTCAACTGGCTCCCCCAATCCTTCCAGAGTATTGGTTATTTCATCAACGTATTGAAAGTATGCAGCAATGTTGCAGTCTTCTTTCACTCTAAGTTGCTCAAATTTTTCTCTATAGATTTGAAGCTTTGCTTCTTTGACATTTGAGTCACCTTCATATATATTCTCAAGCTTGTCCCATACATTTTTGGCAGTTTTTCAACCCAACACCTTATGATAAGTAGATTCATTAAGTCCACTTATAATAATATTCTTTGCTTTTGTATCATTTACCAAATTCTTCTTACCTTGTTCATCCGTGGTTGATGTAAATCCATTTTGAACAGTGTCCCATACTTCGTAACCTTGCGCCAAGAGATAGACCTCCATTCTTCCTTTCCAAAGTGCTTAATTATTTTCATTGAATAGAGGTACACCATTCTTGGGATGCTCCATGACCTCCTTCCAGCTGTTAAACTGCTATTGAAGGAACCAAGCTCTGATTCCAATTTCTCACACTGCCCTAATTATGGACAGTTTCAGTAGATCACACTTGTATGGCGCGCCACGTGTCACTGTTGATTCATTTGATTCTGAAATTGATAGAGAGAATATTACAGACTATGCACTATCCATCACTTTTTACGGAATTCCAATCCGATACTCAGAGAGAGATTTATGACGAATTTACCAAGGTCACTTCTTTGAGATGAATTTCAGGAGCCTGCAAAAACCCTTACTTCCACAAATCATATCTCCAAAAATGTTGTGCAAATTGATCTGAAATTTTTACTACAGCTTCCTCAGGATTTTGGCTTCGCCTCATAAAAATTTCAGCTTCTGAGCCTTCGTAGAAAAAAATTTAGAGCGAAAATGCCACGATGATCTGTTTCAGATGGCCGAATCCCTTTTCTAAGGAGGAAATGAAGATCACAATATCTCTAAATGCTTAAGTTGAGAGGGGCTTTAACAAGTGAATGTGGGAGGGATTTTAGGAGCTTAAAAAATATTAATTATGACTTTTCAATGACCCATGCCCCAACCCCATGGGGTTTTAGCCCACTAACTGGGGTACAAACTTCAAACATGAATATCTCTCAAACCGTGAAGAATTACATGGCATGCCATATATCAACGGAAACATCTCGACAAGTAGAAATCATCAAAAGAATTATTGACCCAGAATATATTAATTTGGTAGGTCAAAATTCTCATTCAATATTGGGTTAGCCCTATGGCATTGGAAAGAAGATTCAGAGGACTACTACAGGACCGAAAATCAGATATTGAGGATCTGAAATAACAGAGATACACCAGATTCAATATAGAGCTCCTAGAAGGCAAGAAAAAGCTAGATCATGTGTTGTCAAGGATTGCAAGGGACCAGACTTTCTACAGCATAAAAGCAAAACAAGGTGCAGCAGAGGGTAGCATGACAAGAGCAGCAACCAAGGTGCATAACAGCAACAAGAAGTTCATCATATGAAGTCTTCAAGTGGGCAGCACTGCATACAATCATTGTAAAGTATTTCCAATAATTGGTATCAGACCTTGGTTCCTTCAATAGCAGTTTAACAGCTAGAAGGAGGTCACGGAGCATACCAAGAATGGTGTACCTCTATTCAATGAAAATAATTATGCACTTTGGAAAGGAAGAATGGAGGTCTATCTCTTGGCGCAAGGTTACGAAGTACGGGCACTGTTCAAAATGGATTTACATCAACCACGGATGAACAAGGTAAGAAGAATTTGGTAAATGATGCAAAAGCAAAGAATATTATTATCAATGGACTTATTGAATCTGCTTATCATAAGGTGTTGGGTTGCAAAACTGCCAAAAATGTATGGGACAAGATTGAGAATATATATGCAGGTGACTCAAATGTCAAAGAAGCAAAGCTTCAAATCTATAGAGCAAAATTTGAGCAACTCAGAATGAAAGAAGATTGCAACATTGTTGCATACTTTCAATACGTTGATGAAATAACCAATACTCTGGAAGGATTGGGAGAGCTAGTTGACGAGAAGACTATTATATGAACAATTCTTAGAACGTTACCAGGGAGATTCAACCCAAAGGTGTAGATCTTAGAATACAGTGCAAATCTGGACAAACTCATCAAAGAGGAATTACATGGAATTCTCATAGCATATGAAATGAGACTTGATGAAGAAGAGGATACTTCGCATCTAGAAACTGCGTTCGTTGCATCTAAGAAAACCAATAAGGATAAACAACCTTCAATTGAAAATACATGCACCTGCAAGTGTGAAGAAAAGGGAGATGATGAAGAAGGTCTTTCAGACGAAGAATATGCTTACTTCACGAGAAAACTACAAATTGGTAAGGGACAATTCAAAGGTAAACTTCCATTGATATGTTTCAACTGTAATAAGGTTGGGCATTTTGCAGCAAAATGTCCAAACAAAAGTAATGGCAACTCAAAAAGAAAGAAAGGCTTTAAGAAATTCAACAAGCAAGGATCCAAAAGGAACTTTCTCTCTAAAGAAGATAGCTCATCATTCGATGAAGACAATGATAGTGAAGAAGAAGCCAATGAGAGAGTATTGTTTATGGCCAAGCACAATAAGCAAGAGGTATCAAACAACGAAGAAGAAGGATGGACCATAGAAGAATTTTATGAGGAAGCAATCAAGCTTATAAAAGATCTCAAGGCGGAGAAGATCCGTTCCAAAACTCTTGAAGAACAAGTTCAAGGTCTCAAAATTGAAGTTGAAGAACACAAATGCATTGAAGAGTCACTTAAAAAGAAGTTGGAAGAAAACAACCAAGAAAGGGAAGAATTAGAAGCCGAAGTAGTCTCACTGCGTGAGGAAGTGAAGAAAGGAAAAACTATCCAAAACTATGCCAATAGCTCAAGGGCATTGGAAGAACTCATCAACAATCAACGATCTTACAACGACAAAACCAGAATTGGTTAGAAAGAAGAAGAAGCAGGACCTTCTACAACAAAATACAATGAACCTATGAGATCTGACATGTATGTAGACTTCATTGGACAAGATTTGCAAGAATACCCTTGGAAGACAATTCCTCGACGAAAATTTCCATCCAGGTACCAACATATTTTTTATGGCTACTGTTATTCATGTGGAAAATTTGGTCATAAAGTTGTAGAATGTCGCACGTACCCTAGGAACGAATACAATTCCAGGAGATCTGTCAAATATGAACCTCCCAGGGCTCAGCGAAATATCAATAGATTTGAACATTTAAGAAATAATATTGAATGTTACAAATGTTGAAACTTTGGACACATAGCCAAAGACTGCAGACTTGAAAATCCTCCAGAAGAATCTTCGAAGCCACAAAATGAACGAACATGGAAGAAGAAGAAGAATGATAATTGTGCTCTCACTCTCAAGGCTCAAAAGAACAAATATGTGTGGTATGTTGATAGCGGTTGCTCAACGCATATGACTGGAGATAGAAATAAATTTGTATCTCTGAAAGAGAAGAAGGATGGAACCATGTCCTTTGGAAATGATGGATCTTCAAATGTTATAGGATCAGATACTGTCACTCTCGGAAGCAAAGATGTTCTAGCCAAGAATGTTCTATTGGTTGAAAACATGAATCACAATCTGCTCAGTGTTGGACAAATGTGTGATCAAGGACACACAATACTATTCAACTCCACGAAATGTGAAATCGGGAAAGGCGTGTATGGTGAAATTGTGGCTACAGCAAGTCGAGCTCCAAACGACATATATGTTCTGGATGAAGCAACTAAAGCATGTCTAATAGCTAAAGAGGATGATACAATAATTGGTAGCAATGATGATCGTCTAAGTAAGAATTTTGCTACAAAGGTGCAAAGTGATTTCAAGATGTCTTTACTTGGTTGCAAATTGAGCATAGACGACTCATCTAAGGATGTGGATCAAAGGTTGTACATATCTATGATTAGTAGTCTTCTATATGTAATAGCCTCCCAACTAGATGTTATGCAAGCAGTTGGACAAGTAGCAAGATTCCAAGCAGCACCAAAATAATCACATATCAAATATTCGTCAGCATTGGAATATCTTCGCCAGAAGCTTGGGATTCTCCCAAGTTCTCATTAGATTTTCCTTTTTCAGAATATAAAGGGGGAGTGGAAGTGTGTACAGGTCTGCAGGACGGTTGTGTGTCAGCGCGAGTGGAAGTGTGTACAGGTCTACAGGATGGTTGTGTTTCAGGGGGAGTTACCCTTTTCCATTGATGTCAAAGGGGGAGAGAATGTTGTAGGAAGAGGTGTCATGATCGCAGGGGGAGTACTTTTGTTTCCATCAATGCCAAAGGGGGAGATTGTTGATCAGCAGTTGTCATTGATGTCAACCCAAGCAGCACCAGGGGCTAACCCAATATTGAATGAGAAGTTTGACCTACCAAATTAATATATTCTGGGTCAATAATGATTTTTATGGTTTCTACTTGTCGAGATGTTTCCGTTGATATATGGCACGCCATGTAATTCTTCACGGTTTGAGAGATATTCATGTTTGAAGTTTGTACCCCGGTTAGTGGGCTAAAACCCCATGGGGTTGGGGCATGGGTCATTGAAAATTCATAATTAATATTTTTTAAGCTCCTAAAATCCCTCCCACGTTCACTTGTTGAAGCCCCTCTCAACTTAAGCATTCATATATATTGTGATCTTCATTTCCTCCTTAGAAAAGGGATTCAGCCATCTGAAACAGGTCATCGTGGAATTTTCGCTCTAACGTTTTTTCTACAAAGGCTCCAAAGCTGAAATTTTTATGAGGCGAAGCCGAAATCCTGAGGAAGCTGCAGTAAATATTTTAGATCAATTTGCACAATATTTTTGGAGATATGATATGTGGAAGTAAGGGTTTTTGCAGGCTCCTGAAATTCATCGCAAAGAAGTGACCTTGGTAAATGTGTCATAACTCTCTCTCTGAGTATCGGATTGGAAGGCCGTAAAAGGTGACGGATAGTGCACAGTATTTAAATTTTTATCTATCAATTTCAGAAGCAAATGAATAAACAGTGACACTTGGCACTCCGTACAAGTGCGCTCTGCTGAAACAGTCCATAATTAGGGTAGTGTGAGAAATTGTGTATAACTCTCTCTTGAAGAATCCAAATTGGGTCAGACCTGTGGCATTGGAAAGAAGACTCAGAGGACTAATACAGTACCGAAAATCATATATTGAAGATCTGAAATACAGAGATACACCAGATTCAATATCGAGCTCCTAGAAGGCAAGAAAAAGCTAGCTCATGTGTTGTCAAGGATTGCAAAGGACCAGACTTTCTACGGCATAAAAGAAAAACAAGGTGCAGCAGAGGGTAGCATGACAAGAGCAAAAACCAAGGTGCATAACAGCAGCAAGAAGTTCATCATATGAAGTCTTCAAGTGGGCAGCACTGCATACAATCATTGTAAAGTATTTCCAACAATGACCTTGGTAAATTCGTCATAACTCTCTCTCTAAGTATCGGATTGGAATGTCGTAAAAAGTGACGGATAGTGCACAGTCTGTACTTTTCGCTCTATAAATTTCAGAAGAAAATGAATCAACAGTGACACATGGCACGCCGTACAATTGCGCTCTGCTGAAACTGTCCATAATTAGGGCAGTGTGAGAAATTGGGTATAACTCTCAAACCGTGAAGAATTACATGGCGTGCCATATATCAACGGAAACGTCTTGACAAGTAGAAACCATAAAAGAATTATTGACCCAAAATATATTAATTTGATAGGTCAAACTTCTCATTCAATAATGGGTTAGCCCCTGGTGCTTCTTAGGTTGACATCAATGACAACCGCTAATCAACAGTTGGGTCCATACACTCTAGCGCATACTACATATATGATCTATTCACTACATGTAGTGTAACAGTGTCGGAAAGTTTAGCGATTGTGAAAATGATAGTTCTCAAAGGAAAATATCTAACATCCCAGATGTTTATTTTTCCATATTTTCTAGGTTCTGCCTTTGGATAGCAATACTACAGAATATAATCCCTCACTGTCTCTCCTCCAATGATAGACCCTGTGAGAGAAATGGGCAAACCTCCCCTCGATAAACCTGTGAGAAAATACACATCCTCAACTGTTATAGGAACCACTTAGTTCTTAATATTAAATGCCTCTATTTCCGGATCCCATGCTCGAACTAAGAACTCCAATAGTTCTATTTGTTGCCTCATCCAGGACAATTTGAAGTACTTAAGAAGTCCACAATCTCTTAGGGCTCTTACAGTACCCGGATCATTCAAAGCAATCATATCTTGTTCTTCATGTTCTCTTTTCCTCCATGTAATCGTCATTATAATCCGATGGAAACCTGAAACACAACCATAAGATCCATTAGATTCCATTTATTGCAAAAAACTAGGTCAATTTTGGGCATAGTAAGAAAATCAAAAACTTAAACTGCGCCCAATGCACTCCCTGACAAGAGACAGTGCATTGCACATGCAAGTACACTTCACTGTACCTGCTATGCAACACAGGTTTCAACATTCATTGGTGTGTTTCCCTCATTTTTGGTAGAATTTACCCTAGGGGAATTAAAACCATAAAAATTTGCAAATGAAATGAATACCAAAGGGAAAAGGAGGTTCATAGCACTAACCTGGATCAAACAGCGACAAAATTTGTCCACAGAAACGTTCGCAATCAGCAGCTGAAATTCGGTGGAAAAATCAGGTTCAGAGCTCCAAAATACAAATGGTAACTATGGAATGGTAAAAATGAATAGTGAAACTACTTTTAAATATTCATTTAATTATTTGCAAGTTAAAATTATTGATATGACTATAGTTTTATTATGTTTTTATCATGAAACAGGTATTTTTAATCCATTTGATGTTGTTCTGAATAGGAAATACAACTGATGAACAGATTAGTCGTGCAGATATATTTCAAAGAATGATTTGACCACAAAGCATACTTTTTCTCCTTATTTTTCAAGCTTTGTTAAAAATGAAAAAGGAACCCCTGGAGTCTTCTTTCAGCTCTTTTCATACTCTGATAATGTGAAAAGATTGTCAAGCACTTGTCTTTTCGATCTCGTAAAAGTAAATGAGTTGATATCTACTCAGTATAAGTTTAACCCTTTTCCGGACTGAGATAGATTATTTACAAAAAAGGAAATACCTTGGTTAAACATGACCAAAGAGGTTCTCTCAGATATTATTTTACACTTTTTCAGATCTGAGTGACAAATTTACGAAAAAAATACTTATGGAGTTTTCTTTCGTCCACTTTTTCAAACTCTCTAAATATGAAAAAGGACAAGGTTATCATTGTTGTTAAGCTCGTTAAAACTTAAAATAGCGACGGGCTTATTGATCATGGCAAGAATCGAGTTTCATTCATTTCTAGACTTGTTAAATTATTAAATAGTGACACTTTATTCGCCCGAAGGGTTGAATTATAGATCAACAAAATGTTATCCTCCTCAAGCTTGTTAAAAAATAAAGAGGTACTGGTCGACAAATGACCAGGGAAAATTTGGAAAAAGTGAGCAAAATTTCTTTATGGTAGCAAGTCGCTCTTGAACATGACACTTCCTTCACTCCATGTTCGTGACTGTTTGGGTTGGGTAATCATCTTGACGGTTCATTCACACCTATGGTTCATCATACCTTCACTTTGGTTTTGGGTCAATGCTTCCAACTCACCACAGTGTCGCCGATATGTTCAAGAGAAGTCACCCAGTGAATAAACTCATCCTTCTGCAATACTCGTAAACCTTTATTCTCATGACCGTCATCCCTGAAAATTGCTATATCAAGTCATTCCCTTGTCTCTGAAATCAGTAACTCCCGTTTCGCAATAAGGTGACTTCCTGTCAACAACAAATCAATATCCAGGAAGTTCACTTAGAAACATCAAATTCCAGTACCATGAGGCTTGTTATAGCATCGACAAGATCCTCGTGTCCAGACCTTTGACTGAAAGATTTTGTTTGGCGTTCGACATCAAATCATCTATTCATGCCTTATGAAATGTACTACAGTACCTTGAGGGCCATTTTCATTAATGGTGGTTCTCACACGTTTGTTAACATCTCACATCAGTGGCTGGTAATCAAACGATGTCTTTCCATGTTCAATGAAAAATCATATATTCGCATGGCTAGAATTGTACCTGAATGATCGAGTGAATGAGATAAGAAGACCCCGGATCTAGTTTTAGCCATCCGGGCTGCGATTTTAGGATTGTTGTACACATCATCTGTACGGTGACCTTACATATAGATTGTCATCCGAACATGGGCCTATATCTGTAGGCATGTCTCCATTGGGAAACATTCCAATGTCGATGACTTTCTGAATTATGTACATGCTATTAGATTGTTTATATGTTGAACATGGCAATGCCTACCCTCATCAATTATGATCAAAGAGGATATATCATGATGTAATTTATTGTAAGATTGATGAAGGTGACCACCCTGCTTCATCTTCGGCCCATCACAGTGTAAAGCATCTCAATAAAATGTTTTTATTATTTTGACCTCATGCTTTAGGGGAAAATTGTTATAGGTCAATTTGGGCATCATTCCCAATGACCTGGTTAAATGGGCATCATCTCTAGGACCAATGACTAAGGGTCTATCATTCCCTATAATTTCAAGTTGCTACATGCCCTAAGGCAAGAACAAGACAAATCAAGCATGACTTTCATCAAGAAAAGGTTTCCAATGTTTGAAGTTTATTATATAGCATGTGGGAGCTCACCAACACTACCTCTAAGGGGACTAAGTGAGTTGCATATGCAGGTAGCCCCATGAAAGGCTGCTCTGCAAAGCACTTCCTTACATCTATGGATGCGTTGGTCACATTGGGAGTGAAATTCTCATTGTTCCAGAATCTCCACTTGGCATGTGCCTTCTAGAAGAGTTCACATGTGTCAAGCTTTGAATCCAAGTGTCCATTTGACATCTACATGACTGGGAACATGTCTTGCCTATTATTGGAAAGTCATTCATTTCAAAACTACCTTTAGTTCATCTATAAATTGAACACAGATCTGAGTGTTTGAGGGGGAAGAATTTGAGTATAGAAATGCTGGAGGATTTTCAATTGAGAGTTAGATTTGTGTAACAGCTGCTGGAGAGATTTATACTGTGATGGGGCTGAGGATCGTTGCTGGAAGGGTCACTTCAAATCGTTCATTTGGTTGTAACCTCTCCTTCTATCATCAATAAAGAATACAACTTAATTTTCCCTATATGCATCTATATTGACTTTGATTTTCCATATTGCAAGATCTTAGTTGATGTATATTGTTTATGATTTACTGATTTAGCTAACTAACTTGAATAGACATCTATATTATTGCTATCTTCTGTTGTTTTAGTGTTCTTTCTTGTAGGAATAATTTTGCCTACAAACCGCTTGAATTTGAAGCTACAACGGAAGCGACAGAAGGAGCCATTTAGAAGCGCTTGGATTACAAGTAAACCTCTAATCCTTTCTGTGCGTCTGTTCTGAGTTATGAAAGGTATTCATATAGTCTTTAATTTGTTGTTCTATATTTTCATCTGTCTAGGGAATCTTGTTTTATCTGTAATTCACAATTCTGGCCCAACAGGCAAAGCAGAAGAAGTGGTGAGCTAGGATGAGGGCGAATTATGGCACAGGAGATTGGGCCATCTTCACCATAGCACCTTGAAGATTTTGTAGCAGATTTCTATTGGACTTTCCAAGGGTACTCTTGCGCAGTCAAATCAATACAAGGGATGTACTATGGGTAAGTTTTTGAAGACCAGCTTTCATGAGAAGGAGAACCATGCTTCGGTGATCCTGGAGAGAATTCACACAGACATGTGTGGACCTTTCTCGGTTGCTTCAACAGAAAAACACAGGTTTTATGTTATATTTGTTGATGAATATTCTCGTAGATGCTGGATCTTCTTCATGCATAAGAAGAGTGAAAAATTCTCAAAGTTCTGTGAGTTTAAAGCATTGGTGGAGAAGGAGTCGAGGAAGCAAGTGAAGGCTCTGCGGAGCGATAATGGTGGTTAATATATCTCAAACAAATTCAAAGACTTCTGTAGCAAAGAAGGAATTCGAAGATAAATCATAGCACCTCATAACCCACAGTAGAATGGGGCCGCAAAGAGGAAGAACAAAATGATCGTGGGTGTTGCACGAGCTATGCTTCATGACCAAGTCCTACCAATGCACTTGTGGGTGGAAGCATGCAACACTGCGGTTTATGTGCAAAATCGTTGTCCTCATAGAGTACTTGGCATGAGTACACCTGAAGAAGCTTTTACTAGTAAGAAGCCTGATATTTCTCATCTAAAGATTTTTGGCTCATTTGTTTACATTCATGTGACAAAGTACGCCAGGAAGAAGCTGAAGCCAACTATAGAAGTTGGGATATTTGTGGGGTACACAGAAACACCCCATAATTATCATGTGTATTTGCCAAACAGTCGGATGATTGTGGTGCGATGGTATATAAAATTCAATGAGGTGAAAGCCATGAAGTTGTCACTTGAGAGGGAGCTACACTTGCATGCAAAGGAGAAGCTACTTGTTCCCAAAGATGAGCCTCTAGATGTGGATCAGCCACAGGTGGAGATTCATGGAGTGGAGGAGTCCACTCATGCAGAACCAAACATCAGAACAGGCAGAAATCATACCACGTAAGCTGAGAAACTGAAGCTTGATGCGACAGAGAATGTAGGAGTCCCTACATCACAGCGCAGACAGAGACAGTCACCTGACCGATTCACTGGATACATGGCTCTCATGAGAAAGTGTATCGTGACAAAGCCATCTTCTTTTGAAGAAGCAACACAGGAGCCCACATGGGTAGATGCCATGGTGGAGGAGTATGACTCCATTGTCAGAAAAAATGCTTGGGATATTGTTCCAAGGCTGGAGGGTAAATCAATGGTAGGATCAAGATGGATCTACAAGGTCAAGCAAGTTGTTGATGGGAGCATCGAGAAGTATAAGGCAATATTTGTTTCCCAAGGCTTCTCACAGATCGAGGGGATTGATTATAAAGAAACCTTTACACCTGTCGCACGATATTCTTCCATAAGAACCATCCTTGCTCTTTCAGCGCAGATGGATTGGCACATTCATCAGATGGATGTGAAGACTAAGTTCCTTAATGGGACCATTGAGGAAGAAGTGTACATTGAGCAGCCTGGAGGATTTGAGATTTTCAACAGTGAGTCGCATGTGTGCAGACTTAAAAGAGCGTTGTATGGGCTGAAGCAAGCACCCTATTATTGGTACACACGGATCGACAGTTATTTCACTGTACTTGGCTTCACCAAGAGTGAGGCGAATGCAAACCTATACCAAATTGTGGTGGAGGGTAAGCTTTTAATCTTTGTTCTTTATGTTGATGATTTAATACTAACGGGTGATGAGCAGTTGATACACTCATGCAAGGTAGATCTTGCAAAGGAGTTTGAGATGAAGGATTTGGGCCTCCTTCATTATTTCCTTGGATTAGAAATATGGCAGCGAGAAGGTGAAATTTTTGTGTCTCAAGGAAAGTATGCTCGGGAGATACTTGGTAAGTTTGACATGGAGGACTGCAAGCCCATGGATACTCCTCTTCCAGGAAATTGGAGGAAAGAGGATGCTACATTGGCAGAGGTAGTAGATGCCATTATTTATCGACAGTTGGTGGGTTCACTCATGTATTTAGTTAATACAAGACCGAACATATGCTATGCAGTGAACCAGCTTAGTCAAGTGATGGTTAAGCCTACCAAGCTCTTTTGGAAGGCAGGCAAGCATGTCCTAAGGTATCTCATGGGCACATCTGAGTATGGCTTATCGTACAGATAGACGGATGAGGTGAAGTTTCATGGCTTCACGGATGCAAATTGGGCAAGCATCCCAACGGACAGAAAGATCACATCAGGAGGGGCTTTCAGTATCGGAACTACAGCATTTTCTTGGTACAGTAGGAAACAAAGATCCATGGCACTCAGTTCAGCGGAAGCAGAATACATGATAGCAAGTCAAGCTGCATGTGAGGCTATCTGGATGAGGAAGATTCTGGTCGATTTGTTCAGTTCTCATTTAGATCCTGCAGTGATACATTGTGATAATTAGAGTTGCATTAAACTCTCGATTAATCCTGTGTTTCATGATAGATCTAAACATATAGATATCTGGTATCATCATATCAGATATTGTGTGTAGCAGAAGATCATGTTGCTTCAGTACATTTCTACGGAAGATCAGGATGCAGATATTCTGACAAAGGCACTCAGCAGGAGCAAATTTGAATACCATAGAGGCATGATCGGGGTGAAGGATAATCCCTATCTTATTGAGAGGGAGTGTTGAGATTCAACAAGATGATGAGCTTAATGAAAATTAAGCACCTTCACTAAGTGGGGCCCGCAGGCTATTTTTAGGTGTATGTCTATTTTTAGCCATGGTGATCATATTCTATAAGTTGCAGGATGTTATTTGTAGATGGTTGGTCAAATGTGAAAAATAGATGAGATTGTATTTTTATAATATTGGGCGAATTCTATTTATAGATCGTCAATCTAAAAAGAGATGCATGTCAATTATTATTAGCCCTTAATAATAATCCGAAAATAAATATCAACTTATTCTCTTGGAGCACTTTATTTCAGTGAACAGATTTGGAAAATCAGTGGGTTGAAGGAATTACGCAATTCCTAGGGTGGTTGGTGACTCATGCATGGAGGACTCAATTAGAACTGAAGTGGCAAAGTTGTGACAGAGTTGGAAGAGTATTTATAGGAGTTGTTATTTAGTTTAACTCAGTTAAGTGATTTAAACTCATTTGTGCTAGTTGTATCTAATTCTAACTGAAGATACACTAGTGAGATTTTAGTGAATTAACTATTTAATTAATTCATAACTAGAGACTCACTTGCAACTGAACAAATACAGTAGTTAACTACTTGCATGTTAGTTCTAGTGGAGACCCAGTGGAGAGATAGGTGAAAGGGTGAGATGGACTATCTGTTTTGACTATAGTGATGCATTCAATGCATCTGACACACATTGGAGATGCCAATGAGGATTGCGCAGTCAAGGCAAGACCAATTCAAATTCATTCGTAGGTCTTCTTCAGCAGGGATTGCATAGTGGAGGCAGGCTGTCAAGAGGCAAGAAATTGGTGCATAGATATGCAAATTTCTGCATGACAGTGTGTAATGATTTTGAGTGTACTAAGAGCTTGATGTACTAATATTTGTATGAGATTATTACATGATCCATTGATATACATAATATATGATATTTGGGGCTTTTAGCTTTAATATTTCCTGTTAAACAATTATGTTTATGTGCGATCAATTTGCTTCATATGTGTTTGCAATTGGCGATTTAATTTCCGCAAAGAATTAAGTGGAAGGATTATGAATTTAACATAAGATTAATTTTTTAGATCAGGAGAATCTGGTAAATTATCAGTATTAATAAATTTCTACAAAAAATCCTCCCAGAATCCAGCTAACTGAGTGCAAATTTAGCCAAAAACCGGACGAAAATGTCAGCGTGCCAATTTTCCCAATAACTCTTATAATTTGGGTTCCAAACCATATCAATTATGGTTCATAATTTTTTTTCCAATGAAATTCTTGGGTTTTTCCATGTTGCCATCAAAAGCAACATCCTTCTTATCAAGATGACACAACAAATTATGATGCAAATGGTAAACAAATTCCACTACTTGGTTTACTTGACTCAAGCTTGAATGTACATCATGAAAAAATGCACATTGTTGAACATAAATTTCATTTAAAACAAAATGATGCTTGAGTACAATAGTTACACAAATAACAGGCCTAGAAGGCATATCAACAAACTTGTTGCTTATACCTCTCTTATACCTTTTGACCAAGTGGAATTGTTGACGAACACCCATCGAATGAAAGTGCCTTTATCACTGCAACTTAATCATTGCACCATTAAAATTTTCTATATGAAAAAAAATGCCAAAGTCACTTGCATCAACTTGAAACTCAAATGACCTTTTCAAGTTTAAAAGAGAAAATAAAAGAGTTGAAATGATCTTATGCCTTGAAGCATCACATGTCTCTTGTTTTTTTCCTCCCCACTGGAAGACTTTTTTCACACATTTCAATCCATGCAAAGGAGCTACAATAGAAGAAATATTAACAAAAATAATCCTCCAACATTGTGTTTCTCCCAAAAAACCTCTTATCGAGATGACCATCTTGGGTGTTAACCAATCCACAATGGTGTCAAACTTGGATAGGCCTACCTTCAACTTACCTCCTCCATCAGTATAGCCCAAGTACATCAAAGAAGTTGTACCCAACTCATACTTTGACATCTTCAAAAAAAAATGTTCATGTCTTACGACATCAAGTATTTTTTAGCTTCTCAAATTTGAAACTTGTATTACATCCATCAAATGCTTCATAATCATCATCAACAATAGGTTTTATCATAAGAAGCATTAAATTCTTGCTTGAATTCACTAGTCTTTTCATTTTCTCTGCATTAACTAATGATAGATTTAGTTTCTTGCGATGGTTTATGACTATGTACTCCACACCATCTTTGAACAAGTGGTACTTTTTTCATGGTGATACAAGATTTCCTTTATGTCATAGAGGTAAGGAATTCCTAAAAAAATCACTAAAATTTCAAGCAATACCACATCTAATTCCACTTCGTCAATGAAGTTTTTGGTGATTGCAAATCGGAAAATACACTTTCTTGTAACTTGTAAATTTGTGTTCTTGCATATCCAACCCAATGCATATGGTTTGTGATGAGGTATGGTTTCAAGATTAAGTTTCTCGACTAAGTATTCAGATATCAAGTTTGCTTGAGACCCACTATTAAATAGTGTGTCAATTTTTGTATGTTTTGAGACAACCCTCACATGAAACAGTTCAATTCTAGTTTCTTCATTTGAGGTACTAGTGTAACAATTTGAAATGCTAGTTCTAGAAATGGATTTTTTCCCTTTTATTCCCATGGATGTGATTTTGGTTTCATCACCCGAATCAGACCCCAAATCCTCTTGAGTGATTGCAGTTGTCCTTTCCTTCCCTTTGTTGTTCAATTTCTTTGGCTTTGTCTCTGGATGAAGCTTCCAACAATGGTCTTCATCATGACCTTCTTTGGAACAATGTTTGCATGTCATTTTATCTCCTTCCTTTTTAACAGGTGCATTTTTCTTTCCCTTTCCCTTGAAACCCTTTCCTTTCTCTTCACCCTTAAATGGCTTCTTTTTACCCTCTTCTGGAATATTTTTCCCTCTTGCCTCAAGGTGAATGGCTTGCACACAAACCTCATCTAGAATAGTGGGATTGAACATAAGGATAGTATGCCTTAGGTAGCTATGTAAACCCCATATATACTTCAGCAATGTGTCTTGTGAATGCAAACCAACACCTAACATAAGAGCTCTTTTTCTAAATTCTTGGGTGTAATCTTGCACATGTAGGAATTTACAAGGTAAGTTCCGTAGATCAAGAACCAAAGGTCACCGCTCACAAACAGATCACAAATCATTACACCAATATAATCACGTGGTTAAAACCCTCAAAGAGGGAAACAGTCCACGCCCTAAGCCAACGCGGCCATTTCATGGAATTTATTAATATAAAATAAAAGTTACATATGTTTCTCTCATAAACGGTTACCGAACAAATTACCATCCATGCTCTTTAAATAGAGATCATGGACCAATCAGGTGCTAAGCCACGGATCAAGTGCCGTTAATACCGAGGTGAGAGATAACCGTCGGATCACTACAAATCGTGACCGTCGGATTATAAGTTACAAATGTAAATGGTAAAGAAACACACTTTACCTAACTCTACACTAGACTAAGTTATTCTTAACTATTTCCTATGTGTCGGAATATCCTAACATCCCCCCTTAAGAACAACTTGGGATAGGATTGAAGGATTTGCAAAGGTGACACAAAAGTAGCCTATTTCTTATGTGTCAAAATATCCTAGCATCCCCCCTTAAGAACAAATTGAGATAGGATTGAAGGATTTACAAAAGTGACACAATAGGAGAAGGAAGGGTGGCATTAGAGCCTATCCCCCTTTAATGACAACTTTCCTGAACTCCAAGCATGGATCGAAGTTTGGTAAACTTTGCTTCTGTGAGAGCCTTCATAAAGATATCAGCTACTTGATCATTGGTCGGATAATACTGCACTTCAAGAATACGATCATGAATGAGCTTTCTGATGAAGTGTATGTGGAGTTCAATGTGTTTCATATGCTGATGCTAAACTGGATCTTTACATAGCTAAATGGCACTCTGAGTATCACACCAAAGTGTATTTGGATGCTGCTGATGAAGACCAAATTCAGACAGGATCTAACGAAGCCACATGGCTTCCTTGCTGGCTTCAACTACACCACGATACTCTGCTTCTACTGAAGAAAAAGAGATGGCACTTTGTTCCTTACAAGACCAAGTAATATGTCCTGAACCAAGAGTGAATACATATCCTGCGGTGGACTTCCGATCATCAGGATCACCAGCCCAATCAAAATTAGTGAAACCAATCAACAAGGGAGATGCTCCTGCACTGTAATGAATCTCGAACTGAACTGTACCTCAAATATATCGAAGTATTATTTTATCTGCTTTCCAGTGACTTTCATGAGGTTGGTGCATAAACCGAGCGACAAGACCAACGGAAAAGGAAAGGTCAGGACGGGTATGGGTTAGATACAAAATTTTACCAACAAGTTGACGGTATAAGGTAGCATCAACTTCAGGGGTAGTACAGTTGACGGAAAGCTTGACTCCGGACTGAAAGGTAGAAGGGGCAGGCTTACAGTCTTCCATGTGAAAGTGGTGTAGAATATCACAGACATACTTGGACTGAGAGAGGGCAATGCCTTCCTTGGATTGCAAGACTTGAAGACCAAGGAAATAATGCAAGTGTCCTAAGTCTGTCATTTCAAACTTCTTTTTGAGGCTACTTCACATGGTTTATATGGTTTGGATCACTACCAGTAAGGATAAGATCATCAACATAAAGAACAAGGATGGTGAAGGAATTACCCACCATCTTGGTGTAGACAGTGTTGTCAGAATGACACCTAGAAAAGCCATTATTTAAGAGAAATATATCCATTTTGGCATACCAAGCCTGAGGAGCTTGTTTGAGACCATAGAGAGACTTCCTAAGGCGACAAACAAGGCTGAAGTCTTTTTGGATAAAGCCAGGGGGTTGTTCCATGTATATTTCTTCATGCAAATCTCCATGTAAGAAGGCGAATTTAACATCCATCTGATGGACTTCCCATTTAAAGGAGGCAGCAAGGGAAAGAACAAGGTGGATAGAATTCATTTTGGCAACAGGGTAGAAGGTTTCAATATAGTCAATGCCTTCAACTTGTGAAAAACCTTTAGCAACATGACGAGCTTTATGTCTATCCACTTTTCCATCTGGTCCAAACTTTGTTTTGTAAACCCATCTGCATCTGACAAGTTTTCTTCATTTTGGAAGAGGAACAAGATCCCAAGTATTGTTTGCCAATAAGTAACGATACTCTTCATTCATATCTTCATCCCAATCTGGATGACCAGAGGCTTCTTCAAAGGTTTCTGGATCAAGTTTTTCTGGAACTTGAGCCAATAAGGAAGAGGCTCTTTCAAACTGAGAATGTGTACGTCGTCAATCGGCAGGGTCACCTGCAAGAGAACCTGCTGCATCCCGAGTAGAGCGGACCCATATTGGAAGCGGTGGAGTATAAGGAACAATTTCACGAGCTGGAGGAGGATTGTCATCCTCGCTGTCATCATCTGAACTGGAACGAATGCTATTAAAAATAGAAGAGAGAGAGAGAGGTGGCACATATGCCGAATCAGGCTCGCAGGCCAAAGGTGGCACACCCGCCGAACTAGGCTTGCAAGCCGATATATTTTCATAAAAATTTACATCTCTTCTAATGATTATATTTTTGGATTTGGGTTGAAGAAGTCTATATCCTTTGACATCTTCATAATATCCAAAAAAAATACATTTTTCACTCTTAGGTTCTAAGGCTTTATGTTTCGCATCTAGAATATGGGCCCAAGCATCACTTCCAAAAACACGAAAGTGACTTACATATGGTTTGATTGAGCTCCAAGCTTCTTCTGGAGTTATATTCTTTAAAACCTAAGTAGGAGTGTGATTTACTATGTAATTTGCACAGTTAATGGCTTCTGCCCAAAAATTGAGACCAAGTCCTTTAGATTGAAGCATACAATTAGCCATTTCTTTTAAGGTGTGATTCTTCCTTTCAGCTACACCATTTTTTTGTGGAGTGTATGGAACAATATGTTGCAATTGAATTCCATGCTCAGTGAAAAAGTTGATAAATTTTTTGTTAACATATTCTCCGCCATTGTCTGATTTTAACTTAAGAATTTGATGTCTAGATTGTTTCTCAACAAAGGCCTTAAAGGCCAAGAACATGTTAAAAAATTCACTCTTAAGTTTTAAGAAATATACCCAAGTGCGTCTGGAAAAATAATCAATGAAGGGTAAGAAGTACTTGAAACCAGAGAAAGAAACAACAGGAAGTGGACCACATAAATCACTATGCACAAGCTGCAAAGGGGTTGAAGTGTGCCAAGAAGCACGTTTGTCAAAACTATCCCGATGATGTTTTCCGAGTACACATCTGGAGCAAACACCATCCCGGCAAGATACCATAGGAAGGCTCATCACCATATTTTCCATACACAGATTTTGAAGAGAACGATAGTTTAAGTGACCAAATCTCTCATGCCAAAGTTTGCTCACATCATCATTATGAGAAAAAAAAACAGAGGGAAGAGATGATGACCCAAAGTTGTCAAACTTATACAACCTTGTGGAATTATCAGCAATGCCAGTAGCTAAAATATGTTTAGGATCTTTGAGGTTCTTGATTACAACATCATGAGGTGAGAATTCTACTATTTTCCCTTCACCTGAATGGGTTATATGATAACAGATAGAAGGTTGCATGACAAGGTAGGAACACATAATACATCATTAAATTGACAATTATCTAGATGAATGGTTCCAGATCCTACAAAACTAAGAGATCTATCATCACCAACATAAATATGTTTTGTGTTACAATCATTTAAAGAAGAAAACATGGATTTATTTTTAGCCATGTGGTAAGAAGCTCCAGAATCAATGAGCCACTCATGAGAAGGAGAAGAAGAAGATACATTTAATGCATAACCAGATCTTGATGCTTGACAACCACAAGCAGAAAGTGCCATGCCTGAATATGAAGGTGAAGAGTGCTCCAAATTGATGTTGTTCTTCTTCATTGTTGCTTCTAAGGCTTCCATCTTCTTAAAACATCTAGACTCTAAATGGCCATCACGATTGCAAAAGTTGCAATGTCTATCTATCTTCTTTCCTTTGTTTTTATATGCCTTATCATTTTGGTGAGTAGTTTTTTTAGTTTGTGGCTGAAATTTCTTAGGACCCTTGTTTGGTTTCGGACCATACTTTTTAGGATACTGCTTCTTGGGATTCTTTTGATATGATTTATGTTGGGCTGCTAAGGCTTTCTTAGAAGCATTTCCAACAGTGATAAGACCAAGGAGTAAAAGTTTTTCTTGTTCTCTTATCAAAGAATCGCAAAAGGCATCAAAAGAGGGATTCTTTTAGGTGGTTCCTGAAGAAATGATGGCTTCTCTAGTGGAATGGAAGGCGAGAAACAAATACGAAATTATGCGGGGCAAGCTTAGTAAGGAATATAATAGATGAGGCTACCATCTTCCTTTTTGACCTTACAACCTTCAAAAACTACGAGGTCTTGAATTTCGACAAAAAATCTTCAATAGAGGAGAAATTATTGGGGTCCAAAGTAAGCAACTCATTTTCAAGCTAATGGGCCCTGATTTGATTTTGAATGCCAAAGACAGTATTTAGCTTGTCCAGGGCTTCATGAGGGGTGTCAATGTCAAGGATATGAAATCGAAGATCTTGAGCAATGGACATTCATATCAACCCTCGTGCTTGATCTTGTTTATATTCCCATTTAGAAACTTTATCATCATCATAAGGTTTAGTTTCTAGCCCTGTGGATATTCTATAAAGCCCTTTACTTCTAAGTATATCTACCATGTGAGGTAGCCATTGGAAATAATTGGTGTTGTTAAGAATAACTAGGCATGCACTTTCCATTTTTTTTTAATGAAGCTGTGAAAAGCTAAAACTAACTACTCCAATGGAAAGATCTCAAAAAATTAGGCCGTTTCAAAAAAAATGGCACGAAAAACGGCTTTCAGATGAATAAGTTATGCCTTTTGAAAAAAATTGAGTTGTAGATGCCAAATAGTTACGGGAACGGGATGAAGTGCGACTCTTTAAAAAAAAAATCCGCCCCTTTGAACAAAAACTTTTTACAAAAGAAGCTTAAGAAGGAGACTTGAACCCAAGACCTCTATTCTCATAAACTAACCCCCCTCACCAAGTGAGATAGTAAAAGGATTATGTTATTTTAGAAAGGAGGCAGGGGGGATTATTATTATTATTATTATTATTATTATTATTATTATTATTATTATTATTATTATTATTATTATTATTATTATTATTATTATTATTATTATTATTATTATTGGAGGTGTTCGTGCCTTTTCCTGCACAAAAAACGAGCAAAAAAAACGAAATGCAAAGCCTTACGGCAGAATGTTAAATTCTCGGTTAGCCTTACTGGCAACTATCACTTTTTTCACTATTTCTGATTTCCTGAGATCGCACAAAGACGTGGGGAAAGAGCATACGTAGCAAAAAAAAAAAAAAAAAACCCTTTTCTTGTTTCTAATTTGCCGAGATCGCACGGGGCGCACAGTAAAGAGCATACATAGAGAAGAGGGTATAGATCCGGAAAATAAATAAAACCTTAATACAGGAAAAAAACTGAAATAAGCAAAACTATTAACAAATATAACTGCAAAATAGATGCTTTATACCTCCAGATCTAAACTGACATAACTTGGGCAGCCGGAAACCTTTTCACATGAAACGAAAGGCGTTCCTCACTGTAACAGACACTCCGGACACAACCGAGCAGTTCTCTAAGCCCAAAAATGTTCAGAAATAGTATATCTACAAAACGAAATTCGTATGCAATCAAACCGGCTTCGGATTTTGATCAACAACGGACGCGGCCCTCAAAATAGCTTTGATACCATGTAGGAATTACAGGGTAAGTTCCGTAGATCAAGAACCAAAGGTCACCTCTCACAAACAGATCACAAATCAGTACACCAGTATAATCATGTGGTTAAAACCCTCAATGAGGGAAACAGTCCACGCCCTGAGCCAACTCGGCCACTTCAGGGAATTTATTAATATAAAAGAAAAGTTACATATGTTTCTCTGATAAACGGTTACCAGACAAATGACCCTCCATGCTCTTTAAATAGAGATCATAGACCAATCGGGTGTTAAGCCACAGATCAAGTGCCATTAATACTGAGGTGAGAGATAACCGTCAGATTATAAGTTACAAATGTACATGGTAAAGAAACACACTTTACCTAACTCTACACTAGACTAAGTTATTCTTAAATATTTCCTATGTGTTGGAATATCCTAACAACACACTTTGACCTTTAAGTTGTCTAATGCTCTTCCAATTCATGATGGATTTTTGCATATATGCTAGAGGGTAAAATTGTATTTTAATTACAATAATGAAATTAAACCAAGAGAGTGAGATCTTACCATGTTTTTTAATCTCATCTTGGGTCTTGTCTTCCCACCATACTAGTGTTGCACACTCCAGTCTCAAGGAAGCTAGCTGAATCTTTGTGTCATCATCTTGAAGGTTTTGAATCCTACAGTAGACCTCCAACTAACGAACCCAATTCTCAAGATTATTTGCATTCACTTCACCATTATACATAGGCAGCTCAAATGTAATATCAATTTTTAACAAGGTTTATTTACCAATTCCTTGTGAGGTAGGTTGATGAGTATGAGTAAGGGTTGTAGTAGTGGATGTTGAAAAGTCAACAAGAAATGTGTTTCTAATTTAATTTTCCCTTAATTAAATTGGAAAATAAAATGTAATCTTATCTCATAATCACTTGTAATAGTTAACTAAGTGTGATAAACTCAGTTAGCTCATGAATTTCGAGTTGAGGGTGGTTGGTGAGGCATGCAAAGTGATTTTATTAGTTATTGAGTCCATATTGCAGTTAGTGCATTAGTTTAATGCATGAGAAATCAGTTAACTCAATTAATTGAGTTAAGATTAGTTTAACTAGTTGTAACTGTTTGTTGCACTAGTGAGAGGTCAAGTGAATTAAATTAGATTTAATTCACATGCAGTGATTCGTCATGTAACTGATGATTTACTATTAATAGTTGCATGCATGTCAGTTTCAGTGGAGACCCAGTTGATACAAAGGTTAAAGGGATGTTAACTATCAGTTGTATCATTAGTAGGTTGTCTGCATGCCGTAAAACACCCATAGGATTTCCCATGAGCATTACGTATTTTTGGAAGGTTTAATTTCCTAAATAATAGAGATTTCATTCCACATGGATTGCGCAAGAAAGGCAGGCTGAGTAGAGGCTGAAAATTGGCTAAGTGTTGGTCAATTTTGTCCAGATTAGTGTGAGACAGTTGTGAGAGTGTAGGAGACTCTTGTGAGAAGAGTGCATTGTAATTGTTTCATGATTCCTTGGTGAATATACAATATAAGATAGAGGGGTTTTGAGCAGTAAGCTTTCCCAGGGAAAATATTTGTGTTGTGGTTTGATTTGCTTATTTCTTTCCTTGTTTTGATTGGTGATTGTGTTTATTTTCCGCAATTGATTTGTAGAAGGATTTAGTATCTTCCTTTAGCATATCGCATGATCGGATTGAATCCATTGATATACATATTGTTTGTATAATTTCTACAATGGAAGAGGATGAAGTTGAAGGTGAAGATGGTGGTGAGGATGATGGTGGAGCAGATGGTGGCTTATCACCATTTCCATTACCTCCTCATCCTGGAGAACCCTCTCTTCTTGGAGGCTTGGAGCTTGCACCTTGCAAACTTGTGTTCCTCTCTTCATAGAGGACCTTAACCATCTCTGTCATGTCAAAGAAAGCCTTCCTAAACGCCTTCTCATACTTTGACATGTTATGATTTCCTCCTTCATGATACATGCTTATTGAATCTTGTACTACAATTGAAGGTGAATATTGTGGCAACTGTGCCCTCCTTCTCCTTGCTCCAAATAGAAAACTTGCACCCACGAGCTTGCCTTCTCCTCTCTTGAGCTTCAACATTGTAACCATTTAAACACTTTCAAAACAAATTAAATCCTCCTTGCACAAGTAAACCTAGTGCTTTGATACCAACTTGATATGAATGGGAATATTAGTTTTGTTGTGCTAAGATCCAATTCAGAATATAAATAAAGTGTTTCAGGATGATGAGGTTAATTTCACGTTTAACATGAGTTTTATGTGTTTTTATGTGAATTTAATGAGAAAGTTAACATAAACAAAACACTGAACATCAGCGTCTAATAGACATGAACATCACCATAAATAGTAACACAATATCACATTATGAAGGAGTTCACCTCGCCTAGGCTATGTCTCCTTGGTCCAACTTCCAATGGCTTGGCCCTCTTCTATTATACTCAAAAGTGTGATTACATGTGTTTACAATGCTCAAACATCTCTAAACCCTCTTCCATCGGCTCCAGAATGTCCAAAAGTGCCTGTGTAGCCTCTTTCTGCCTTGAATTTGGCCAAAAACTGACTTAGTTATGACTTCCCCAAGTTTTTGCACTATTCGCTCCACATTTTTCCAAAAATATGGCATCATCCTACAAATCCGCCTGGAATCTAGCTAACTTTGCGCCAATTTCACCAAAAACCGAGAGAAATTTTCGGCGCGCCAATTTGCCCAATAACGCGTATAAGCCTAATTCCAAACCATATCAATTATGGTTCATAAAAAAAATATATATATAAAACCAACCCCACGCATTTAGGCTAACCGCCAGACTTGGCATTAAACGTGGGCACATGTCACGGTTGGTGGAAGTTATGCATTAACAGTTAGTCCTGGCGGGTGGCTAACTCTACAGCTTCTGAAATGGAAGTAGTATGTTGTCACATGGTGAGGCGCATTAAGTGTTACGGTTAAGGACAGGGGCACGGGGCTAGCCTCCCACCTGTTTTCCCACCTCCAGCGGTGACCAGAGTTAGGGCTAGACCCCGGCCCCCAACACCCAACGTGCATTTCATATGTAATTAAAACTATATTAAACCCATAACATATTAAGAACTAAATGTGTGGTGTGACGGTAAAGCTTGGATGTGGTTTTGTGGAGGTCGCGAGTTCAACCCCCAGTGCCTTTGCTTGGCCTCCCACATAAATTTTGGTGGCCTTTGGGCGCCTTTGGGCTACCACGTGGTAGCCCCTGGCTAGGCCACGTTGCAGCCTATGGTTGGCCACCAAATCAACCAATCACAATTCACCACTTCAAACCAGTAATAAAGTGCCAATTGGCACATTCTCATTCGCCGGAGAATACCATTGACCAAGTCAACCTGCACAGTCACCTTGCCACGTAGGCATGCCCAATCAGTTGTACGGACTGTTGACTGGGTTGTCCTACATTTTTTTTAATTTGCATGTTTAACAAAGTGGGAAGAACTTGTTTTTGGAAGCATACGGTGTTGTTTTTCCATGAAACGAGTTGCGTTAGATTTAGAACGATGAGATATACGCGGTCATATGTCTATTGAAGGTTTAGAAGTTGGACTAGATTTCTTATGATGTATGTTGTTAACATTGATGTTGGTGAAAATATGACAACATAATAAGCATGTTATGTAGGTGGGTGTTACTCTAATAAACATGATATGTACTCACTCACAAGTATAACAATGGTTGGACTAGATTGCTTATGATGTATGTTGATTAAGTTGATGTTGATGAAAATATGACAACATAATAAGCATGTTATGTAAGTGGGTGTTACTCTAATAAACATGATATGTACTCACTCACAAGTTTAAAAATGATTGGACTAGATTACTTATGATGTATGTTGTTTAAGTTGATGTTGGTGAAAATATGACAACATAATAAGCATGTTATGTAACAAATTTCAATTTTGAGCATAATTTTGAGCACCTGATCGGACTTCGACCTGTAATTGTAGACCTTTTTTGTAGTCTATCTGTGGAGAAATCAAAACTTGTACAGCTCTATACCTCTATTATCTCTTCAAATTTATGAGGTGTAAATTTTGTAGAAGACATCATAAATTATGATCTGAAGTTATGAAGTGTAATCATTGTCTATGGTATAGAGGCCCAATAAATTTTATCCACACCGAGTTCTAGATAGTAAGAAGAGGTTGAACCTATGTAGTGCTATAATTTTGTGACATATTCGTTGACATATTGCCTTGTAATCAGATTTTAAGGAGGATATTTGTAACATATTTTGAAGAATGACTTGGCACAAGAGAAGTATTGTTGAGCTACAAATATGATCTTGGAATACAATGGTGGACAGTGGAAAATATTGGGATCTGGATTGCATTTAGACTAAACCTTGGGTCTTGTGGATAGAAACATACCTTATCAAAGAAAATTCTTTGGATTTGTGCTAGAGATAGCCCTAGACCTGTGAGATAGTAACCTTGTTTAATTCCTTATTGAAGTAGTCTTTGGAAGTAGTTGTTGGAGTCTTTGTTGAAGCAGTTTTGTTGTGCAGAGCTATTGAAAACACATGTAGAATCAGATCTTGCAGCTAACCTAGATTTGTGGCATTGTTGAGAATCTTGGAGCCATCGTTGAAGACTTTTCTTTGTGCAGCTGTTGAAGTAGACCTAAATTGTAGCAGCATTTTTGAAGTACCTATGGAGTAACCCTGAAGAAGATTACTTGTGTAGATGAAGAGATTTGGAGATACCTTTGATCCATGTTAAACTTGACTTTTGGATCACATGTACAGAAGATCCCTTGTATTAGCCATTGAATACCTTGTTGAAGAATCATTGAAGACCCTCTCGTTGCCTTGGTTGAATATTTTCTTAGAGATATGTGAAGATGATGTTTAGGACTTATAGAAGATATTTTGGAAGTCTTAAAGAATCGTTAAACTATATTGAAGATTTGGGTTGGAGCCCTAGAGGTTGGAGTCTTATAAATATCAGGTTGTTGCTTGTATTTTATAAAGTATTGGAGTCCTCAAGTAGATCAAGTTGGAGCTTGGTAGAGCACAAGGTTGGAGCCTTGGTGAAGTATAAGTTGTAGCTTGGTTTGACTGAAGATTGGAGTCTTCATATATGGTTGTATCCCTGAAGGAATCATTGGTGTGATTATAAAAATTGGAAATGGTTGTAATAGAAGATCGGAATCATCGTCATTTGTTGTTTATAAAAATGTTTATTTTGTTGTTCATTTTTTATTATGTTTTTAAGTGATCTTAACTGGCATAAAAGTAACAATTGTAAAATAAATATTGATTCACCCCCCTTCTCAGTATTTCCAAAAATTGGTATTGGACCCAGTACCTTCAGTCTCAACATAACAGCTGGAAGGTAGATCCTTAGAACATGAATGGAAAAATCAAGGACGAAGACCTCCAAACCCCCATATTCAATGGAAAAAACTTTGAAATATGGAAAGGTGAAAATGAAGAATTTTTTAATGGCTCAGAGTTTTGAAGTCTGGGAATCAGTGATTACCAGAAGCACAATGGAAGAAGAAGAGTCCAAGGAACATAATACAATAGAAATAAATTCAATATTGAGTGGCCTACCAAATTCTGTAAACGTCAAAGTGGAGAAATGTTCATCAACAAAAGAGCTTTGGGAAAAGCTTCAAGATCTTCATTCAAAAGGATTATTAGCTGTGACCTTTGATCAAGAAGGTGATGATAAAGAGCATAAAGATGAACTAGAGAAGATAACTAAAAGAAAATATGAGGGCACCAATTTAATTAAGGAATTTGATGAAGAGATCTTTGAAGTTGAAATTGATATATATCTCAAGTCAAAGCTTGTAGCTTCCCTAGAAGAAATAAGTAGTTTGAAAAAGAAAAATGAAAAACTCTCAAGGTAGAATAACTTCAAAAGTACACCAAGACAATTCTCAAATCCTAGATATAAATCTATTTCCTTTGGTCATTGTTACTCTTATACAAATTTTGGGCATATGGTAAGGGATTGCAAGGAATATAACAAAGAGGACTCCAATCAGTTCCCTAGAAGAAAATTTGCAGTGAGACACTCCATCATTCATGTACAAAATTGAATGCTTCAAATTCCATATTGTTTGACATATATCTAGAGGTTGAACATTAAAGTGGGTCCATAGAAAATATAAGGAATCTTCAACCAAGCATGGAAAAAGAGCCACAAAGGTTTGGAGGAGGAAGTAGGTTGCACTAGAAAAATATCATGTTGAATATGCATTGAATGCTCAAGGTATCAATCCGTGTTGCTAATCATATTAAGGCATCACAAGAAGAAACTAAGTTCCACCAACGATATGCCTCTTAAAGAAGATCATGCATATTGTGAGGGGGAGCACATGTAGCTCTATGACAAGAAGACCAGCATGATAATAAGAGGAGTAGCACAATTTCAAGGGGAGCAACACAATTCCAGAGAGAGCAACTCAATGACAGGGGGAGAAACATATGAAAAAGTTGTCATTGATGTCAAAGGGGGGGGGCTTGACATGTGGTTATACCTTGTTTCTTTGGCATTGAGTAGACCTACAACAAATATTCAACTTGTGATTATTTTGTCCCAACAAGATATCTCGCATTTGTTTAGAATATATATGGAGATTACACTTCGACCTGTAATTTCAGACCTTTGATGCAGTCTATCTATGGATATCACACTTCGACCTGTAATTGCATACCTTTGTTGCAGTCTATCTGTGGAGAAAATTAAGCATGTCCAACTATATACCTCTATTATCTCTATGGAGTTCTAAGGTGTAAATTTTGTAGAAGACATCATAAAATTTGATTCGGAGTTTTGAAGTGTAATCACTATCTGTGGTATAGAGACCCCAAATCTATGATCCACCTCAAGTTCTGGACAGTAAGAAGAGGTTGCATCTCTGTAGTGCTATAGGTTTGTGACATATTCATTGATATATTTCCTTGTAATCATATTTGAAGGATGATATATGTAACATCTTTGGAACGCTGACTTGGAAAAGAGAAGTATTGTTGAGCTACAAATCTTATCTCGAAAGACAGTGTTGGACAGTGACAAATATTGGGATCGTGATTATAATTGGACTAAATATTGGACCTTGTTGATAGAAACATATCTTATTGTTATAGGCCATTTTTTCACATCTGGTCAATTGGCCTACAAATAGGATAAATCAATATCCATGAACATGTTCTCATCATCCCTTCACAAATCCCTAAGCATGACCTCTCCAAAGATTGTAAGTTTTTGGGACAAATAGGTCAAAAACACTATTTTTTTCTTTGGCCACCTGAGTTCAGTGCTTGTTGCACGTTTTTCCACCTATATTGGTCAGCACTTGTTGCTCCCTTATGCAAGTGCGTTGATTCTAAAAATTCAGGAAAATTAAAAATAATTTCAAAGCTTCCTCTTCTAAAAGCTTCCAAGGTTGTTTTATCTATTTACCATGAATAAAGAGATTGAATCCTATCTGATCCTATCTTAGATATTTCATGGATCTCAAGCCCATAATGGTAAATCATAAACTACCACACTTCTCTTAAAAATTTATTGCCATCCATAGCATCAGGGTTGGCTTTTGGAGATCGATAGTGTCCTTATGTTGCTACCTTGAACCTAAAGGAGTCATCATATTCATGCAAAAGGGGTTGATGTTGAGGTGTGCTTTGTGACAGGAAGGACAATCAACTTGGGGAGTTATGGTTGTAAACTCTCTCCTATATTTGTCAATATAAAGAATATCTTGTTTTCCTATATTTGTTGTGTCATGTTTACACTCATTTATTTCAATGCCATGTTGATTCAATGAATATAGATGTTAGATTATTCTACGTGGATGTTGTGGATCCTTTTCTTGTTTTAGTCGTGTGTGCAGGGTCTAATTATAGCACTTGGAGCTACAATTGGAGCTTACAAGCGAGGAGGAAAGGGGAGCTTTCTACATATTCAAGGTAGGTTTCATTCCCATACTCTAATTTCTCTAAGGAAAACTTTATGTATTTTGTCTTTTGTTGTTCTAGACTAGGCCACTAGGTCTAGGGAATTCACCTTTGTCCAAATTGGAAATTTTGCATAACACTTATCAAAAAACATTCTTTGGATCTGTGTTGGAGATGGCCTAGACTTGTGAGATTGTAACCATGTTGAAGTCCTTACTGAAGCAGTTATTGAATTCCTTGTTGAAGCAGCTTTGTTGTGAAAATATATTCAAAACACATGTAGAAGCAGATCTTGGAGCTAACCTATAGTTGTCTCATTATTGATAATCTTGGATCCATCACTGAAGACTTGTCTTTGTGTAGTTGTTGAAGTAGACCTAAATTGTAGCAACATTTTTGAAGTACCTATGGAATAACCCTGAAGAAGATTCCTTGTGTAGATTAAGAGCTTTGGAGATACCTTTGATGCCTATTGAAGTTGAATTTTGGAGCACATGTAGAGAAGATCCCTTGCAGTAGCCATTGAAGACCTTGTTGAAGAATCATTAAAGACCCTCTTGTTGCTTTGGTTGAAGTTATACTTGGAGATCTATGAAGATGATGTTCAAGACTTATTGAAGACCTTTTGGAAGTTTTGAAGAATTTCTAAACTATCTTGAAGTTGTGGGTTGGAGCCCTAGAGGTTGGAGCCTTGGAAATATCAAGTTGGTGCCTCTATTGTATAAAGGATTGGAGTCCTCAAGTAGGCCAAGTTGGAACTTGGTAGAGCACAAGGTTGGAACCTTGGTGAAGTACAAGTTGGATCTTAGTTTAACTGAATATTGGAGTCTTCATCTAGGGTTGGAGCCCTTAAGGAATCATTGGTGTGATTATACAAATTGGAAATTGTTGTAATAGATTATTGGAGTCCTCACCATTTGTTGTTAATAAAAGTATTTATTTTTTTGTTCATTTTGTTTTATGTTTTTAAGTGATATTAACTGGCATAAAATTAACAATTGTAAAATAAATATTGATTCACCCCCTCTCTCATTAGGGATTTATTCCAAGGGTTATCCATCAGTAGTGGTTTCCATGATCAGTGGAGAAAAGGACATAAATGCATTCCCAATCCATTAAGAAGAAAATGATTAGTAGAGCCTCGATTTCTCTCTTTCCACATTGATACCAATGGGTGAAGTAGACTAATAAACGAAATGAGGGAGAGGCTTCACCTCGACCTTTATGTGGGAGAGAAGATCAAGGGCATAAACATTTCATTCAGTCAACATGTCATGTTAAGTACGTAATCTAATATATCACATGATTCATCCTGAGGAACAATGATTGAATGATGACTAACCTTTAAAAGTCTTCTCTTTTTGCTTATCGATGACTTTCCGAGCATAGCCAGTAGTAGGTTAGTGTAGGACCATTATCACAAGATAAGTAGGAACATGAGAGTATATCGCATTATCATTGTAAGTATCATACTAATGTTACATTCTTTTGTTCCTTTCATCTTGAAGGTTGGGTTGGTTCTTTGAGAGTTCAAATCCTCCCTTCTAACTGGGTAGTGCACTAAGGCATGTAATTCCTCCCAACGTGCAATGAACAGAGTGAAGTTGATGTGCAGTGAATGGAGTGAAGTTGATACTGTTGGAAATGTTGTCATTGATGGCAAAGGAGGCAGCAGATGCAGAGACAGGAAAAGGGCAACAATAGAAGACAGCAGGGAACATTTACAGGAAGCATAAGAAGAACTTCTTCAGCAACAGAGTAGGAGGATAATGGCCACTGAACTGAATATATGGCCTGCCATGAAATTTTAAGTGATTGATTTTGAGATTGACCGCCTGTATGTATATATATATATTTATGGAGAATTGTTTATAAGTTCCATGTGCGACTTTATGTCTTCTTGATTGAATTACATGGAGACTCAGTAAGTAATTTCAGTGGTGTATAGAATATAAGTCATTTCAGCGTTGTATTGATATTGTTGGTTTAAACTCTGGCTAAACGAACCCTGTCCGTCATTGAAGAAATCGGCTCTCTTGTCGGTGTTGTGTCCTGATTGTATGTGCCTTGAGTGTATTGAGTTTTGCGCAAACGAAATTCTTAAATCGAAGTTTGGCGTTGAATTATTGGCGAATAAGAGAAATCCTCCGTAAAATGAGAGGAACCCCTGTCCTTATGAGCAAAATGAAGGAGGGATTTCCCTGTATAGCAGAGTAAGGGTCGAGCGGTCATGGGGGCTGTGCGAGGCATTACATCAAGAGTAAAAAAAAAGGAGCAGTGTTGTGAGCTTAACGCTTCGGGCCGATTAGGCAAGTCTGGTCAAATATACAACCTCCCATGGAGGAGTGAACTGAGTTGATTGTGAGGAACGTTAACTTTGTAAAGCCTCGCATATAGTGTTGTTGGAGTTAGATAGAACAATATCATGGAAGGACGTGGAACCTTGCAGGAGTGAACAGTAAAGGCGGGTTTCTGGTTTTGATCGCACCGCCTTCGTAGGGTGAGCGGTATTCAAGAATTTGGAGCGATTCCATTGACTGCCTGACACGTGGCCTCAAGCGGTCTGGAGAAACCACTCTCATCGCGCATTATCGCTCATGCATCTAAGCCAAGCGATATCCGTCGAATCACATGGGGCAAGGCGACGTGCTCTCCGCCGTCGGATGAGAAGGGCAACATAATGCCAAGGTACGTTATATGTTTAGTGGGACCGACGGACCTTATGGCCTATTGGCTTGTTTAATCCAAAGTCGAGATTTAATTAAGGTGTGAATGTTGTACACATATGAAGGTCAAGTGCTGAGCACTATATATATCGAGTTTTTGTGATTATGTGCATTTTATTATTATGGTTTGAACCATTGCAAAGATTATTCGTACAAGGTTTGAACAGACACAGTCAAAGAAAAGACAAAGCTAGCAAAGCCAAAAGCCAAAAATGCGCTGAGTAAAATTTGTCTTGATGTAACTAAAAATGTGAAAGTAAAGTTAGCCTTCGATTAAGAGTTGGAGAAATGAATTTTGCTATGGTTTTTCACCATAAATTTAATTATACAGCTTTTGTATGTAAAATGACTGCATTCATGAAATGGGTGTTTACCACAAATTTGAAATAGGCGCATACAGAAGAGCTGAAAGTCGGGTTGATTGGGTTCTTTATATATGAGAGCATATTATATGCGTGAGTGTTGCAGCTATGGGTTCATAATCAATTATTAACGGTGGAGAGGTATTCATGGTAAGGATTTGTAAGAAGAGATTTCACGTAATTAATTTACCCTGTATCATAAAACAGGTATATATGCAGCAGATACACAACTACAGTGAATTTGGAGAATATGGACCTGACAAAGGTAAACAAAGATTGTAGAGTTGAAGAGATGTGCAGCAAAGGGATTCAAAATTACAGTGAACAGGTGGAATATGCAGATGACAGTGAACAAATATGCAGGATAGTTGCATGACTGCTACAGAAAGGACAAAACTAGCAAGCCAAGGGCTGAGTAAAGTTTATATATTGAAACTGAAAATGTAAATGTTCAATTTTTTTATTATTATTTGTGATGCAAAGGCAAGTATCCTAAGGAAAATAAAAAATCCCACTGTAACATGGAAATTTGTACATATCGTTATAATTTCAAAATGAGTTGGACAAAGGAATAAGAAGACAAAAGTCAAAGATTCATGGCTGTTCACTCCAAATTCCTTGTGGAATACAAACAGTCATGTAATGAACTCTATATATAATATCAACTTGATATGCATAAAGATGTTAGAGAGAGTAAGGATAGAGAATGCAGAGTATAGGGTGGGGAGAAGATAAGAGGGACGGAAAGGGGTAATAAGAATAAGGCAGAATATAGAGTGACTGAAATAGGATAATTTCAGATAGCAGTGAGAAGTTGGAGCTTCCTATCAAGTTGAAGCTTGATAGGCATCAGTTATGGTAAGTGAGGTTGGAGCCTCCTATAGGTTGGTACTGTGGTGAACGATGGTGAGAGGGAGTTGGAGCTTTCCTTTGCATCACAACAATAATAAGATGTGGTTTTCTCCCTTTATGGGTTTCCACTTACATCTGTTGTCTCTATGTGTGTTGCTTACATGTTGATATGATCCACTCAATCTGTTTATTTGTTTGTTGCTCTTACAATAAGGTTGATGTCACATTAATTTAATACTTGTTGCTACATTGTAAGACTGTTCACATATTAAGCTATAAATAAGTTTGATGAAAATTTAAAAAGCCAAAGCTTGTGTTAAACTGATTCACCCCCCCCCCCCTCTCAGTTTAACCAAAGATTCAACAGAGTCTGTGCTCAGTCCTCCAAAATCCAGCTAAGCTAAGAGGCATCTTTGGTCTTGTGGCCTTCCATCCCTCAGTGGTAGCTATATTAGTCACAAAAGTCTTTCTTAGTAAACTACAGCCTCGTTAATTTTCCTCCTTGTTAATTGACTCTTGACTCACCTCACACCACAGGCTCAAGAACTAGAACGGTGAAAATTGTGAAAGTTACTTTAAGCTAGTAGCCTACTCGAAAGAAGAAGGAAGACAATAGAAAGTTGAGAGCATCCATAATGTTATCATCAATAACAATTAGGTTGGTTAGAGAGGTCATTTTGCATTAGGTCTAGTGTGTTTGTCAAATTAATTCATGAAAATTGATGAAATTTCATGATTTGGTTATAGTCCTAAGTATTTAGAGGCCCCACATGTCATCTCATTAAATTCATGTCAATAAAAATTTGCAAAGAATCTGCATGCATTGGTTCAAATTAAGTTTTAAGCCACTTGTCCACTTTTTCCTGGGTCTGCAGCGAATTCTGTGGAAAACAGGTTGTTTTTGGTATGGACTCACTGACAGTTCTGTAGCGAATCTACCATACTCATAACAGAAAATGCTACAAACTCGTGTTTTTCTGCACCGACAAGGTAATGTATGAGGTGTCGATCTGCAAATGGATAGGGGTCAATATGAGGTCATGTGCTGAGTTGTTTAGAGGCATGTTTCATGCTTGGTCAACATTACCATCCCATCATTATGTGTTACTTTCCTTATTTGGCCTCCTTACTCTCACATTAAAACTTATCATTTCAAATCATTCTTGTGAGCTGCTTGCTACCACCTTTTCCCTTTTGTTTGAGTATAGCATTTGTTGTTGTCTTAAGGAAGGTTCGGCCTCTGTCTGCAAGTTGTTTGTTGTGCATAATTGTCTTTTGCAGGTGTCACATTGCCAGGGAGGCCAACATTGTTTTGAAAGGAATTGCCACGCATAAGAAGACCAACAAAGGAGGCTCAGTAGTCAGGTATGAGCCAATGGACCTCAAATTGGTCATGGAAGATCCAAGTTTTGCAGCAACCTTCACAGTGTTGCCTGCATGAGGTTTTGTTAGAAGTTCCAGGGGTATCATGCCCAAGTTTCCAAGGATTTTACAGTCAATTTTGTTGGCATTGCAGCAAAGGTGGGCATACTAAATTTCATGGTTTCTCTTGAAACCATTGCCCAAGAAACAGAAATTCCAAGGACAAGGGCAGAGTGGTTTAATGCCACCAAATTCAGATTGCATAACTGTGATGAGTTCTTGAAGCCTGAGCACATAGGAGTAGACATGACCTCAGGGATACCATGTTGTGTAACCAGCTCCAAAAATAGAAGAAAAGAGATGTAAACGCCTTAGAAATGAGCCACTTCGAGGGGGCAACCTCCAATACATTTAACCAGGCCTTGGGACATTCATAGGCAGTCAGTTACTGAACCTTTAATATATGTGGATCAATGGGGATATAATGTGTCCAAATGAAACTTGCTGTAATCCTAGCCAAACCCTAACAATAATAATTTAAAGAACACCAAATAATAACAAAATGAGATTCTGAGGAGTAAATGTATGACTAAGGGGTTTACACTAACAATAATAAGGGGCTATACTAGTGATATAGGGACCTAACATGCCCTTCTCCTTCAAAAAAAGTGTTGTCCTCAACACTTGAGTAGCTCCGGGTGCTTCTGTATAAAATTCTCATCCTCCCATGTAGAATCTTCAGTGGGTAAGTTCTTCCACTTGATGAGATACTGTGAAATTGATCGATTCCGTAGCTGTCGAGTTCTTGTTTCCATGACCGCTTCAGGTTCCAATATGATTTTTCCTTCCTCATCAAGTTCTGGCAATATTGTTTGAATTGGAAGATTTTCACCTATAACCTTCTTAAAGCATGAAACATGGAAAACTGGATGTACTCGCGAAGAAGCAGGAAGCTCCAATTTGTATGCCATAGTACCAATATTTTGCAACACCTTGTAAGGACCATAGTACTTTAGCGATAATTTATTATCCTTCTTTGCTTGCTTGAGGGACATTTTTTTGTATGGTTGTAGAAGTAAAAATACCCAATCTCCTACATCAAAACTTCTCTCGCTACGATGTTGATCTGCCTGTTGTTTCATTCGATTTTGTGCCAAATTCAGGTTATCCTTTAAGAGTTGGAGAACTTCTTGCTGATGCTCGATGTGATCTTCCACTGCTTGAACCTTCGAATTTTCCCTTTAAGATGATGTGATGGATGGTGGATGATATCCATAAAGTGCCATAAATGGGGTCATTTTTGCTGCAGTATGGAAGGAAGTGTTATACCACCATTCGGCAAGAGGTAACCACTTGACCCATTGTGTTTGTTTATCAGATACAAAACAACGAAGATATCCTTCCAAACATTTATTTACTATCTCAGTTTGACCATCAGATTGGGGATGATAAGATGAGCTATGAGCTAATTGAGTACCCAAACAAGAAAATAACTCCGTCCAAAAATTTCCAGTAAAAATGGGATCTCTGTCGCTCAAAATAACCCTTGGGCTTCCATGTAGCTTTTGAATTCTGTCCATAAATGTAGTAGCAACTGTACTTGCTTTAAATGGATGAGATAATGCACAAAAGTGTGCATACTTGGTAAGTCTATCAACTACCACCATGGTGACACTCTTTCCTTCGGACTTAGGTAAACCTGTGATAAAATCCATTGAAATCTCCTCCCAACGTTGACTTGGAATGGATAAAGGTTGTAGAAGTCCTGGGGTCTTAATTGTTTCCACTTTATTCTGCTGGCAAACCAAACATTCCGCTACAAACTTTCGAATATCAGATTTAAGGCCATCCCAAAAAAATTCTTTCTTCACCCTGTGGTAAGTTTTTAAAAATCCTGAGTGTCCTCCTAAAGGAGAAGTGTGCAATTCCGGAAGAATCTTTTGTTTTAGTTGGGAATTCTTACAAAGATATAAGCGATCTTTGTACCATAAGGAATCATTTTTCCAACTAAATGTATCGGATGTACTAGGATCTTGCTGCAACTTTTGAATGAGTGTCCATACATCTTTGTCCTTCTTCCATTCATCTCTTGCTTCGGTTATCCAATCTGGTTGGATAATAGAAATGGCACAAAACAATTCTTCCACCTCTTCATTCTTTCTTGAGAGTGCATCTGCAACAACATTAAGCTTTCCTTTTTTGTAGATTATTTCAAAGTCATAACCCAACATCTTTGTGACCATTTTTGCTGCTCTTCTGAAGATAGTCTTTGTTCCAAAAAGTGTTTAAGACTATCATGATCAGTTTTTACCTTGAAGTGTCTTCCCATTAGGTAAGTTCGCCATTTCTTTAATGCATGCAGTATTGCTAACATTTCCTTCTCATAAATAGGTTTATGTAAATACTTTCCTTTGATTGGATGACTTTCAAAAGCAATGGGTCTTCCTTCCTACATTAAAACAACACCAATTCCATTTTCTGAGGCATCACATTCCACAATAAAGGTTTTTTTGAAGTCTGGCGTAGCTAAGACTGGTGCTAGGCACATTGCCTCTTTGAGATGTTCAAAGGCCTTAGTTGCTTCAGGAGTCCATGAAAATGCAAAGTTTATTCAATAATGTTGTTAGAGGTGTTGTTATTCTCCCATAATTCTTAACAAAATACCATGTTAACTCGAGAAATCCTCGCAATTGCTTTATGGTTGTGGGTAATTTCCATTCCTTAATGGCTTTAATTTTGTTAGGGTCTACCTTAACACCCTCGTGAGATACAATATGACCCGGATATTCCACCTCTTGTACTCCAAAGAAACATTTGGATGTTTTTGCATATAATTGTTTCTCCTACAATAGTTTGAGCACCTTGTCAACATGTTCAACATGATCCTTCCAAGACCTACTATAGATTAGTATATCATCAAAAAATACCAGCACAAATTTTCTAAGGAAGGGTTTGAAAATGGAATTCATCAACCCTTGAAATGTAGAAGGTGCATTGGTAAGGCCAAAGGCATGACCAAAAATTCATAATGACCCTCATGAGTTCGAAATGTTGTTTTTGGAATATCTTCAGTCTTCATTCTAATTTGATGATATCCTGAATGAAGATCCAACTTGGTAAAATAAATTGCTCCATGTAATTCATCAATAATTCATCAATCACAGGAATGGGAAATTTGTCTTTAATGGTGAGCTTATTGAGCTCCCTATAATCCGGACACATTCGCCATGATCCATCCTTCTTGTGTACCAATACTACAGGAGCAGAGAAAGAACTTTGACTAGGTTGAATTATACCGCCTCTAACATTTCTGCAATCATACGTTCAATTTCGCTCTTTTGGAAGTAAGGATATCTATAAGGCCTGATGTTTGGAGGAACACTTCCTGGAATCAAATGAATAGCATGATCATGATCACGAATAGGTGGGAGTCCTTTAGGAGTTTCAAACACCTTGGAATGATTGTCAAAGACTTGTTGGAGATCTGCAGAAATAGATGATTTTGATGTCGGAACTTCTAGTGAGCATAATTGTGCAATTACGCCTCGTTGTTCTTTCTTTATAAGCTTTGTCATGACATTAGAGCTTATTATCCTTCCCGGCTTCCCTTCAATACCCCGTAATTCGACTTCCTTTCCTTCTGAAAAAAATTTCAAGAAAAGTTCTTGAAAATTAAAAGCTACCGTCCCCAAATATTGTAACCATTGTACTCCTAGTACAACATCGGCACCTCCCATAGGAATGGAAAGAATTGGACTATTCAATACATATTCCCCCATGGTTAGCTTGATATTATGGCATTTCCCAGAGCAATTTATAGTTCCTCCATTTGCAACCATCACTTGGCATTCTGGTGTTGGATATAGGAAACAATTTAATTCCTTGGCTACCTTACAATGAATAAAATTATGGGTGCTACCTGAATCAATCAACACTATTACCTTTTTCTTCTTGATATGTCCTTCTATCTTGAGAGTTTGAGGAGTGGTAATTCCTGCCAGTGCATTACACGATATGGTCGGATTCATTTCTTCTTCTTCTAGGGGTGGTTCCTGGTGTATATCCTCTTCTTGTTCATTTTCTTCTTCTTCTTCACAATCTATGTAAAATAATTTCTTCTCAGCACACTTATGACCTTTAGTGTGTTTGCTATCACAACTGTAGCAAAGCCCTTTTGCTCTTTTTTCTTCCAATTGTTGTGGTGTCAACCTTGTAGGTTGTGGAAATCTAGGCGTAGCAACACTTCCTTCTTTATAGAATTGAGTGGTAGGTTTCCTTGTCGCCATAATTTTACATTCAACTTTTCTTGCCAACTTGAATGCCTTCTCCAATGAATCAGGTTCCAAAACGCGAACTTCATGTTGGATGTTATCCTTTAAAGTGCCTATGAAGAGATCAATCCTGTGTTCCTCTGGAATATCAGTTACCCTTATATTCAATTTTTGGAAGTCCTCGATGTGCTGCCCCACTAAACCCTTTTGTTTGAGATTTATCAATTGGCTAAAGAAGGTGTTGCTCTTTGTATCCTCATAATGTGCTATCATTTCCTCCGTAAAAATTGACCAAGTGACAATTTTTTTACGGGAGCAAAGCCATTGATACCATACAAATGTATTTTGTTCTAAATGTAAGTTGCAATGCGTACCTTTTGTGTGTTTTGCACGTTATGGAGATCAAAATATTGCTCCATCTGTAGTATCCATGTTACAGGATCCTTTCCATCAAACTTCCTCATATCCATTTTTGGAATATGGTGGTTCTTCCAGCCAACATTCGAGTTTATGAAATCACAATTAATATTTATTTTGTTCTCATCGGGAGGTTCTTCTCCTATATTTCCGCCATTAGGAATCATTTCTGGTTTTAAGCTTGTCATCAAGCCTTCCATGTATGCTTTTAGATCACTCTTCATGTTTTCCATGTTGTCTTTCATGTCATCCATCTTAGCTTCCACGCCTTTCTTCAAACCGTCCATCTTCACTTCCATTCCTTTCTTCAAAGCTTCCATTTCATTTTTTGTTGCTCTTTGCGAGAGTGAAAACTGTTGCATTTGCTCTTGTAATTTTGATAGATCATGTTGCAATTCTTCATCTTCATGAGTCATAGTAGAGCCTTCTGAAGGCTTAATGGGTGTTGAATTCTTTTAGGGGCCATTTTAGAATCCAATATTGATATCTATTCTACAATATTCCCTTGGAATCAATTCAACTTGATTCTTCAAACAAGACTTATGCAATTCGGAAAAACAAATACACACCTTTTACTAGCTTTTAGGAGCTCGATATTGAAATTGAATTATCTCTGTAATTGAAAATCTTCGATATCTAAAATTCAGCCCTGTAGTAGCCCTCTGAAGCTTCTTTCAAATGCCATAGGTCTGACCTGATTTTGATTCTCCAAGACAAAGTTGTGTCCAATCTCCCACAATGACCTAATTCTGGACTGGTTCAGTAGAGCGAACTTGTACGACTTGCCACGTGTCACTGTTTTGTCCTTTGTCTCTGAAATTGATAGCGAAGAAACTGCAGGCTGTGTACTTGTGACCACTTTTGACGGCACTCCAATCCAATCTTCAGAGAGAGAGTTATTGAACTTTTCCCACGATCACCTCTTTGAGATGAAATTCAGGAGCCTGAAAAAGCACTACCTTCCACAGATCATATCTCCAAAAATATTGCGAACCAAGTTCTGAAATTTTTTTATGAATTTCCTCGGGATTTCAGCTTCGCACCATATGAATTTCAGACTCTGACCCTTCGTAAAAAAAAATTTATAGCGCAAATGCCACGATGACCTGTTTAGGGGCACCGTGCTGACCACGGATCATATCTCAAAATTATTGAGCAAACTGCGAAATTTTATACAAGCTTCCTCGGGATTTTTCTTCACACCTAAAAATTTCAACCAAAACTTCGTGAAAAAATTTATGTGAAAATTCCACGATGACCTGGTGGAGACAGCGAAACCTAGAATCCAAAGCTGCGTGCAAATATTTGTGTAACCAACTCCAAAAATAAAGAAAAGAGATGTAAACGCCTTAGAAATGAGCCACTTCAGGGGGCAACCTCCCAATACATTACATAAATGAACAATTCTTGGATGATACAATTCCACAAAACCTTCTTTCTATATAGGAGTGTGGGGCCATAATGTAATCCTAGTGGGCCTGATAGCAATCCTAGCCGACCTAACAATAATAATTTAAGGGCACAATAATAACAAAATGGGGGTTAAAAGGGTACAATAATAACAATAAGGGGTTTACACTAACAATAATAAGGGGCTATACTAGTGATATAGGGACCTAACATACCAAGAATTTGTCTTAAAGAGAATTACTCCAAATTCTTGCTAGTGATTCAAAATTATTTCACGTGTGAAGGGAGGTTTCACATGATATATCAATACCACTTCAGAATTTTACTCCATTTCACTAGTAAGCAGCTTTTGGACCTTCCATTTTTTCTATTTAGAAGCTTAGGAAAAATGTCAGATAAAGTACAAGTTAAGCCCGAGAGTAGTGAAACCTCTATCTTCCATCATGGATTAATTAAGTTTTGGTTATGGAATATTTGAAAAAATTAAATAGGGACTGGACTACATTTATGTCTTTAAGTGGTTATGAAGTGGATGTGTTGACTACTAAGAAAACACCCAAATCAAAGACCAACCCTTCTAGTAAGAATGATGAGCCCATAGTTGAAGCAAAAGCTAGATAGGAAGGAGAAATGCAGCCAATTACAGAACCCATGGAGCTTGAAATGAAACATTTTTAGAAGACATAAATACCTCAGCCCACACCTACAAGCAACAAGCATAAACCTAGCAAAAAGAGTCATGGGAGAATCACTAGGATCCATACAGTGGGAAAAGGTAATATTGAAGGTATTTTACAAGCTATAGTTATAGAAGAAACCCCTGTAGTTGAACCTATTGTGGCCAAAGGAGGTAAGAAGAAGAAGAAGAAAGGCCTCACTACCAAGAAACTTGACTTTTCCAGTGAAGATGCAAGTTTTTTCTTTAAACCAAGAAAGCCTCTCACTAAATTGTAGCTTTCCAAAGGGATTTATGCTAATAAGAAGCCTGAAGAGACAAAAAAGGGAAAACATCCTATGGTAGAAGAAATCATCGACCTATCCCCAAAAAAAGAAGAAATTATCAAGCAGAGGAAAGGCAAGGAGAAGGTCACTGAAAAATATGAAGAGGAGCTTCTAAGGGAACAGTTGAGGGAAGCTAGGGAAAAGGTCATTGAAACAAAGCTGGAGTTGGAAGAGGCTAAGCAAGAAAGGAAGATGGTAGAGGAGTTCAAGGAGAAAGTGAATGAGCAGATTATCTATTATGATGAAGCCCTAGCAAGTTCTAAGAAATTGTTGAAGAGAACCCTCACTTTACGCAAAGTGATGAAACACACAAGGAAAAGGAACATCTCGCTGCAGGCAGATCTGAAGAAGCTCAAAGGCCAAGTGAAGGAGCTGGAGGTGTAGATGGAATGGTGCAAACAGGACTCAAGAAAAAAGGCTTGAAGATGACAATGGTGAATGAACCTGTTGAAGGTGAAACCACTGCTGCCAAGGGTGAAGCCACTACTGCTTGAAGGAGGGTAAAATACATTTTAAATTTTTTTTTGCCTCATTAAAGCTCATAATTTACATAGCCATGAGCAATTTTGAAGAAGAAATTGGAAAATTTTCAAGCCTGCTGTCTATAAGGCAAGTTTATAGTGTACTACAGGGTTAAAGCCGAGAAAACACTACGAACTCGCTGAAGATGTTTTTTTGGTAATATATGTCAGGTTTTGTCACAAAGAAGGTAGGTGAAGGCATGTGTTTAAGTGTTTAGACCCACCAGAAATCCTCCAATCAGCAAAGAGGGAAAACAACTTGTAGAGATGGCCAAAGTAGAAAACGCTAGGAACTCTCGTTATGGACTTGCCTAGAAGTCCTTTGTTTTTGTAGTGAGGAGGAATTTTGAAAATTTTCAAGCCTTAATTGTTTTTTTGGAACAAGTCAGCCACCTGAAAGGGTCAAAAATCATTAGTAGATTTTTTGGTTGAAGACACACTCATCGACAAAGTCAATCAAGCTGCCAACTCATCATGGCAACCACATTAGAAAATATGGCATCACCTCCTCAAAGCTCAGAAGACATACCTCCTATCTTGCTAGGGGTGTTTATTGTTCATTCATGGTCATTGCCACCTCAGGCACATGATCTTTTCGATGTATATCAGCAAGCATGGGGCCTTTAAAGTTTGTTAAATGTAATAAAGTGTACTAGAGTCCTATTAGGTTTCAAATTCCTAAAAATAGCATTTCTCTATTTTCTCTCCTTGTAATCTTCTTTTTGGTTAGTCGAGGTGTCATTAGAGGTATTCGAAGGTCTGGCCTTGCTAGCAAACTCATTGTAAAGGTACCTAAATTTATAAATAGGCAGATGATAGATGGAGAGAGGGTTGATTGATGTAAGGCTACAAAGCTACTTTTGTAATATTTTTATGTCAGCAATATACAGTTGCAACAAACTTCTTTCTCACCTGAGATACATCATGTATTCTCGTATGTGTTTGTTCTACAAGATCTTTTAATCTTATTTCAGTTTACTTTGTGTGTAATTACTTGTAATTCATGGTTAAACATGCTCCAACTTCCTTTATACATTTATTTGGTTGCTTATGTTATGTTTTGATGAGAATACACATGCCTCGGCTTCCATGAGAGATGTTTTACATGTGATTGAGTTTCCTAACTGACTACATGCCCAATGGTAGCCATTATTTGCATCCTTCACCTGCATAAAAAAAATATCCAAAGCATGTTTAAGAGTTAGTCATATTTTTTATCTTTATCTATTGAATATCAATGTTATCCTTGAGAGAGCCCTCTCAGGTTGGAAAGGCTAAGTTCTAGCCAAAAGTGGTCTGAAATACTTACTCTAGGTTGACTGTTGAAGCAGCCCATCGGCTTCAATTTAGTGATAACATTTTGGTGCATCTGTCGGGAGACTGAAGAAACATTTTCCCGAAATTTTGTACTCAAACAGAAAAACTAAACTCTTGAAGGTAGCAGGATCTCAGAAGAATTCGAAGGTTGTACTTCTACCTTGGCGACTCCATTCTTGAATAATTCATAAATTCATGGCTTCATGGTGACTCCACTGCTTGAAGATCAGTAGCTTGATGAAGTTCCGAGATGAGTTCTATTGCAAGAAAGAATGCTAGTTATGCCCCTATGATTCGGTCCCACATCCCTAGTTTACCAAATCATATGCCAAGAGTTAATTGATTGACTTATCTTCCTATATTTAAATATGAAAAGAAAGATAATGCTGCTCTTCACTTGGTTATATTCCATATGCATGTACATAAGATTCGAGTTGAGTTTCCTGAGGATTGTCTCATGAAAATGTTTATGGCCACCCTAGTGGATGAAGCTATAACATGGTATGAAGGGTTGAAACTGGGAAGCTTGTTCTCTCTAAGAGATTTCCATACGACTTTCTTATAACATTATGAGAAAACTCATTCTTCTTTATCATTGTTACAAGACTGTTGTGATTTTTGTGAGGTTTTAATTCCATATCTTAAAAGTCTTGGTGATAATGGAGAGTGCATGGATGGGGATATATTAGAGGCACTTTATGATTTCTCTTCTCATGTCAGCTGTGATGATAATCAAGAAGGTTTCCAACAAACAGATGTGTCTTCTTTGCTTGAAGATGAAATGGATAGGAACTTTGAAAACCAAGTTATATCCTATGAAATTTGTGAAAATTTGCAACAACTTTCCCAATCTTTAGGTGATAAATAGGAAAATAAAGATGTTCAGTTACAAGGCTCTTCACTTTGTTCATTTTCTGAACCTTTGAATGCTGAGAAACATGAAAATAGGCAGGAGCAAGGAAAATCTTATGTGAAACATGTTTCTTTTTATCATCAGGAGGAGATTGATTCCTTGACTATGCTTAAAGGCTATCATGAGGAAGCACTAATGGAGAATAATCAGCAAGTTTTTTATCTACAAGTTGATGTCCCAAAATGTCCTGCTACAAAGTTAAATGATCAAAAAAAAATTGTTTGTGCATGATGATATACATAAGTTCGAATTGTAACACATGAAAATTCATTTCTAAGCATCCATGTAGCACATGATATGGTTCCTCCCATTGAATATTTTCATGAACAGTCAGAGCCTTGTCTCAAGAATGATGTTGAAAATGAAGACATAAAACAGAGACAACCTACACTTATGAATGAAAAATATCCTTTGGATCATCAAGACAGGATACTTTTCAGTGTTTTCAAGGATTCTATTGTTGATTTGTTGATTTCATCAAAAGAGGAAATTTTTCATGATTATCAAGATTCTTTTGTAAGCCTATTTCAGTCATCAATGAAGGTGGAGTTTCTTTCATTTATAAGTTCAAGTTATGGATTCAATTTTTATTCTAAGTTGCTAATAGATCGTCCACTGAAGAGCAGTCAAGAAGCCCAAGTGTTGGATCAACTCTTTGACTGGTTATATTGGAGGTTTCATATTGCTTGAATTGAAAGTTTGGTCATCAGTTGTTAGATTAGGATTGGTATGTACATAAATAAGCTTGTTTGGCAAGCATCTCTTTCAGCATTTAGTTTGAAGATTGTAGTTGTAAGTTTCAGTTTGTACAAGTGTTTTTTCTTCAAGAGCATATCAAGGATCGAATACAGGCTGAAGAATATGACAAGTGGTTGGGAACTGCCTACTAAATAAGGCACTGGAGCTACAGATTCTTTGTTGTACCTCAAGGGCACATCATCCCAAGTGGAGCCACTGTTATCATCAATAACAATTAGGTTGGTTAGGGAGGTCATTTTGCATTAGGTCTAGTGTGTTTGTCAAATTAATTCATGAAAACTGATGAAATTTCATGATTTTGTTATAGTCCTAAGTCTTTAGAGTCCCCACATGTCATGTCAATAAAAATCTGCAAATAATCTGCATGCATTAGTTCAAATTAAGTTTTAATCCACTTGTCCACTTTTTCCTAAGTCTGCAGCGAATTTTATGGAAAACAGGTTGTTTTCGCAACAGACTCACCCGACAGTTCCATAGAGAATCTGCCATACTCATAACAAAAAACGCTACAACTCGTGTTTTCTGCACCAGCAAGGTAATGGATGAGGTGTCGATTTGCAAATGGATAGGGGTCAGTATGAGGTCATATGCTGAGTTGTTTGGAGTCATGGTTCATGCTTGGTCATCATTACCATCCGATCATTCCATTTTGATTTCCTTATTTGGCCTCCTTCCTCTCGCATTCAAACTTATCATTTCAAATCATCCTTGTGAGTTGTTTGCTGCCACCTTTTCCCTTTTGTTTGAGTATAGTTGTTGTTGTTGTCTTAAGGAAGGTCCAGCCTTTCTCTACAAGCTTCTTGATGTGTGTAATTGTCTTTTGCAGGTATCACATTGCCAAGGAGGCCAGCGTTGTTTTGAAAGGAATGGCCATGCATAAGAAGACCAACAAAGGAGGCTCAATGGTTAGGTATGATCCAATGGACCTAAAATTGGTCATGGAAGATCCAAGTTTTGCAGCAGCCTTCACCAGTGCTAGCTGCATGAGGTTTTGTCAGAAGTTGCAGGGGTATCATGCCCAAGTTTCCAAGGATTTTGCAGTCAATTTTGTTGGCATTGCATCAAAGGTGGGCATACTAAATTTCATGGTTTCTCTTGAGACCATCGCCCAAGCAACAGAAATTCCAAGGAGAGGGGAAGAGTGCTTTAAAGCCACCAAATTCAGATTGCAGAATTGTGATGAGTTCCTGAACCCTGAACACATAGGAGTGGACATGACCTCAGGGATACTAAGAAGATGTCTCAAAGAGAATTACTCCAAACTCTTGCTGGTGATTCAAAAGTATTTCACATGTGAAGGGAGGTTTCACAAGATATATTAGTACCACTTCATACTTTTAATCCATTTCACTGGTAAGCAACCTTTGGAACTTCCATTTTTTCTATTCAGAAGCTTAGGCAAGATGTCAAATAAAGTACAAGCTAGGCCTAAGAGTAGTGAAACCTCTATCTTCCATCATGGATTAATTAAGTTGTTGGTTATGGAAGAGTTTAAAAAATTAAATAGGGACTGGGCTACATTTATGTATAACTGGTTATGAAGTGGATGTGTTGACTCCTAAGAAAAAACCCAAATCAAATACCATCCCTTCTAGTAATAATGATGAGCCCATTGCTGAAGCAGAAGCTGGACAGGAAGGAGAAATGCAGCCAATTACAGAGCCCATGGAGGTTGAAATGGAACATTTGCAGAAGACAGAGATACCTCAGCCCACAACTACAAGCAGCAAGCCTAAACCTAGCAAAAAGATTCATGGGATAATCACTAGGAACCAGACAGTGGGAAAAGGTAATCCTGAAGATATTTTACAAGCCATAGATATAGAAGAAACCCCTGTAGTTGAACCTATGGAGGCCAAAGGAGGTAAGAAGAAGAAGAAAGGCCTCACTACCAAGAAACTTGACTTTTCCCGTGAAGATGCAGGTTTGATCTTTAAACCAAGAAAGCCTCTCACTAGATTGCAACTTGCCAAAGGTATTAAGGTTGATAAGAAGCCTTAAGAGACAGAAAAGGGAAAATAGCCTATGGTAGAAGAAATCATCGACCTATCCCCAAAAAAAGAAGAAATTATCAAGCAGAGGAAAGGCAAGGAGAAGGTCACTAAAAAATCTGAAAAGGAGCTTCTAAGGGAACAATTGAGGGAAGCTAGGAAAGAGGTCATTGAAACAAATTTGGAGTTGAAAGAGGCTAAGCAAGAAAGGAAGATGGTAGAGGAGTTCAAGGAGAAAGTGAATGAGAAGATTATCTATTATGATGAATCCCTAGCAAGTGCTAAGAAATTGTTGAAGAGAACCCTCCCTTTACGCAGAGTGATGAAGCACACAAGGAAAAAGAACATCTGACTGTAGGCAGAGAGGAAGAAGCTCAAAGGCCAAGTGAAGGAGCTCGAGGTGCAGATGGAAATGGTGCAAACAGAACTCAAGAAAAAAGGTTTGAAGATGGCAGTGGTGATTGAACCTATTGAAGGTGAAACCACTGCTGCCAAGGGTGAAGCCACTACTACTTGAAGGGGGGTAAAACACATTTAAAAAAAAAATTGCCTCATTATAGCTCATCATTTACATAGCCATGAGCAATTTTGAAGAAATTGGAAAATTTTCAAGCATGTTGTCTATCAGGCAAGTTCGTAGTGTACTCCAGGCTTAAAGCCGAGAAAACGCTACGAACTTGCTGAAGATGTTTTTTGGGATATATGTCAGGTTTTGTCACAAAGAAGGTGGGTGAAGGCATGTGGTTAAGTGTTTAGACCCACCAAACATCCTCCAATCAACAAATAGGGCAAACAATTTGCAGAGATGGCCAAAGTAGAAAACACTAAGAACTCTCTCTATGCACTTGCCTAGAAGTCCTATGTTTTTGTAGCGAGGAGGAATTTTGAATTTTTTCAAGCCTTAATTGTTTTTTTGGAACAGGTCAGCCACCTAGAAGGGTCAGAAATCATTAGTAGATTTTTTGGTTGAAGCACACTCATCGACAAATTTGATCAAGCTACCAGCTCATCATGGCAACCACATCAGCAAATGTGACATCACCTCCTCAAAGCTCGGAAGACAGACCTCCTATCTTGGTGGGGGTGTTTATTATTCAGTCATGGTCATTGCCACCTCAGGCACATGATCTTTTCGATGTATATCATCAAGCATGGGGCTTTTAAAGTTTGTTAAATGTAATAAAGTGTATTAGAGTCCTATTAAGTTTCAAATTCCTAAAAATAGCAAATCTCTATTTTCTCTCCTTGTAATCTACTTTTTGGTTAGTCAAGGTGTCATTAGAGGTATTCGAAGGTCTGGCCTTGCTGGCAGACTCATTTTAATGTACCTAAATTTATAAATAGGCAGATGATAGATGGAGAGAGGGTTGATTGATGCAAGGCTACAAGCTAATTTTGTAATCTTTTTATGTCAGTAATATACAGTTGCAGCAAACTTCTTTCTCACCTGAGATTCAGCATGTATTCTTGTATGTGTTTGTCCTACAAGCTCTTTTAATCTTCTTTCAGTTTACTTTGTTTGTAATTACTTGGAATTCATGGTTAAACATGCTCCAACTTCCTTTATACATTTAGTTTGTTGCTTATGTTATGTTTTGATGAGAATACACATGCCTCAGCTTCCATGAGAGATGTTTTGTATGTGATTGAGTTTCCTAACTAACTTCATGCCCAACGGTAGCCATTATTTGCATCCTTCACCTGCATAAAATATATCCAAAGCATATTTAAGAGTTAGCCGTCTCTTTTATCAATATCTATTGAATATCAATCTTATCCTTGAGAGAGCCCTCTCAGGTTGGAAAGGCTAAGTTCCAGCCAAAAGTGGTATGAAATAGTTACTCTAGGTTGATTGTTGAAGCAGCCCATCAGCTTCAATTTAGTGATAACACATCCAATGAATTTTTTTATACATTAGGGTAACTTGATTCCGGAACAAAAAAATAAAAATAAAAAAATTTTAAAAAAAAAAAATAAATAAATAAATAAATATATATATATATATATATATATATATATATAAGAAAATACAAAAATACAAAAAAACAAAAAACAAAACCAAAAAGAAAAATCACTGAGAAATGAAACAAATAAAATACCACAAAATCGATAGATGAGGATTATGCAGATATTGATCTTCTCATATGAAACACTTTAGCAACTTAAAAGAGAGAGAAAGGTTCTGAAGAAATGAAGTGATGTGATCTTTATTGAAATATTGAACTCAAAAACAAAGAAACCCTCACCTACTTGGCACTGCAAGTGATTATATAAGACTCTGACATAAGGACTTTTGCTTGGGACTGCAAGTAATCATACAAGACTATAGTCTCTCACAAATATGACCTCTTCTATTGAAGAGATTGAACTTAAAGAATTAGACTTGACTCGACTCACTATGATTGTCTTTGACTAAAACGATATTACATAACTCTAATCATCTCACTCAATCGCTTGAAGTAATTGGTGAAGATTTTAATTCTGTAAAAAAATTATTTACGAATAAATTCTTTAAATAAACATAAAATATACAATAGCGATAATAGAAAATATATATTTTTCAATGAACCAAAAAACCGAGAAAACCGGATTGATTTTTCTATTTCAATGTTACAATGCATTATATGTATGTCGAAGCATTCATAAACTCCAAAGCCAATATCCTTGGATTAGAACATAATTGTAGTTCCCTTGATTGGATCTACAAAATAACATGGACAAAACCATCATGCCCAAAACCAAGCGCAATACCATGGGTGGATCCGCCCAACCATCCTTGGGTCTGCCTAAAAAAAATTGGGTCGCTACCCCAAACCCCATGGAAGGGGTCTACTACCCCCTGCAAACCGTCCAACAAGGGGGTTGTCGCCCCAGGCAACGTAACAACCCCTGAAGCTATTCATAAAAAGAATATAACACATACCCAACAATTAGAACTAAGACTCTCCCTATACTCAAGTTGATCAGCTAAATAATCGATCCTCGATCATAGTCTGGACTCTCTCTGACCGATCCTCAAATGTCGATGCATGACTACCCGCTCTCTCTCCATTTATAGTTTTTATGGTGAGGATACAGACATAAGACATGGAATATTCCAAATCTACTTTACAACTCATCAAATTTTGAGAAACCACAACTAAGGTCCTTCCTATCTTCAACAAATATGCTTTTTAACCGAAACAAGTTTCCTTTACTTTATAATGACCAATGAAAGGTAGCCACCTGTCTCCTAAGGAATATTTTTCATTATGATCACGTCGTATTATTCTCTCCGCCACGTGAGACCAAGCATCATGGAATACTTTAGATGTAGTCTAAACGTTAGACATTTTTTCCTTTTCCCAGGCAATTATTCTTGTTAATCAACTAAAATCCAGCAGGGAATTTTTGGAATCTCAAGACTCAGTGATGTAATCTCCAAAAATAGAGTGTCCAATGGATTTTCAGGGCATTGAATCCATTTGTACACTTAATACATTTTAAACAACTTAAATTCATGATTTTACCAAAAATTGTATGTTTAGACTACTCAAAAAGACATTCCCCATAATCTCCAACATTGCTTTTGTTGGGTTCTGAATGTGTGATAACCTTTTGTTCCTTGATGTAAGTTAAGAAGTAAACTCCCCCACTAGCCTCCCAAAATTACTCCAACAAGTTACAGATTCATCGTAAAAACCAAGTCATAAATTCCTAGTATATCTAACTTACCATGTGGACCTTGCCCAGATTACTCCAACAAGTTACCAATTCACCATAATCAAAATAATAATTTCTCAATACGTAGTAATTTCTCATTCTCCTTGTATCTACAAATTCTAGTGGTCCATCTGCAAAGAAAGATTGATGATTGATGAGTTATGGTATGGGGAGTCAAGCCACCACACGAACCAACAAAAGTGTTGGTCACACATGCACCTCTTAAATCGCAAACCCTTGTCTTGTCCACGCAATACCATACACTTGATAAAAGGCTTCGTAATAATTGTAATCCAATTTAATGTCCCAGACCCGGTGTTAGTTTGTTGATCACAAGGTAACAAGCAATAAAGGTGCCAAAAGTGCAAGAAAAATGAGAATAGCACAATATCCCATGGTTGAAACTATTATTGTGGGTGAAGCCTACGAGAATTTCATTGTTGGTGCATGTGAAGGCTTTGTCAGCAAGCAAAGCTTCTAGGAAACAAAATTACAAAAACTGCCAAGGAAATATGGTGAAAGATACAAGTTATCGTGCTCCAATCAATCTTGTTATGTTGCTCGACAGTTGGGGAACCTTTCGTTTGCATGCTCGCAATCATCCAATTGTTTTCATAAATTGAACACCGACGGATGGAATGGGTGTGTAGAGCTTCTTTCTCAAAATACTGCTCAAATGAAACAGGGACAAGAAATGGTTAAATTTGGACAGCATAGGTTAGAAAACGTTACACGTGAAATGTTACGCGGATAGAGAGACAAAGGAACTAACCAGGGAAGACACATGGAATGTCAGACCAGACCGGCGCTCAGATCTTAGAGGCCCAGGGAATGTCAGACCAATCCAAGGCTCAAATCTCATTGCCTCTAAAAGTGTTAACATATAATACCACTGTTAAATTGCATTTCATTTAATATAATTACACAATATGTATGACCCTTCGTTTCATTTTCCAAGAGGATTATGATACCACTATTAGATTATATTAAAAAATAAAAACTAGAGTGGATTGCCATTTCATTAATTAGATATTTATTTTTCAGAAAATAAAAAATTACTTGCTTTCATTAAAATGAAATTTCATATACACAAGATTTTCCACAGTTTACATAGTAAGACAATTAGCCCTCTATACTATCTTTACCATTTCATTAATTAGATATAAATACACATTATGATATATAAATACACATTATGTATGCTTTTCATCTACCAAGAGGTGTTATGTATGCTTTTCATCTACCAAGAGGTGCCTTGGACCTTTTGGACTCTCTAGGAGGTGCCTTGGACCTTTTGGACTTTCTAGGTCTTTTGGACTCTCTATGACTTAACAAATTAGGGGTCTAACATCATATATAAAAATGCATTTTGTACATTTTTTCAAGCTAATACCACAAAACATTTCAAACACTAAATATGTCTATTTTTATTTGGTTTGACTAATTTTTGTAGACTAGTTTTTGTAAATTAAGTTTTGAGTTCACAATGAATAATAATGTTAAACTATTACTCAGATTTTTTAATATTACCATCAATTTCAAGATGTTTGAGAGTGGTTACAATTTTATCTGGAGAAAGTAGAATTTCATATCTGGCATTCAAAAATTAATAGACTTAGAAGTGTTATGAATTTCAACATTGATCGAATTGCAACATTATCATTGGATTCAATCAAATACGAGGATATGAGAGGGTATGAGATTGGCATTTTAATCAAGAGCACCAAGTCCTTTATGTACCCCGATGTTGATGCCATTAACGGTTGAACTTCTCTCATATGGTCTTTGCAAAAATGTACCCTTCACTTAAACCAAATCATTGATCAGACACATTAAGCCTTTTCTACCATATTTTAAGGCTTTGGATTAGGCATTTTCATCCAAATTGAATGGCGTTGTTCATGAATGATAGAGGTAGAGGCAAAGGCTAGACTAACCAGGGTGATAATAATGATGAGGATCCCAATATAAGGGATAGTGGAATATTGCTTGTCATTATGTTTGCTATTTAAATGTTCTTGTTTATTTGTTCATAATGTTTTCTTCCAAAAGTTTATATATATATATATAATGTTTACCCATTTCCAAATATTTTAAATTTTAAGGATATGTTTCCAATGCATTTCCATTTTGAAAACTCTAACCCATTTCCCAAATACATCCAACTATCCAACTTAGGCATATTCAAATTCCATAACTACAACAAATTCTCTTCAAGCCCACCATCACCTTAGCATTGACAGCTTTACCTCTTTGCAACGCATAACTACTTTCAATTGTTGGACTAACCCAACTATTAGCTTCATATAATTTATCCCTGGTCCAAAACATAAAGATCTTATATCATTTTTTATTTCTAGCTCTTTACTGATACAAAATTCTACTTTTATTAAGTCTGTCGTGCTAGTAGTGGATTTTCATTGACTTCAGAAAGCAAATGCGTAACAGAAGCCAACACAAGGCAATGTTAAATGGTTGAATGGAGTATTGCTCAGGACTCTGAAAGTTTAAAAAGAATCCATAATAGGACCGTCAAAAATGCACCAATAATAAATAAGCATGCCTGACACATCCAAATCCATGCCCTCTCGCCACCTTGGGATGCTTAAGTTCCAGTACAGCCTCGCCTCTCAAAAATTTGTAAAAACTAATGGAATTAGGCTTTAGCACACCACAATATGTGAAGTACATGTTTTCCAATCTTCAATGCTTACAAACTCAAAAGAGGACTTCCTTCTTTAACCAGTACGAAAAGTCCACCCCCATCTCCTCTAGATATTCGCAGATCTTTGTCAAGATACGTAATTAGCAGCCAGGATTGTGGCCCATCTCTCCCAATAGGAACTTTAAGTGGAGGCTGTCCTGATATGACCCGGGAGATGTTTGTTGCAGCTTCTTGAAGAGGATGAAGAGACCCCAAAAACGAAGTCAAATCTATTTTCTGTCCAAAGATTTCAACCTTTTGGGGAATATCAAGGGTGCTTGTAATTTCCGGTGGAGGGATTATCCCTTCCTCAAACTTTACCTGAAAGACAGGACGCATTTAATCATTTAGTTAAAAATCAACCTCATGGCATAAATGTTCCATCAGGTTTTCAGTTGAACTATAGTACCTCTATTCGCTTGGGACTACGAACTTCAAAAGATGCTAATGCCCGAAATGAGAAAGTCGTAAATGGCCCACTGTAGGAAGCAGAATTCTCTATAGTGAACTTATCTACATCAATTTCTTGGCATATTTTCCCAAGATTCACAAATGGCAATGTCCCTGCAGCTATTAGAGGCAATAGCTCAGAAAATGAGGTGTACCTGGAAAACCTCAAAAACAAACACAAAAGTTCTATGTTAGAAAAATATTAACACAATTTTGTTACAATACTATTGGAACTTCGGTTGAGTGAATAGAAATTCTCATCTTAGGACAGGAACAATCTGCAATATTCTATATGCAGAACCTGGAGCATATCAAATTTGCACTGTGTAAAAGAGAGTATTAAAAGGCACCTAACAATGGATTGTGAGTTTTCCACAGCTCTTTCAAAGATTCCAATCAATACGATAACCATTCAAAAAAAAAAAACTAAAAGCTCTGTGTATTATTCAAATTTCAGACACCTAAATCAACAAATTTGTTGATCGGAACTTTGTCTACTCTTTGCAAGAAACTTGGAGATGAACATGGAGATGATTTGGCGAAATAAATTATAGGAGAATAAACTGCACCGGAATTCAGAAACCTATGTTCATGTTATCGGACAAGGCTGGTTATATTAAACCATGAGATAGGTTGACGTCTAAAATAACATTTTGTTGATACGGATCTCGCCATGACTATAATCAAGGAGTGTCCAGGTTGATTGCCATAGCTGATGGTATCAAACTAGTTTCAATGATAGCAAGTGAAATGACTTCTTTTGAGCACACTTAATGAATATTGGAGTAATGTAGCCAATAGCAGCAATCCAGTCCATGTCCTATATGTAGCACAAAACAAATTCAGAGAATATAGAAAACAGGAAAGCAACAACAAAGTTGATTTGGCAATCACAAGTTCAACACAGTTGAGTTCATTATTTGCATCAGAACATAAGCCTAGTGAAAAAGCTGGAAGCGTGCAACAAAAGAAACCTAGTTATTTTGTCTTTGTGAACTCAGACTTGTTGAAATTGCTTTAAAGTTAAATAACTTGAATGATGGAAATAATAATATGAATAAATAAGTAGCATCTACACTAGAATGTTGGACTAGGGTTATGAAGCATTAAAATAACATTGCAAGAAGGAGAATTATCAAACATCTTGCAACAGTCACAACATGCCATAGTCATTCATAAGAAAAGGTGCAAGCCTAGAATGTCCAAAGGACATACTAATTAATAAATGTGAATATCCATGATTGAATGGTATGCTGTCAAGAAGACTGGCATATAGTACCTTATGAGGTTTCACAATAAACTCTCCCAGCTTCTCGACAAACCGCTTGCTGAATAGATTATCCCAAGAGCTAGCTGCCAAAATATCCGCATAACTTTCCCTGCTGTCTTTGAAGGCCTCACATTCTAAAATGAAATACTTTTCTATTTCCACTTTTCCGGAAGAGCAAAAAATACATACTCTTTCCTCCCACACTTCTTTTGGCCTTTTCCAAAGCCCTGTTTCACAATGGAGTTGATGAGAATTAGTCCTTAATTGAGCAATAAGAATTTTGGCTCTCCAGTAAATATTGGCCCCTATATACGCTTTTTGTTGATGATTATGAGTGGGATTAAACTCTTCAATATAATATTTTTTCTTTCTCCCTAGCTCCTCCCAAATACATTTGTGGAACTTATCCATAACAAAAGCTTTTATCTCTTTACTATTTGTGGAACACATGCTCAAGCAAATGCCCCATTTGCTAAACCATTTGTTATTTTTCCGCATCCAAGTCTTCGTTCTTTTGCACAATATTTCATTAAACACAACCTTAGGCCATCTGATCTCTTCCATTTGCTCAATTTTTTTTAAATACCTTATGACCCGCACCATAGCAATTGCTTCAATAGGAGTAGCCCATGTTTCACTTAACAAGATAGCATAAGGAACTGCACTTTTAATTTTGAATTTGTTTGTAATCAAACGCTTCTGAATTTTCTCAATTTGTTTCCACTACATGTCGGATGTACTGCTAGCCCACAATTCACAACCGTAGAGAATCACCAGAATCACTAAAGCCCAAAAAGAGTTAGAGTGGTTTTTCAATCCCATAGCTCTGCCTCTCTACACCTATTTTGAAAAGCATAAAATGCTTTCCAACCCCCCAAAGTTCTTTTCTTTCTACATCCATCCCAGCTTAGATTTTTATTGAAGTCAATTTCGAGGTATTTGTAATCCGCAACTTCTTCCAGAATGTTGCCTTCAAAGTAGAACTTATGTTGGTTATGTTTTCTTTTGTTAGAGAAAACCACTAGTTTCGTTTTGCTGATATTGACTTGCATCCCCACACTTCTACAAAAATGCTCAAGGGAAAGTAAGTGCTCTTGCAAACCAAGAGCAAATTTTGCAATCAGAATAAGGTCATCTGCGTACAGAAGAAGCCTTATAACAAACTTGCCCAAATGGATACCGTCACCCCCTTGCGAATTTAGCCACTCTTTAAGCTTGTCGATATATAAACCAAAGAGGGTAGGAAACAATGGGAAACCTTGTTTGACCCCGATGTCACTTCTAAAACTTTTCAGAACCGAAGTTCTAATTTTGAATTTCACCTCTTCATACAGCCTATGCACAGCTGCTCTCAAATGCCTAGAAACCCCAAGTTCCTCCATTCTATGCCAAAGCTTATCCCCAGGAACCATGTCAAAGGCTTTTTCTGAAATCAAAAAAGCAACAAAAGACTTCTTATTTTTTCTTCCAAACTTTTTCAATGATGCGCCTTAAAGTTATACCATGATCAATTGTGGAATGTTTAGGTCTAAAATCGGTTTTCGCTTTAGCACGTTTATCTCTATCTTCTGCCCACTTGCTGATTTTATTTTCCAACATGCTTCCAAATAACTTTGCAAACAAGGGGTTTATCAGTATGGTCCTATAATTGGAGGGATTATTGACGTCACCACTCTTGAAAAGAGGTATTTCCAGACTAGTTGTCCAATCAATAGGGAACCCCTGTTGTAAGATGTTGAAAATTTTGTAATCTGAGGTGCGGGAATTTTTAAGCCCTACTTTAGATACTCTGCTTAAAGTTCAGCTAAGTCTTTTGCTTGCTTATATATATATATATATATATATAGTGTTATTTTATAAATAGCAAATTATATTGTATAGCCTCTGCCTCTACCTTGATCCTCTAGAGAAATCAATCAACGATCCAAATTTTGATCAAACAGGGTAATCCAAGCCTTAAAATATGGTAGAAAAAATTAACATGCCTAATCAATGATTTCGATTTCAGTAAAATGCACATTTTTCTAAGGCTGTGATAGAGAAATTCAGCAATCAACACCACCAACATTGGGTTACATAAAGGGCTTCGTACACTTGACTAAATGCCAATTCCATACCCTCATATGTGATAGAATTTAACAAAAATGTTGCAATCCTACCAATCTTGAAATTCTGAAAACTGATAAGTTTGTTGAATGTTGAATGAGATATGAAATTCTACTTTCTCCATATGAAGTCCAATGGGGTTGGAACCACTCTAAAACATTCTGAATCAAGTAATGGTAATCTTAAGTAAAAGCTAACATTTCAACCTTCACTTTAAGAATTTAATGCTACCATTAATTGCCAACATTTTTGGACAAACCTAGTAAAATCCAAGTCAAAATAATCAGATTTAGTGTTGGAATTATGTTATGTGAACACTAGTATGGCTCGAAAATGCATTTCCAAAAGAACGAAATGTGTTTCCCACATGAGACACGTTCATATGGTCAAAATTTAAAAACACATTTCAAAGCCATACCACGTGTTTCTATATGGAAATGTGCCTGGTACGGCACCTAACATGGCATTTCATGCAACATACCTCCAAGTACATCTTTAGAAAGAAGTATTAGAATTTCAATTATTTGCAATGTGCACAATATTGTCTTTGTTCAAAGGAATGTTGATGTTGGCAAGTTCACTGATCACCGCCATGACTCTCCTAACTAGGTGAGAGTAAGGTTTCCTTGTGAGTAAAATCAGTGTTCCTTAATCTCAACTATAGAACATTCATTATTAACCTTAAGTTAAGAATTGGTATCTCCATTGTATTTTTCAATTGATCTATAGATCAACAAAAAAAAATCGGTGGTGACACTACACTTCGACTTTTAATTTTATGTTTTAACGTTCTATGTGCATATTCCTTTGTCTAACAACCTACAGTTCAATTTTTGGCAGGTGAACTTTATTCACTGTATCATGAGGACTATGGGTTTCATAAGACTGTTCCAATTGGGCACACATTTTGAGGGTGATAATGCTAATTTAATGTTACTTTCACATTATTCTATTGGAGAGAGGCTTCTTACATAAGCACCTCCATTTGTAACGTTGTATTTCACACTTGTTATGGTTTGTTATGATGTGGAGGTGGTTATTAGGTGGAGCACTCTCCTTTTGCACACATGTTGAGGTGCTCACTTATTTTTCATGACTATTTTCTCTCTTCTTGGTATATGGTTTCAATCCTAACAACTCTTGCACGTGTATTAATGTGGTTTAACCTAAGTTGCATGATACCGGAAAATGGATATGCATTTCTAAAATGGAAATGCACTAGACACGTGACCCTCAAAAAATTTGGAAACGTGAAATATATATATATATATAGGACATTATATTGAAACTTGGAAAGAAAACATTTTGAATAAAAGAGAGAACATTTAAATGACAAGCAATGTTCCACCATCACTTGTATTGGGATCCTCATCATTAGTATCACCCTTTGCCTCTACCTCAATCCTCTAGGGACATCAATCAACAACACCCAATTTTGATGAAACTACCTAATCCAAGCTTTAAAATATATGCTACGAAAATCCTAGCATGTATGATCATTGATTTTGGTTTAAGTGAAGGGTATTGTTACCCACCAAAAGTGAGTGACCCCATAGGAGAAATTTTTGTCCTAGTTATCTCTGCAATCGGCAACCAGCAGCCCCTGATAGCCACCAATGTAGCTGATATATTGTGCCATTTAATCTCCGCTCCCTGCATCAGTCATATGTCCCCTCACCCATCTATCAAGAGCATATGTTAGAAGGTGGGCAATTCAAGCCAAAAGGTATGTTTTTCATTGTGCAATCGGGTGTTTATGCTTGTTTTTCTTGGGCATTTTGGGCATGGATTATTGGGTGACTTGGAAGAAGGAAGGGCTTTGACCGTGGTTTTGTTCCCTCACCTTAATTGGGTCGTTAATCCTCAATCCTAGTCCCATGGGATCTCCCCTATTGCCTTATGGTTTTAGGAAGGGAAATACTTGGGAAACCCGATTTTGATAGCGTGGTCCCATTTTCCATTCCACATTTTTCACTCCCCTTCACATATTACAAGCCCTATTTCATCATTTTCCTTCTTTGGGTCCACATGACCACTAGGTCCACAAGGCACTGGCACTTCCCCTCCCCTTGTCCACATGTCTGAGTCGGGCCTAGAAATGTTGCCTTGGAGGTTGATGCAACTAAAATAAATTTAAAAGCATATCATGGCCACAAGCAAGAAACAAAAGAAAATAATATTATAAAATGCAAAAGATGGTCGATACATTAATTAGTGTGTGGGCAACAGCCAAACATGGACTCTACCCCTTATCATGGCCATCACCCTAGTTCACAAGGCCCCATGAGTGCCCCCATGCACGTCCCAACCCTTGGTGGGCGATGAACTGCCCCACCTTAAGGCGGTAATAACTACTTTATATCATTCACAACTTGCTTTAATACCCTGGAGCCCCGAGCAATAATACAAAAAAAAAATCAAGAAAAGGCAATAGGAAAAAAAAGATGCGTGGAAAAACAAAGGTTGGGGTAACTCATGTATCCACGATTACTCCCTCCTACATCTATGCATCCAATATGTAGATATCCCTCATCATTGCTATCCTTGTATCCATGGCATTTAGCCTTGAGAACTTCGTGTCCCCATCCATTTCATTGTCATTCACATGCCACCCATTAATTGAAGAGAGTACTTGGGACATGTCTTTCCCCTTAGGGGATGAGAACACCTAATAGGGTTGTCTATTAACCACTCCTACCTTGGGAAATAACGTTATTACGAGATTAAAGCCCCAATTTGGAAGGGAATCCCCATATGAAGTCTTAATGTGCCCTTGATTAACAAGCTTGGTTCACTTAGATGCACTAATGAATTATTGTATCTAATAGTGAGGATTTAGCACTGGACATTATATGTGATTAGCAGGTGGTTTCTGTTGATTTGGGGTAGCATCGGATGTGCTTTGAGTCTCAAATTTTGTGGAGAGACTTAGACACATGTATTCCAGATAACCCATAAATCGTTTGAGGAAATTCCACCCAGAGACAGTTTTATTTAATAAATTAATTATTTTTAATGAGACCCTAAGTCCAAACTTAGGAAATTAAAATAATTAATGGGTATTAATCTAAACTATGGGTGTAACTTCTAGAAGAAGACGAGGCTCAGGGCAAAATGATCTTAGCCATTGATTAGCTTTTAATCTGGGTCGTTGAATGTCAACAAGAAGATTATTTAAGGAAGGCTTGAGGGCCATTTGGAAACACATTGAGAGATCAAGAGATCAAATTTTCTGAAGTGAGTAGTGCTCAAAGGAAAACTTTGATTGAGAGATTCTCACGCAGAGAAGGGCAAAGATAGTTTTGGTCAGAGGATCTTCTCCGAAGCCAAGAATACACAGCAGAGAGGCAGAGAGATACGCAGAGGAGGCAATGCAGTGCCTAGTGAGGGTGACGCAGGGCCACGAATGCCCCACGCAAAGCAGTGCAGAGCTTTCTGAGCAGAGATCCGAGTTCTAGCTGGGAGATCGAAGTTCTGAGCCTGGAGGGCTGGAATCGAAGCGCTTGAGCGCTGAACAATTTGGCAGAGGAGGTGACGCAGTCTCCCAGAGGTATTGACGCAGGCCCACGTAGTGACTGTGCATGCATAGTGGTTGCGCAGAGGGTGTCGGGAGATTGTTGTTTCAGCGACCGGATCAACCGAGACTTGCAGTGTAGAGTGAGGTAATCTCACTAACTTCTTCTGCCAAGTGATATTCTCTGTACTGGTTAGCCAAGAAGGCATCCATTGAGATTGTATTCAGAAATAACTGATACTTAATAATAAAACCCTCGGATTTGTTGCACTGGTTTTCCCGCATTGAGTTTTTCCAAGGACGTTTGTCCAAAAACAACGGTGTTTTGTGTGATGTTTTTCTTTATTGCTCAGTTTCTTGTTTCAGCATAATTAGTTAATTAAGTGAAGGTTGCAGTAGTAATTTGCTTCAGTATTTTTAGTAGAGCACTATAAATAACTTGTTCATTTAATAACAAGTAGGTGAAGTAATTTCAATTGGTTGAGATAGGATTCTGGACTTGGAATTTTCACATGGTATCAGAGGGTTGCAGGTGAAACAAGAAGAGTAGTGCCAAGACTGGGCAGGAGGTCGAATAGTTGCAGGAGGCAGCAGTTCGAATCCCCAAAGGGATTGCGCAGTCCAGGCCAGGAGGGTTAAATTTTCGAGGAAAGTCTCTCTCTGAGTGATTCGACAGAGAGGAAGGGCTTCCAGATCGAAGTTTTGTCGTGGCAAAGGGAGCAACGCAGAGCCTCAACGATGGGACGCAGTTTTCTACAGGCAAACCCTCAGTTTTCTACAGGCAAACCCTCTTTTGCTGGGAAAAAAGTTATCAGAAGGAAGAAAAGAAGCACAGCAAGGGAATTTTCTTCCTCGAAATATTCCTAGCCGGGGAATTCTATTTTTCAAGATCTCAACAGCAGATCTGTGTGGCTAATCTCCTATCTCCAGCAAGGAGTGCATAAGCCAGTCCAACGCTACGCAGAGGAGAAAGAGAGGGAGCAGATTCGACATTTTCTTGATGGCAGAAATGGAAGCTCACGGGCTTAGAGATCAAGATCAGTTGGAGGGAGCCTCCAACTATGTAATCTGGAAGGCAAGAATCTCATGCCTTCTAGATGAATACGATCTCAAGGTTTTGGTGGAGAGTACGCTAACTGTGCCTACTAATCCAAATTCGCTAAAGCAGTACAAGGCCGATATGGTGAAGGCTAAGAGGCTGCTCCTAGATGAAGTCAAGGATCACATAGTGTCCCACATAGCCAGCAAGGACACAACTAAGCAGATGTGGGAAGCCTTAGCATCACTATACGAAGGATCTTCCGAGCCGCGGAAGATGTACTTAGAGTAGAAACTATGGCAGACACAGATGCAGAAAGGGGAGCATATAGATCTGTTTCTCTCGAGACTTCAAGAAACTCTTGATCGGCTAGCAGTCGTGGGGTCCACACCTCAGCCTACCGCGATGGTAAGGTTGCCCTCAACGCAGTCTCAGAGGAATGGTAGGTCTTCGTCCAAAGTATTCTGGGCAGAGAAACACTGTCGAGATGGGAAGAGATGTGGGCTACTCTTCAGCAAGAAGAGCTAAGGAGGGGCCTAGTCAAGTGAACACTTGATGGCAGCAGTGTCAGTGGGTGAGAGTCAAAAGAAGAGGAGGACAATGCAGCCCTTGCATCTAAGGGACAGCAAGAGCAACAGAGACGGAAGAAGGATGTCTTGACAATAAAATGCTTCAGATGTGGTGAACTTGGTCACTACACAACGCAGTGTCCTCTGAAGAAAAAGGACAAGGACGAGAAGCATGATCCGAAGGCTGCGCCCGCAAAGATCAAAGAAGATGAGTATGCCATGAATGCCCACGCATCTCCATGAGGGAGATGGGGCGACATTGAACTGTAAGTTCACAAGAACTTCAGTTGGGCAGGATCCTTGAGGAGTCCACCTCTTGGATCACGACCTTGCTACGAGAGCCCAAGATCAGTAGTAGGAGGTTGAAGGAGTTTCAGTTGGTACAAAGGAGTGTTGGAGTGACAGATGCAGTAGCTAGAGCGTTAAATCTTAGCAACGCAGTACAGAGTTGCAGCAATGTAGAGAGGCACAGCGCAGAGCAGCAACAACACAGTGGTTCAGAGGGGCAGCATGGGACTAGCAGCAGTCAAAGTTTGAGCATCAAGATGTATCCATACTGAACACTTGTTCGGATTTTGGATGTTTCTCAGTTGCTTCTCTCAACAACTGAGTTGCAGTGCAGAGTTAGCAGTGGCAGTGCTAGCAATAGAATAGATGCAGCATTTGAGAGGGAGCTGCAATATAGATGCAGTGTTGATCGTGGTAGGGTCAGCAGCAGTACAAATGCAACAGCGCAGTAGTTGGTGGGAAGCATGTCAAACATCAGCAGCGCAAAGGGAGATGCTTCAGAGTCAGAGCAGTATGCAGCAGTGTGTATTGCTAGAGCACATTCCTTGCTAAGAGAGAGTGTTGATTTGGGGTAACATCAGATGTGCTCTAAGTCTCAAATTTTGTGGAGAGGCTTAAACACATGTATTCCAGATAACCCAGAAATCGTTTGGGGAATTCCACCCAGAGACTGTTTTATTTAATAAATTAATTATTTTTAAGAAGACCCTAAGTCTAAACTTAGGAAATTAAAATAATTAATGGGTATTAATCTACACTGTGGGTGTAACTTCTAGAAGAAGATGAGGATCAAGCCAAAATCATCTTAGACATTGATTAGCTTCTAATCTGGGTCGTTAAATGTCAACGAGAAGATTATTTAAGGAAGGCTTGAGGGCCATTTGGAAACACACCAAGAGAGCAAGAGATAGAATTTTCTGAAGTGAGCAGTGCTCAAAGGAAAACTTTGATCGAGAAATTCTCACACAGAGAGGGGCAGAGACAGTTTTGGTCAGAGGATCTTCTCCGGAGCCAAGAATACGTAGCAAAGAGGTAGAGAAATACGCAGAGGAGGCCGCGCAGTGCCCAGTGAGGGTGATGCACAGGCCCACGCAGAGCTGTCCATGCAAAGGTCCGAGTTCCAGCTGAGAGATCGAAATTCTAAGCCGGGAGGGCTGGAATCGAAGCTCTTGAGAGCTGAAAAATTTGGCAAAGGAGGTGACGCAGTCTCCCAAAGGTATTGACGCAGGCGCACGCAATGACTGCGTAGTGGCTGCGTAGAGGGTGCTAGGAGATCGTTGTTTCAGCTACTCGATCAACCGAGACTTGCAGTGTAGAGTGAGGTAATCTCACTTATTTCTTCTGTCGAGTGATATTCTTTGTACTGGATAGCCATCAAGGCATCAAGAGATTGTATTTAGAAATATCTGTTGCTTAATAATAAAACCCTTAGATCTGTTGCACCGGCTTTCCCACATTGGGTTTTTCCAGGGACGTTTGTCCAAAAACAACGGCGTCCTGTGTGATGTTTTTCTTTATTGCTCATTTTCTTGTTTCGGCATATTTAATTAATTAAGTGAAGGCTGCAGTAGTAATTTGCTTCAGTATTTTCAGTAGAACACTGTAAATAACTTGTTCATTTAATAACAAGTAGGTGAAGTAATTTCGGTTGGCTGCAGTAGGATTCCAGAGTTGGAATTTTCACAGTTTCATCATGGGTTGGGCAACTTAATTGGGGCCCAAGTCCACTAGAGGATCGTATTGACACCCTCAAGCAAGGCGTTGAGAGCCATGGGACTCCCATCATGTGCAGAGCATCATTTCACGCCATGGAAACCTTTAGCACCCTCAACAGTCTGCTCATTGCCCCACATTATTCACGAGATGATACATTTGGACCAGTGTGCCCCAACCGGCTTAGCATTTACCACGTGGAGTGGCAGTTGATCCAAGGCCCAGAGGAGGTTTGTCTCACCCTTTGAGACATGGGAGGGCGAGAACCATTGTCAAAGTCGTCAGTATTGAAGCATTATAGGCTATTTTATCATCAGGAGACCCATGAGACCATTTTTTGTGCCCCAAACACAAATAGGGGTCCTCGTCATGGAGATTGAGGAGCCATCCCCTTGTTCGAAATTTATGGAGCCCTCTCACACATTTTGGCACAAAGAGGACTCAATGTTGCCTTATAACGACCATACATCAACATGACTCATCATTTCGGCTTGCATTTGAATGGCTAATTCATATTTTTGTAAAGCTACTTGGTCAACTTGTGACCAAGGGATATATCTTGCACATTTTCATAATGTTGAGGGACTTGTAGGCATAATTCGACTTAGTAGGACACATAAAAATCTAAGATCATTTCATTGGATTGAATCATCATCATCACTTGGGAATTTCGGCCTCTTAGGCTAATTCGCACTTGTTCTTGGAGTGGCTAAGGGAGTATCTTGGATGCATTTCGATATTTGGAGCTGATCTTTTATCTTCTTTTGGAGCTATCTCTTGGATTATGGATGGATATATTGCATGTCTTCTTGTAGGTCCCTTTTGTTGAAATTTTTCTTTTGAAATAATGTCTAATGTATGGAATTGTTGCAACTAGATTAATGCTACATTGTGCCCTAATTTTCAAGATAATTTTTTTTAAAGCTATTTGGTTGGCAATTGCATATATTATTCATGTCACGACATGTGATGAATGTTCCTAGTGGTGAAATATTGATTTTCTCCATAAAACTCTATAATTCTTGAGGTGGGTAATTGTTAAGGGTTGGTAACTAGGGCATCAATTCTTGACCTCCTTAAAGACATTTTTGGCCGATTTAAAGCATCTAGGACTCCATATGCCCAAAGGACAAGGCACTAGTCCAAGCCTTTGGCGATCAAACTCAAATTTTCACCATAAATTTCCTTTCCTAAATTTTGGTCCCCTAAAGTAGAACGGTTAGGCTAGGGCATAAAGCGAATTGCATTGAAGAGTGATTTGGTGGACTCGAAGAGCCTAGACACCAAGACTAAGGTCTTGTCTCCTTGACCTCAAAGTTTGGTGAGAGTCTAGTTGGTTTCCATCCATAAAATCTCTTGCCCTAGGTGTGCCCTAAGAGGGAAACCCTAGCTTGTTATTGTCTCAACTTGGGGACTCCTTGAGAGTTGTATGAACCTAGTACTTGGTGAAGTAAATCATAAGAAACCATTTTTCCTCCTTGGCTTGACCTTGGAACTGCCTCTATCTATGATTATATATAAAACCAAAGGTCTTGCACAAGCCTTTCCTAGGTCTCTTACAGGGAGCGAAGCACCTTTAGAAGCGTCATTTCATCACCTTAAGCTTCTCTCGAGAGGTCCTACCACATCACCTAACACCCTAAAACCTAGAATATTTTTCAAGGATGAATATTTATCTTACAGAGACTACTCCCATCGGTGAAAGTTCATAAAGAGTAGGGGACATTGGATGTGGCGACAATGGGCCATTGTCCCATTGTTAACACTTAGTCTAGCTCTTTGTCTTGAAGGGTTTCCATCTTCAAGGACTACTAGATTTTGTGGTAACAAGTAGATTTTTGCTTCATCATTGAGGAGTCCAAAAAGCAATATCACTAACATCGAGGTACATAAAGGGCTTGGTGCTCTTGATTGACTACCAATACCATACCTTCATACATTATAGAATCTAATGAAGATAATCCTGAAATTCTAAATATTGTTAAGTCTGTTGAATTTTGAATAGGATGTGAAATTCTACTTTCTCCATATGAAAACTAATGAGGTTGGAAACACTCTCAAACATCTTGAAACAATTAATGGTAATGTTAAAAATTTAAGTAAAATTTCTTTTATTTTAAGAATTTAACAATACCATTAATTAACAACATTTTGCTGCGAACTAAGAGTGAAACCCTTTTTAAAGAAAAAAAAATCGGTCTTAAAGATTCTAGAAGTCTTATTAATTCATAATTAACCTTTGATTAGGAAATAAAACCAAAAATGTGGGTCCCAACAATTAAATCAAGGCAACATCAAACAGATTTCATTTGGAAACGCATTGTACAAACATTGAAACGTGTTTTAGTTTGCATGAAACACATTTCTGACATATGAAATGTGTTTCATACAAACTGAAATGCATTTCAATCGAGTTTCAGCATTTAGAAATGGAAATGCGACTGAAACATGGGGGGGGGCAAGTTTAATGATTATTTTCACCTACAGGGAAGAGCAATCTCACTATGGTTTTTAGATTATCACTTCCTTTGGGCACAAATTTTGAGGGTGATTATGTTAATTTAATGGTTATTTTCAGTGTTCACATTATTATAATGAGGGAGGTTTCTTACAAGAACACCTTCCTCTGCAATGTTGTATTTCACACTTGCTACAGTTTATTATGATGTGGAGGTGGATATTAGGTCGAGTGTCCCATCTTGCACACATGTTGAGGCACTCACCTATTATTCATGACTATTTTATTTCTAGTGGACAAGGCCACCCTCTCTTCTTGGTATATGGTTTCATTCCTAACAACTCTTGCATGTGCCTTGATTTGGCCTTAACCCCTTCTCCTTTGGATACAACCATTAGCACAGTTTGAAGAGGCTCTTGAAGACTATGTCATTGAGTTGGTTATGTGATTGACTTAGCCTTGAAGGCTATATTTAGCATGGATCTACACTTGGCATCATATTTTCTCCTATCTTGGAGGTAAACTTACCTTGTGAGGATGTTTTCCGCACTTTGGGATATCCTGGAGGCCCACACGTGCCACATGAGATTGACTAGCACATCTTTCCATGGATCAAACTCTCATGAAGAAGACCAAGGGGAACGTTGGGGTAATTCAATGATTATTTTAACATACTTGGATGATTCATCCCTCTTCGTTGGGCACATCTAGATGGAGATTTATTTGTGGCATTGCTGTTCATATTTTATTTCTTCTTTGACTGGTTCATGGAGTTAGTTAGATTAATGCTACTTGTTTATGCATTCCTTGAATAAATCTATGTCTTTGGAATGGATATTATTATTCTATTGGAGGTTTTTAAATCTGCATCTATATAAGGTGAGTTCCTCATATTGTAACGGTTGTTGAAAGTTTGTGGAGACACACTATACTACTATAGTTGTTAACTTTGGGGGCATAAAGCTTATGATTTTGGAACTCAAATGCTGAATACAAAGGCTGTAACTTCTACCACATCAAATTGTCTATAAGGAGCTGAGTATAACATTTCCTTGATTATGAGAGTTTCTGGATAGACTATTGCCTCTTGAAATTCATGTGTTATTATAAGCTGAAAATAGTGGAAAATTAAATTTTCATGCTTAGAAATTGCTTCAAACAACTCATTTTCAGCTATAGACATTCCTCTCTCTCAACTTCATGCATTTTCCATTATTAGGATTGATATAAGTTCTAGAATTTATAAACAGCAGCAAGTAATTGGCTGTAGAATGTTTTTTGTCACTGTAAACAGCTCTACATCCAGAGATATAAGCTCACTTTGACCTTATCTTTAAGACCACATATGCCCAATGGTATATAAGCACTAATCTTGCTTTACAGCCCATAATAAAACTTTTACATTTTATTTACTGGAAAGAAATATGGAAAATTTTAGTGCATAAATCTGAATCAATATTTTATTCCTTAGGCCCCAAATCTATCCTTGTGTGGGCTATTAGAGATCTGAAAATTTGCACAGAAATTTCAGCCTTTTAAAATCTCTCATTTTCCAGCAAGAGCCTGTTACAACAAAATCTAGCACCCACATACGATGTAAAGTCCTAAGCATCAAAAGGCTAGTTTTGTGCACCAAGGAAGGCTACCCTCTGTCACCTCAATCGCTCTTCCTTACACTATTGGTTGGCTCTTCTCCAACTCAAGAGGGGCTTCCCTGAAGATAGGGTTGCTAAGACTATGGAGTGAAAGTTCATGGTGATTTTGTGAAGAGTTAGACTAAGAAAAAAAAACGGTTGTAGTGAAATGAACAATGAGAGGTAAGAGAAAGGAGAACAAAAGCAGAAACCCTAGGACCAAGTGCTAATCCATATATTGGGAAAAATGGAGTTAAAAAAGGCATGGATCCAAGAGGGTTAATACATTCCCCAAGATCTCTCATTTTCCAGCAAGAGCCTGTTACAACAAAATCTAGCACCCAGATCGAATGTAAAGTCCTAAGCATCAGAAGGCTAGTTTTGCGCACTAAGGAAGGCTACCCTCCGTCACCTCAATCACTCTTCCTTACACTATTGGTTGGCTCTTCTCCAGAGGAGCATAAAGTGAGTTCAGGCATGGGTGAAATTCAGTGGTTTGGGTGCCTAAGAAAAACAAATGGTTGTAGTGAAATGAAAAATGAGTGGTAAGGGAAAGGAGTACAAAGGCAGAAACCCTAGGACCAAGCTAATCATATATTGCGAAAATGGAGTTAAAAAGGCATGGATCTAAGAGGGTTAATGAGTTGGTCCAACGCTCAACAGTACCCACAGGAAGTCTCCATCAATGTGATGAAAATCACAAGATGGAACCTCATACATATTGATATAAGTTGTAACAAGGCCTATTCTTTGGACGTCCCAAAAAATTAATTATACATAATTAAAACTTCCTTGATATAACAGCTGCTTCCAAGCCTAAAAATACTTATTCAAATATCTTTCTGTTATGTTATTTAAACTACAGCTAATCTGGAATTCTTATTAGAAATTCTTATTAATTTCCAGATTCAAATTGATCTAAAGAATCATTTGTTTATAGTATATAGTATATACCTGCTATATGTTCAATCTATTTCACCATATATTTAGAATTAACCATTCACCATCAACAACAAGCCAGATTAGCATTAAGTGCTTTTAAACCCTATTTGATTTGTCATCATCCACCAAATATTTATTGTGTAGGGATTTCCCATTTATGTTGGCAATTAGACCAACCTAAAGTGTTTGAGTGGATCATTGAGGTGATAGTGGGTGGCCCCTTCAAGTTGCCGTTAGGTCCTTGCTTTGTGAATTATGACTTTGACACCTTCAGTGTCGATCTAAATGGTAACACTGTCCACAATGGAGCTAGACTCCTCAAGCAAAGGGGATGATGCTACTACTTTTGGGGGTAGGCCAAAGTGAACTACTATTTTGTACCTAGTCGAATCAACTGCACTAGTGTCTCTGGCACTATTCTTCTTCTGTATTGGGCTAGCAAATTCATCCTTCCACTAGTTCTATCTGATGGTCCAATTCATAACACTACAATGGGCTTTGGTCATTTCCTTCTCACTTCACTTAACTTGCACATGATACAACGTCTTCAACAATGACAATGAGCCATTAGAGCCAACCCTTTCGCCAAATTCCCAAGGGGATAACCACCTAGATGCCTGATCAATTTCCTCACCTCATGCTTGCAGCCACACACTAAAGATTATGATACAACCTGGCATCCCACCAGCCGTAACAATGCCTGCATGCTAAAGGTAAGGCATGAATTTTTTATGTAGACTTAGGAGAATTAGGCCTAAGGCAAGCTACCATCTAGAACCATCTCCTCCCTCCCTTTTTGTGCCCTCTACTAGGAGTAATGTCATATAAATTATTCCAAATCCCAGTTGTAGAAGGAATTAACCAACACACACATATTTATCGCCATCATACCAATATAATCACTCGTGCCACTGCCATGGGTATAGGTGAATGGGGGTGACACCAGTGCAATAAATCTGTATCATGTCGACCTTGCATACCTTGGCACTTGGTTGATTAAGGTGCACTTGCCATTATGGCTAAACAATTCATGGGGAGCTTAAATTTACAATGCCCTGGTTTATATTACAAATTGTCTCCGTTGATCTAACCCCCTTGTTTACTTGTGTGTCCACAAACAAATTTTGTCCTCAAACTATATGATAAAACTCAATGCTCTCAAGCTCTTCGATTTCTGATATAAATTGTTTGGCGAGCCTACCTAGTTTGATGTTCAGTGGCAATTTTTTAAGGAGTCACAAGTGTGAATTTCCCCACCACCATTGCTCATCTCAGCCCATTAATTTTTAGTATTAGGAGCCCTCTACCTCATTATTGGTTGAGATCGCCAACCCCAATGCAAATGTAATTTCTTTTTTTCTCTCAAGGTTATAGATGATCCCCCCAAAAATGGCACCCCTATGACCTTTCTAATTTTTAAATAGTACCCTTGTTGAGACTTCTAAAAAAGGCACCTTATGAACTTTTAACTTTTATAAAAGAATATAATATAAACTTATATAATATATAATAATCATGTGTAATATAGGCACAAATTTCTATACTAGACTATATTTTATGGTAACTTATGTCTCTACTTTAATGACTATTATTAACCTCCCTATTTCTTAATATAAGGTAATATATATTTTTATATATAGATGGATATTACATAAATAGTCTTAATTGTAATTATTCATTAATTTTAGTGTACTAAAGTTAATTTTTTTTATTTAATTTTGGAATGTCGCCAAACACTTTGTGTGACAATCGAGATTATCGTTCCCAATGCCACTATTTTGTTCCTATTACTCCTCATGTCAGCAACAGTACATATATATTTTTTTCACTTTCATTTATCACCATTGTAAGCCCAAGGTCAAAAGTCAAAATCCTTGATAAAACCACATGAGTCTTTGTATTTCGGTGTCCTAGGCCTTATAATGGTCAGCCATGACTTGTCCTTTTGGGCTAAGTCCTTGATCTCTTTGTCCCCTATAGGATCGGAAGATTCTAGATGGATCTTGGGAGAACTCATGGTTTAGAGGAGTCGTCGTTATGTAGGGGTGATCACTAGAGCATGGGCCAGTCCAGCCCGCCTCAGGGTGCACCTAAGCCTTGCCGCATGGTTATGAGTCATAGAGTTTGTATGTGGCATGTTACCCACCAAAATGGGTAACCCTATAGGAGAAAACATTTCTCCTATTCTTGAAAACCAATTGGTCAGCCACATAGCCAGCAACCCCTGACAGCCACCACTAGCGGATTGTTGATTTCTGGTAGCATCGGATGTGCTCTAAGTCTCAAAATTTGCAGGGAGGCTTAGGCACATGTATTCCAAAGAACCCAGAAAGAGTTTTGGGAAATTCCACTCAGATCATGTTTTATGAAAATAAATAATTATTTTTAATGAGACCCTAAGTCTAAACTTAGGAAATTAAAAGAATTAAAGGATATTAATTAATACAGAGTGTGAATCTTTTAGAAAAGACGAAGATCAAGTCAAGTTAATCTTAGCCGTTGATTAACGATTTAATCTCGGTCGTTGAAGACTCAATGAGAAGCTTATAAGAAGGAATTGATGGATCATTTGGAAAAAAAAGAAAACATCGAGAGGGAGAAAGAATCCAGAGATCAAAATTCTTTAGTGAGTAGTGCTCAGGGAGAAGATCGATCAAGAGGATTCTCATATAGAGGGGCAGGGATAATTGTTGGTTGGAGATTTTACTGAGCCGGGAATACACCGCAGAGAAGATAGAGAGCAGCACACAAAGAGGCAGTGTAGCATCTACGTAAAGCCCGCAGAGGCAACGTAGCAGCCTTGAGGAGATTCGTGATTCAGCTGAGGATCAGTCAGATCTAGTGTCGGAGAGCCGAGGTGTGAGACCGGAAGGTGCCAGAAGGCAAGATCCAGCCAGCTGAAGATGCAACTAATAGAGGTGACGCAAAGGCAACGTAGGGCTCATCAACTCAGAGTTTGGCCAGTTCAGCTTTCCAATGTTAGTGTGAGGTAACCTCACTAGCTCTTTGTCAATCAGATTCTCTGTGTGGATGGCCAGCAAGGCATCCCAGATTTTATTCAGAATTACTGCATAATAAATAAACCCTCAACTGTTGCACCGGTTTTCTTGCATTGGATTTTTCCGAGGACATTGGTCCAAAAATAACGGTGTCATGTGTTTATGATTTATTCTTGCTCAGATCTTGTTTCATCACTTATTTATTTTTCGCAGTTAATTTGTGAAGGCTGTAGTGTATGAGTTTTTGATATTTACCGTAAAACAAAGTAAATAATTTGTTCAAGGAATTAACAAATAGAAGAAATCTCATCAGTTGCTGCAATAGGATTCCAGATCTAGGAATTTTCACATGGTATCAGAGCTTGTTTAGCAGTGCAGGAGGAGCAAGAGAGCAGATCCAGTAGATCCAGCGTTGAAGAAGGAGTTGGGGATCAAAGAGTTGCGTAAGCAGCATATCAACCTCCCTAGTGATTGCGCAGTCCAGCCCAGGAGGGCTAGATCTGCAAGGAAATCTCTCTCTGAGTGAGCAACAGAGAGGTAGGATTTTCTAGTTTGCAATTTGTTAGAGGCAAAGGGAGCAGCGCAGCAGATTCAACGCAGATCAGCAAGCTGGTGGGACATAGTTTTTGTGTAGCAGCGATTGCTGGTGCAGAAAGCATCAGAAGAGAGTAGCTGAAGACACGTTTGAGGGAATTTTCTTCCTCGGGGAATTCCTAGCCGAGGAATTCTAATTCTCGATAGCTGAGCAACAATATTGAGTGGAAGATCTACTATCTCCAGCAGGGAGTGCGTAACCCAGGCCAGCAACTGCACAGAGGAGAGAGAGGGAGCTAGTTCGACATTTCATTTTATTTTCGATCGGCAAAAATGGCAGCAAGCAGGCTAAGAGATCAAGATCGGTTGGAGGGAGCCTTTAACTATGTGATTTGGCAGGCTAGGATCAGATGCCTGTTAGATGAACATGATCTCAAAGCTTTCATCAATGGTGTGGTAACTGTACCAATGGACACAAATCCACTAAAAGCATACAAAGAAAGATATGGCAAGGCAAAACATTTGATCCTCGACAGAGTGAGGGATCATGTCGTATGTCACATCGTCGGCAAAGCAACAACTAGAGAGATGTGGCAGGCCTTGGAGACGCTATATCAGGGATTTTCCAAGCAGCGGGAGATATTCTTGGAGGAGAAGTTGTGTTCTACAAGGATGCAGAAGGGCGAGCGCATTGATCCATTCCTATCTAGACTTCAGGAGAACCGAGAAAAGCTACCAGTTGTAGGATCAGTGCCTCAGGCCACCAAGATGGTCAGATTTGCCCTGAACTCAGTTTTAAATGAGTGGCAAGTCTTCGTCCAGAGCATCTTGGGCAAAGAAAGACTGTCGGATTGGGAAACAATGTGGGCTTCTCTTCAGCAAGAAGAGATGAGGCGAGGCATGCTCAAGTGTAAACTTGAGAGCAGCAGCAGCAGTGAGTCAAAACCCGAGGAGGAGGAGAATGTAGCCCTTACATCAAAGGGGCAGCAGGAGCAGCGGAGACGTAAGAAGGACATCTCAAAGATCAAGTGCTTCCGGTGTGGCGAAATGGGACATTACGCTTCACAGTGTCCTCTCAAGAAGGAAAAATATGAGAAGCGTGATCCACAAGCTACAACCGCCCGGATTGAGGAAGAGGAGTTTGATATGATTGCCCATATATCTCCTAGGGAGAATTGGGGTGATCTGGAGTTGTAGTTCAGCAGAACTGCAGTTGGGTAGGGTCCTTGAGTCGTCCACCTCTCGAATCATCACCTTGCTACGAGAGCCCAAATCTGAAGTAGCTGGATGGACGATTTTTAGTTGGTGCAGAGGAGTGCAAAAGTGATAGTGCAATGACTAGAGAGCACCAAAGACTAAGCAACACAGAGCAGAGTTGGCAGCAGTGCAGGGAGGCACAATGCAGAGTCAACAGCATCACACAGGCTTCAAAGGGTCAGAATCAGTCAGATCTAGTGCCGGAAAGTCAGGGTGTGAGACTGGAAGGGGCCAGAAAGTCAAATCCAGCCAACAGAAGATCCAGCTAATCTAAATCACCCTAGTTTTATATGATAACAATAAATTTCGTACAGAAAGTAAAATCTATCTACAATGCAATCTAATCTATATGATGAAACACAACAATATGAAAATGCAAGAGTTACAATGCTCACACAATATGCAATGCAACTAACTATCGATATATAATTCAATTAGTTTTCATCAAACAAAGTAAGGTGATTCCATCTTACCAATGATAGCAAGAGTTCACCATTAAGTTCAGCGATATAAAATTATTATTTATAAATCTTCCGGGAAATCACATAGGAAATTATAGAGCCGATGCATTTCGAACTACCAAGTGTAGTTCATCATCAACCCTTACTTTGCCATGGATCCTAACAGGGATAGGGTTCCTATCAAACAGTACATGACCACCTACTTGGTATTATCTACTTCACTTTTGGACCCATTGTTTCTTTCAAAATGTCTGTTTCTTATTAATATTTTTGATATGATAGACGTTTTGGGAAGAATTAGGTTCCTTCAACTTTTCAAGCCCCTTGGATTTGCAATGATTTTGATCTATACCCTTATGATTTTTAGTAACCTTGAGCTTTTCAAGGGGCTTTGGGAATAGGAACAGTTCCCTATCTTCTGCATGGTCAGCCATCTGGGGTTCCATGTATAGGAAAAATGGTATTCCATCAATTGTAGATATAGTCGCATATGAAAAATCCATTTGTAATTGTACTCCAATTGAGGCACGCCATTTCCTAGACAATAACATTCCCCAAGCATCTGGTACATCTATCACTACAATATCCATCAACATTGAGATACCTTTTTTTGCTGCCAAATAAACCTTGACATCCTTTAGGAAACCATACACAAGTATAGATTTGGAATCGAAGCCACATAAAATCTTATAAGGTCTAGTCATATTGATTTCTAATTGATTTACGAATCTTAAAGGCATTACATTAGCAGAAGCACCAAAATCAAGCATACGATTGTGCAAAAATAGCTTGTTTATCATTAAAGATAGTAAGAATGGCTCAAGCCCCCCATTTCTTTTATCAATATACATGCTTTGCAGGATAATCGGAGGATCCACAGGCTCCTTTCTAAAGTTGAATGTCTTCCTAAATTGCCCCCTTTGGGGTTCAAGCTTAGCTTTCTTCAAAAGAGGAATTTGTACATTCACTTTAGCTAAAACATTAGTTAAATCAACATCCAGAGCTACATCAAAATTTTGAGGTTTCGACTTGGGTACTTTTTCAAGTTATACAAGAGGTTTATCCTTCTTTTGGAAGGTGACATCGAAGCTTGTGCTTGCTTGGCTTTGGTTGACATTCCTCCTTGAGTATTGTAATCCTCAAATCTTCCATTATTCTCCACAACCATGATCGACTCATCTTGATCACTAGTGTCTTCATCATGGTCTTGATCACGCTGTTGTTGGAAGTAAGAGTTGTTAGCTTTTGTAGCATCGGAGGTGTTCTAGTCTCGAAACTTTGTGGAGAGGCTAAACACAAGAATTCTTCAAAACCCAAAAATCGTTTCTAGAAATTCCACCTAGAAGTGTCTCAATTAGATTATTAGTCTATTTTAAATATTTCCCAAGTCTAAACTTAGGAATAGGGGTTTATTAATCAGTATTAATTGAGAAATGTGTGAATCATCCAGAAACTCACATGGATCGATCCAGAAATGATCTCAGTGATTGATTATGTTTTAATCTTGGTCGTTGGAGTCCCAATTGGAGATTATAAGAGGAGGTTGATGGGTAGATGGAGAACTTATACACACTTGAGATTGATTTCCTTGGGCAGATCGATTTTCCAAAGAGCAGCAGCAGTTGCCAGAAGAGTTTGAGCTACAGAAGGGAAACAAAGACAGAGAGGGGTAGGGATAGTGATCCAAAGGAAGTTTTCCAGATCTAGAGAGGCAGCAACAAGTGGCAAAATTATACCATGCAGAAGTTACGCAAGGGCTGTGCAGAAGCTTCAGCAGAGCAATTTGAATTAGCTAGAGAAGAAGTCGATTCAACTTCCAGAGGCCGGGAAAGTCTTCCATAGGCCCGGAGAGTCACTTCCAGCAACAGAGACAAGCAGGACAACTTGATTAGAGGCTTAACAGAGCCACATGTGCGAGAGGCAGTGCAAGGACTATGTAGAGGGCCTGCACAAGGGTTTGGACGACCAGATTTTCTGGAGCCAGTGTCTAGATTGCTTGTGGAGTTAGAAAATTTTCTCTCTAATTACTTTTGTCAGATACTTGTTAATTGGATAGCCAGTTGGGCATCCATAGAATGTACTCAGATTATTTCACTGTTGCTTAATAATAAAAACCCTCAATTGTTGCACCGTTTTTCCCAAGTTGGGTTTTTCCGGGGACTTTTGTCCAAAAAATAACTGTGTCAAATTTATTGTGTGCCAGTATTTTCTCAGTTTCCAGCGCTTTTATTTTTCGTGGTATTTTTGTGAAGATTGCAATGTGATTATTTCATTGTTACCGTAGCAATAAACTGTTAATTTAAATTACAGTTAGAAGAAATAATTACAGTTGTTGCAATAAGATTTCAGCAGTGAAATTTTCAGATGGTATCAGAGCGATTTTGATCACACAGGGAAGCTCAGAAGTGGAGAAAGAAATTCGTTGTTCAGAAAGAGCAGCCAGATGAATTTATGGGGGTTGCACAGAGCCTAAGCCAAGCAGTGCGAGTTGCTTGAGCAAGTTCGATTTCTCAATGCAAGTTGGCAGAAAAAATCGGCTTGCCAATTCGAGTGATTCCAGCAAGCAAAGGGGCAGTTATAGCTCATATTTTCACTGAGCAAATTCCTTGTTTGTGCGCAAGAGGGTTTTGCAGCAGTTTGCTATAGCAAAATCAACGTCGGGTGGAAGAGGAGGTGCACACACACAAAGAATTTCTCTAAGAGGGTTTCTAATTTAGAAATCTGATTTTTCTAGTTGTAGTTGGCAGTAGCTGCAAGCATAATTTCTCACTCTAGAAGGGAGTGCGTGTAGCAGAGCAGAGGGAAGAGGGAGGTTTTCATTCAGATTCAGAGATGGCCACAATTGGGCTTAGAGATATGGATAAGTTGCAGGGAGCCTCCAACTTTGTCATCTAGAAGGCCAAGATGACCTTCCTACTAGATGAATTTGGTTTTAAGGCCTATGTAAAGAATGTGGTGGCAATACAAACTGATGTGGATCAACTCTGAGAGTACAGGAAAGAGATGGAAAAGGTGAAGCGAATGATCTTGGATGGTGTCCGAGACCATATAGTCTCGCATATATCTAGCAAGAACACCGCCAAGGAGATGTGGGACGCTCTTGATTAGCTATATTAGAATACTTCCGAGCAGCAGAAGATGTTCCTGCAGGAGAAGCTGAGAAACATCAGGATGCAAAAGGGTGAAGGCATAGATCCCTTCCTCACTAGGATTCAAGAAGTCTGTGATCAGCATGAAACCATTGGGGAGGCGCCTCAATCGTCAGAGCTTGTACGTTTAGCACTAAACAATGTCTCAGAGGAGTGGCATGTCTTTTTCCAAAGTATCTTGGGTCGAGACACATTGCCTAGATGGGAGAGGATGTGGTCAGACCTGCAGCAGGAGAAGATGAAGAGGGCTCTAATAAAGAGCACCATCAGCGAAAGCAGCAGCAAGGGTGAGAAGGGTGAGAAGAATGTGACCATTGCATCAAAGGGTCCCAATCAGGGACAGGAGAAGAAGAAAAAGGACCTATCTAAGGTCAAGTGGTTCAAGTGTGGTGAGTTTGGCAACTACAGCACTCAATGTCCTCTCAGGAAGAAGGACAAGCAGAAGAAGCAGGACCAGACGGCAGCGTCTGCAGAGATAGACAATTTGTCCTTCAAACTGGAGGAAGACTTCGCCATGTTTGCAACTATACCTCCAGGAGTGAGGTGGGGCGATACGGAGTTATAGTCACAGAGCAGCACAGAAGCTTGTGTAGGGTCCATTGAGATGTCCTCTTCATGGATCATTACCTAGCTACAAGGGCCCACAATATTCATTAGCAAGATGGATCAGTGTTAGTTGATACAGTCAGGTTCAAGAGTGACAGTTGCAGACTAGTTGCAGTCAGGTGTTGAGGAGCGTAGACCAGTGTTGACAGCAGAGCAGGAGGCTCAGTAGCAGAGTTGACAGCAACATAGATTCCCAATCGACAATGCAGAGGTTAGTAGCAGTCAAATGCTGAGGAGACAGATGTAGCACAAAGACACAGTTGATTCAGTATTTTGGATGCTTCTCAGTTGTAGTAGTTGCAGTAGCAACAGCAACAGATGAGAGGGAGTTGTAGTGCAGATGCAGAGTTGGCAGAAGTTTAACAGTGTCAGCAGTAGCACAGACGCAACATCAGAGTTGCGCAGTGGTTAATGGACAGTGGCAATCAGTCACAGTGGCCAGACATCAGCAACATACAAAGGGTGGCATAGAGGCAAGGTGTTGTAGCAATAGTGCAGCACTAGAACACCTTCATCGCTAAGAGGGAGTGTTAGTTTTTGTAGCATCGAAGGTGTTCTAGCCTCGAAACTTTGTGGAGAGGCTAAAACATAGGAGTTCTCCATAACCCATAAATCGTTTCTAGAAATTCCACCTATAAGTGTCTTAATTAGATTATTAGCCTATTTTTAAATATTTCCTAAGTCTAAACTTAGGAAAAAGGATTAATTAATCAGTATTAATTGAGAAAGGTGTGAATCATCTAGAAACTCACACGGATCGATCCAAAAAATATCTCAACCATCGATTATGTTTTAATCTTGGTCATTGGAGTCCCAACTAAAGATTATAAGAGGAGGTCGATGGGTAGATGGAGAACACATACACACTTGAGATCGATTTCCTTGGGCAGTTCGATTTTCCAGAGAGTAGTAGCAGTTGCCAGAAGAGTTCGAGCTACAGAAGGGAAGCAAAGACAGAGGGGTAGGGACGGTGATTCTGGAGGAAGTTTTCCAGATCCGAAGAGGCAGCAGCAAGTGGTAGCAGTATTCCACACAAAAGGTGTGCAAGGGTTGCGCAGATGCTTCAGCAAAGCAACTCGAACTAGCTAGAGAGGAAGCCAATTCAGCTTCCAGAGCCCGGAGAGTCACTTCCAGCAGTAGAGGCATTGAGGACGGCTTGATCAGAGGCTTAACATAGCCACAGGGTGCGAGGGGCAGTAAAAGGACTACGCAGAGGGCCTGCGCAAGGGTTTGGATAGCCAGAATTTCTGGAGGAGCCAGTGTCGAGATTGCATGCGGAGTGAGAGAATTTTCTCTCTAATTACTTTCGTCAAATACTTGTTGATTGGATATCCAGTTGGGCATCCATAGGTTGTACTCAGATTATTGCACTACTGCTTAATAATAAAAACCCTCAATTATTGCACCAGTTTTCCCAAGTTGGGTTTTTCCAGGGACTTTTGTCCAAAAATAACTGTGTCAAATTTATTGTGCGCCAGTATTTTCTCAGTTTCAAATGCTTTTGTTTTCCGCAGTATTTTTGTGAATATTGCAGTGTGATTATTTCGTTGTTGTTGTAGCGATAAACTATTAATTTAAATTATAGTTAGAAGAAATAATTCCAATTGTTGCAATAAGATTTCAGTAGTGAAATTTTCACAAGAGTCACCAAGCAAGAGTATGAAACTCATTGCAAGGTTGGCACCAAGGAATAACCTTATGTCCCACCATATTGGTTGGGGCAAAAATGTTTGGAACATTCTATTGTGATAAATGGTCTCTTGTAGGTGCCTTTTCCTTGAGAGGTCTTTCTTTATTGAATTGTGGCTTTAGAGGGAAATTTTGATGGGGTACCCTTTCTCTTTCCAACATTGTCAACTTGTTCACCATTTCCATATGTCCTTGCATCATCTCATTTGTAACTTTATCAAATTTTTGGGCAAATTCTTGCAAGGCAAGATCAACCTCGACACAAGGCTTAGCCTTAGGTTCTATTCTATGCCTAGGATAGGTGAACATGTCAATCTTAGATGGGTTCATATTTTTCTCTATTTCAGCAACCAAGACCTTAGTAGGCTTCTTATCTTTTAGAGAATATGTCAAATGTTCGGGGAAAGCTCATACATATTTATCAAGGATTGTCTCATTGGTTGGTCTATATAGATTGGCGACTTCCCTAGGTAGGTTCTCAAAACATTGGGTGAATACCCCAATAGTTTCATTTTTAGTTTTATTAGCCTATAGGAATTTTTCAAGAAGAATGACGCCCCCTTGATTGTGGCCCATCTTTTGTCGAAAGCTTGGTGAAAGGTATCTCAATCAGTGATACTACCTTGGGGTAAACTAAGGTGTCAATCCCTTGCACTTCTAAAGTCAAGGCAAATAACATCATAACCATGTCTTCCTCCATGATCAACTTAGCGCTCACTACCCAATAAAACTCATGCATATGTTTCTCAATAGTAAGAGCATTTGTACTATTGAATTTAAGCAACCATTCGCTATACTTCTCCAGTAATGGATGCAATGCATCAGGGAATTTGCTAACATCCAATGGTCTTGTTAGCCACGAAAAGTGGGTGACCCCTAGGAGAAACTTTTCTCCTATTCATCTCCTCCAGCCGTAGCCCCTGAGAGCCACCTAGTACCAATGTGACGTGTTATTCATATCTCCACTACCTGCATCAATCATATGTTTCCTCGCCCAATTTCCAAGAGCACATATTGAAAGGTAGGCTTTTGATCAAAAGGTACTTTATTCATTTTGCAATCGAGTGCTTATGCTTCTCTCTATTTGGGTATTTTGACATGGATTGTGAGGTAACTTGGAAGAAAGAAGGGTCTTGGTCGTAGTCTTATTCCCTCACCTTATATGGGGGTTAATTTTCAATCCTAGTCCAGTGGGACCTCCACTAATAATCCAATGGGTATAGGATGGGCACTACTTGGGAAGCCATGATTGAGATAGCAGAGCCCCATCTCTCCCTATTCCATACTTGCCACTTTCCATCTTACATTATAAGCCCCAATTCTACCTCCCTTCTTTGGGTTCAACTTGTTGGAATTTGAAGAGAGATGATAAAATCCTTAACTTGATAATTACTTGTGAATATTATGTTCTTCTTTTAATATTTCTTCACCAAGCAATTATCAGATCAACCATAAATGCAAGATCACAATACGCACGAAAAGAGACAAAAATTTATCCTGGGAAAACCCCCTATAGCGAAAAACCCAACAACCTTGTTCTTAGAGAAATATTCAAATCAACAAGAGAAATCAAAGTCAGTGTAGCCCTCCACAAGTGCTAAGCCCTTCCTGCCAACTGTCTTCCACAAGATCACAAGAGAAAGGCGGAACATGCCACAAAACAAAGCTAGGATTACTATGCCTCTATAGTTCAGACCTTTTTCCCGGAACTTGACTTGAATTACGACTTAATTACAGATTTGTAGCAGACCCCGCACCTGCTCTTTAGACCAAACAAAATTATACTTTAGTAATACGGTCTTCTTCTTCCAAAGGAACAAAACAGAACTTAGATCCTTTAGATGTTATGGACTTCTTCCACAAGGATCTATTTCGAACTTTTGTTATTAAGACAAACCTTTCGTTTCTTACTACAAATCTCATCTCTTTGTGATGTCACAGAATTCAGACCTTTGTTCTTGTGACATGTCTCTATCTTGGACAAACGATCCTCTGCAATAGTTAAGGATTCAGACTCCTTTCTTGACAGTGATACAGACCTCGTCCTCAATTCTTCTAAATGAAAGCAAAGATAATACAAACTTCGACCCTTTTACATTAGATCACCAAGTGCAGACTTCGATTCCTTTTGTTGACTTCAGATGGCAGGCAGAAACGTACTTGAGAAAGATTAGTATTTCTTGTTGTTGTAGCTCCAATTGCAGATCTCCGCATTAGATAGTGACTTGATTTCTCACCTTCGCATGAGAGAACAAATATATGTATTGTGTATGAATGAACGAACTTCAAGGAGATTGAGTTAACTTCTTTTATATAGTCAACAGGGAGTCTGAATGGGTGTCCCAATATGGAAAGTCAACTTGAACAGTTTGGAGGTCGACCAGCACTTGTGGAGGCTATTTGAAATTACATAATAATTTTCTCCTTTTAATGTCATGAGAAACATGACTTAACAAATACAAACTTTGATTAATGGAGATAAACATGCTAGAAACAAACATAATAATTTGTTTTTCCAAATACAATGATAACAATGGCATTATGAAGATCGATCGTAGCTACATTCTCCAACACAACGAACCATTAGTTCATTGGGATTTGGCATCCACACATTCTCATACCTGGGTAGGGCCTGGAAATGCACCATGGGAGGTTGATGCAACTAAAAGAAACAGAAAGAGCATATGATGGCCACAAGAAAAACAAAAGAAAAAATCAAAATTCAAAGGATGGACGGGACATTCAAATTGGCATGTGGGCAAAATCCAAGCATGAGCTCTACCTCCCTAATATGGCCATTATCCAATCCTAGGTCGTCATTTCCCTATCTCATAGAAGACAAAGAACCCTTGCATATCCCAACCCCTGATAGGCGATGAACTGCCCCATCATTAAGAGAGTAATAGTTGTTATACACAATACAAAGCAAGCTCTCATTCCTTGAGCTACGAGGAGTAATACAAAGAAGACTCAAGAAAAAGTAAAAGTCATTTAGACAGGTGGAAAAACAAAGGACGAGGTAACTCATGCATCCACGATTGTTGCCTCCTCACATTTATACACCCAGGATGAGGTACTCCATCATAGTCAGTCCCTTTGACCATGGCACTTGGCCATGAAGACTTTTCTCCCTCGTTCCATCATTATTCACATGGCACCTATCGATTGAATGGTGGACCAAGGACATGTCACTTCCCTTGGGGATTGAGAACACCTAATAAGATTGTTTATTAACCACTCCTACCTAGAGAGGTAACACCATTATGTGACTAAGGCTCCAATTTTGGAAGAGAAACCTCATATGAAGTGTTACTTTGTCTATTTCTTTCAAGCTTGGTTCACTTAGATGCAATAATGATTAATGTACCTAATGGTAAAAGTTGCAACATTGGATATTGTTTGTAATTGGCAGGTGGTTCCATCTATAGGCCTGGGTAACTTAACTGGGGCCCAGGTCCTCTAGACGGACATATTACCACGCACAAGCGATGTGTTGAGAGCCATGAGACTCTGGAGTCCAGACAGTTACAGAGAATCATTTGTAACCATGGCCACCTTCAACAACTACAATAGTCTTGCATTTTTCTTTATTATTCATGCGATGATGCACCTGGACCAACATGCCCCTTGTCAGCAGAGGAAAAATCAGATGGTTTGGTAGTTGATCCAAGGCCCAAATGAGGTTTGTCTTGCACCTTAATACATGGGAGGGCTAACACCATCCTCAGAGCCCTCAATGTCGGAGTAGAACCAGGTATTCACACCACCAGAAGACCCATGAGACCCAGTTTTGTGCCCCAAACCCACATTCGGGGTCCAAAGGATAATTTTCACAAAGATTTGGGCCCCTAGATTATGATTTTAGAGGCCCTCTACACTTTCCATAGCACCTGAGGAGCCCAACACAAGCCCTAGAACGGAAATCTGCTAGCATGACACCATCATTTTGCTCACTTCAACTCACACATATGGAGATACTTATGTCTTAATGAAAGCTACAAGGTTGGCTTGTGACCTTGCTTGTAGTTTTCCCATCATTTTATTTCTGAGGAGCTTGTAGGCTTAATTAGACATTATTTAGTCACATATAAATTAGAGATCACTTCATTGTGATCTCTCATCATCGCACCTTTGAATTTCAGCCTCCTTAGAGGAACTCGCACTTGATCTTTGTAGATGTTTGGAGATCTTTGGATGCATTTTGATGTTTGGAGCTGATTTTGGATATTCTTTGGAGCTATTATTTGCTCTAATGGATGGAAATCTTGCATGTTATCTTGTAAGTGTACTTTATTGTTGAATATCTATTTATTGAATGTCTAATTTATGGAATTATTCTAGGTTATGCTAAAATGTGCCCTAATTTGTTGAAGATCAATTTTGAAATGCTATCTAGATGAATGTTGCATGCATTACTCATACATAAGATGTGATGAATTGTCTTAGTGGTGAAATCCTAGTAGCTCTCCCATAAAACTCCATTCTTCCATTGAGTAGGTAAATGCTAGAAATTTGATTGCTAGGCATCAAATTTCGGCCTCCTTAGGAACAATCTTGGTTAATCTTTATCATCTTGGACTCCATATTCCAAAGGGACAAGGCACTAGTCCAAATTCTTGGTGATCATTCTCAAATTTTCTCCATATTTTCTCGCTCAAATTCGGCCCTTTCAAGCCCAAGTTAGGGAACTAGGTTTTGGTGTGAATCCCTATGCAAGAGGAATTTTGGTAGTTGGAGAGGCTAAACATCAAGAGTATAGTATTTTCCACAAAACCTATCCTTTTGGTGGACATCCACTTCAATTTCATCCATAAATTTTCGTGCCCTAGTTGTTTGGCCAAGGGGGAAACCCCAGTTCTCCTTCCTTCAACTTAACGGCTTCCTTGAAGGTTTCATGAATCATGAGCCTCTCTTAGCTAGTACACATTGTAAGAAACCTTTTCTCCTAGCTTTGACTTTTGGTTACTCCAACATGTAGCAATTTACAGGGTAAGTTCCGTAGATCAAGAACCAAAAGTCACTGATCACAAACATATCACAAATCAGACATGGGAAATCAGTACACCAGTATAATCACGTGGTTAAAACCCTCAAAGAGGGAAACAATCCACGGCCTGAGCCAACGCGGCCACTTCAGGCAATTTATTAATATAAAAAGAAAAGTTACATATGTTTCTCTCATAAACCGTTACTAGAAAAATGACCCTCCATGCTCTTTAAATAGAGATCATGGACCAATTGGGTGTTAAGCCACAGATCAAGTGTCGTTAATACCGAGGTGAGAGATAACCGTTGCATCACTACAAATCGTGACCGTCGGATTATAAGTTACAAATGTACATGGTAAAGAAACACACTTTACCTAACTCTACACTAGACTAAGTTATTCTTAACTATTTCCTATGTGTCGGAATATCCTAACATCCCCCCTGAAGAACAACATGGAATAGGATTGAAGGATTTACAAAGGTGACACAAAAGGAGCCTATTTCCTATGTGTCGAAATATCCTAACATCCCCCCTTAAGAACAAATTGGGATAGGATTGAAGGATTTACAAAAGTGACACAATAGGAGAAGGAAGGAGGCATTAGAGCCTATTCCCCCTTAATGTCAACTTTCCTGAACTCCAAGCATGGATCGAATTTTGGTAAACTTCGCTTCTATGAGAGCCTTTGTAAAGATATCGGCTACTTGATCATTGGTTGGACAGTACTGCACTTCAAGAACACGATCATGAATGAGCTTTCTGATGAAGTGTATGTGGAGTTCAATGTGTTTCATACGTTGATGCTGAACTAGATCTTTACATAGTTGAATGGCACTCTGATTATCACACCAAAGTGTAGTTGGATGTTGCTGATGAAGACCAAATTCAGACAGTATCTGACGAAGCCACATGGCTTCCTTGCTGGCTTCAACTGCACCACGATACTCTTCTTCTGCTAAAGAAAGAGAGATGGCACTTTGTTTCTTACAAGACCAAGTAATAGGTCCTGAACCAAGAGTGAATACATATCCTGCAGTAGACTTTCGATCATCAAGGTCACCAGCCCAATCAAAATCAGTGAAACCAATCAACAATGGAGATGCTCCTGCACTGTAATGAATCCCGAACTGAACTGTACCTCGAATATATCGAAGTATTCTTTTCGCTGCTTTTTAGTGACTTTCATGAGGTTGGTGCATAAACCGAGCGACAAGACCAACGGCAAAGGAAAGGTCAGGACGAGTATGGGTTAGATACAGAAGTTTACCAACAAGTTGACGATATAAGGTAGAATCAACTTCAAGGGTAGTACAAGTGACTGAAAGCTTGACTCCAGACTGAAAGGGAGAAGGGGCTGGCTTACAGTCTTCCATGTGAAAGTGGTCTAGAATATCACAGACATACTGGGACTGAGAGAGGGTAATGCCTTCCTTGGATTGCAAGACTTGAAGACCAAGGAAATAATGCAAGTGTCCTAAGTCTGTCATTTCAAACTTCTTTTTGAGGCTAGACTTCACATGGTTTATATGGTTTGGATCACTACTAGTAAGGATAAAATCACCAACATAAAGAACAAGGACGGTGAAGGACTTACCCACTTTCTTGGTGTAGACAGTGTTGTCAGAATGACACCTAGAAAAGCCATTATCTAATAGAAATCTATCCATTTTGGCATACCAAGCCCGAGGAGCTTGTTTGAGACCATAGAGAGACTTCCTAAGGCGACAAACAAGGCTAGAGTCGTTTTGGATAAAGCCAGGGGGTTGTTCCATGTAGATTTCTTCATGTAAATCTCCATGTAAGAAGGCAGATTTAACTTCCATCTGATGGACTTCCCATTTAAAGGAGGCAGCAAGGGAAAGAACAAGGCGGATAGAATTCATTTTGGCAACAGGGGAGAAGGTTTCAGTATAGTCAATGCCTTCAACTTGTGAAAATCCTTTAGCAACAAGACGAGCTTTATGTCTATCCACTTTTCCATCTAGTCCAAACTTTGTTTTGTAAACCCATCTGCATCTGACAAGTTTTCTTCCTTTTGGAAGAGGAACAAGATCCCAAGTATCGTTTGCCAATAAGGAACGATACTCTTCATTCATAGCTTCATCCCAATTTGGATGACCGGAGGCTTCTTCAAAGGTTTTTGGATCAAATTTTTTTGGAACTTGAGCCAATAAGGAAGAGGCTCTTTCAAACTGAGAACGAGTACGTCGTCGATCGGCAGGGTCAGCTGCAAGAGAACCTACAGCATCCCGAGTAGAGCGGACCCATCTTGGAAGCGGTGGAGTAAAAGGAACAATTTCAAGCAGTGGAGGAGGATTGTCATCCTCGCTGTCATCATCTGAACTAGAAGGAATGCTATTAAAAATAGAAGAGAGCGAGAGAGGTGGCACATATGCCGAATCAGGCTCACAAGCCAAAGGTGGCACACTCGTCGAACTAGGCTCGCAGACCGATATATTTTCATCAAATTTGGCATCTCTTCTAATGATTATATTTTTGGATTTTGGTAGAAGAAGTCTATATCCTTTGACATCTTCAGAATATCCAACAAAAATGCATTTTTCACTCTTAGGTTCTAAGGCTTTATGTTTCGCATCTGGAATATGGGCCCAAACATCACTTCCAAAAACACGAAAGTGACTTACATCTGGTTTGATTGAGCTCCAAGCTTCTTCTGGAGTTATATTCTTTAAAACCTTAGTAGGAGTGCGATTGACTATGTAATTTGCACAGTTAATGGCTTCTGCCCAAAAATTGAGACCAAGTCCTTTAGATTGAAGCATACAATTAGCCATTTCTTTTAAGGTGCGATTCTTCCTTTCAACTACACCATTTTGTTGTGGAGTATATGGAACAGTATGTTGCAATTGAATGCCATGTTCAGTGCAGAAGTTGATAAATTTGTTGTTAACATATTCTCCTCCATTGTCTGATCTTAACTTAAGAATTTGATCTCCAGATTATTTCTCAACAAAGGCCTTAAAGGCCAAGAAAATGTTAAAAACTTCACTCTTGAGTTTTAAGAAGTATACCCAAGTGCGTCTGGAAAAATCATCAATGAAAGTTAAGAAGTACTTGCAACCAGAGAAAGAAACAACAGGAAGTGGACCACATAAATCACTATGCACAAGCTGCAAAGGGGCTGAAGCGTGCAAAGAGGCACATTTGTCAAAACTATCCCGATGATGTTTTCCGAGTACACATCCGGAGCAAACACCATCTCGGCAAGATACCATAGGAAGACCCGTCACCATATTTTCCTTACATAGAGGGAAGAGATGATGACCCAAAGTTGTCAAACTTATACAACCTTGTGGCATCATTAGCAATGCCAGTAGCTAAAATATGTTTAGGATCTTTGAGATCCTTGATTACAACAACATGAGGTGACAATTCTACTATTTTCCCTTCACCTAAATGAGTTATCTAATAAACAGAGAGAAGGTTGCATGACAAGGTAGGAACACATAGTACATCATTAAAATGACCATTATCGAGATGAATGGTTCCAGATCTTACAACACTAAGAGATCTATCATCACCAACATAAATATGTTTGGTATTACAATCATTTAAAGAAGAAAACATGGCTTTATTTTTGGCCATGTGGTAAGCTCCAGAATCAACGAGCCACTCATGAGAAGGAGAAGAGGAAGATACATTTAATGCATAACCAGATCTTGATGCTTGACAACCACAAGCAGAAAGTGCCATTCCTGAAGATGAAGGTGAAGAGTGCTCCAAATTGATGTTGTGCTTCTTCATCGCTGCTTCTAAGGCTTCCATCTTCTTAAAACATTTGGACTCTATATGGCCATCATGATTACAAAAATTGCAATGTCTATGGGTCTTCTTCCCTTTGTTTTTATTTGCTTTATCATTTTGGTGATTTTATTTTTCAGTTTGTGGCTGAAATTGCTTAGGACCCTTGTTTGGTTTAGGACCATACTTTTTAGGATACTGCTTCTTGGGATTCTTTTGATATGATTGTTGTTGGGCTGCTAAGGCTTTCTTAGAAACGTTTCCAGAAGTGATAAGACCAAGGTGTAAGAGTTTTTCTTGTTCTCTTATCAAAGAATCACAAAAGGAATCAAAAGAGGGATTTTTGTAGGTCGTTCCTGAAGAGATGATGGCTTCTCTAGTGGAATGGAAGGCGGAAACAAATACAGAGTATGCAGGGCCAAGCTTAGCAAGAATGCAATAGATGAGGCTACCATCTTCCTTTTTGACCTTACAGCCTTCTAAAAGAAGTCTAAGGGTCTTGAATTTGGACAAAAAATCTTCAATAGAGGATAAATTATTGGGGTCCAAAGTAAGCAACTCATTTTCAAGCTGGTGGGCCCTGATTTGATTTTGAATGCCAAAAACAGTGTTTAGCTTTTCCAGGGCTTCATCAGGGATGTCAATGTCAAGAATGTGAAATCGAAGATCTTGAGCAATGGACATTCCTATCAACCCTCGTGCTTGATCTTGTTTATTTTCCCATTTAGGAACTTTATCATCATCAGAAGGTTTAGTTTCTTGAGCTGTGGATATTCTATAAAGCCCTTTACCTCTAAGTATATCTACCATGTGAGGTAGCCATTGGAAATAATTGGTGTCGTTAAGAATAATCGGGCATGCACTTTCCATTTTTGAAAAAATGAAGCTGAGAAAAAACTGAAACTAACTGCTACAATGGAAAGATCTCGAAAAATTAGGCCATTTCAAAAAAAACGGCTTCCAAATGAAGAATTTATGCCTTTTTGAAAAAACGAGTTGAAGATGCCGAACAGTTACGGGAACGAGATGAAGTGCGGCTTTTAAAAAAAAATTCCGCCCCTTTTAACAAAAACTTTTTACAAAAGAAGCTTGAGAAGGAGACTTTAATCCAAGACCTCTATTCTCATAAACTAACTCCTCACCAAGTGAGATAGTAAAAGGATTATGTTATTGTTTGAAAGGAGGAAGGGGTTTTTTTTTTTTTTACTCTTCAGTGTGCATGCCTTTTCTTGCACAAAAAAACACAAAAACCGAGCAAAAAAAATGAAATGCAAGCCTTGCGGCAAAATGTTAGATTTCGGTTAGCCTTACCGGCTACTATCAATTTTTTCACTATTTCTGATTTTCGGAGATCACACAAAGACGAAAGAGCATACATAGCAAAAAAATCCTTTTTCTTGTTTCTGATTTGCCAAGATCGCACGCAGCGCAGAGCAAAGAGCATACACAGAGAAGAGGGTATAGATCCGGCAAAAAAATAAAACCTAAAACCCAAAAATAAATAGAGGGAACCGAAATAAGCAGAACTATTAACAAATATAACTGCAAAACAGATGCTTTATACCTCTATATCTAAACTATCATAACTTGGGCAGCCGGAAACCTTTTCGCATGAAACGAAAGGCGTTCCTCACTGAAACAGACGCTCCAAACACAACAAAGCAGTTCTCCAAGCCCAAAAATGTTCAGAAATAATAGATCTACACAACGGCATTCGCATGCAGTCAAATCGGCTTCGAATTTTGATCAACGACGAATGCGGCCCTCAAAATAGCTTTGATACCATGTAGGAATTTACAGGATAAGTTCCGTAGATCAAGAAACAAAGGTCACCGCTCACAAACAGATCACAAATCAGTACACCAGTATAATCACGTGGTTAAAACCCTCAAAGAGGGAAACAGTCCACGGCATGAGCCAACGCAGCCACTTCAGGTAATTTATTAATATAAAAAGAAAAGTTACATATGTTTCTCTCATAAACGGTTACCAGACAAATGACACTCCATGCCCTTTAAATAGAGATCATGGACCGATCGAGTGTTAAGCCACGGATCAAGTGTCGTTAATACTGAGGTGAGAGATAACCATCGGATCACTACAAATCATGACCGTCGGATTATAAGTTACAAATGTATGGTAAAGAAACACACTTTACCTAACTCTACACTAGACTAAGTTATTCTTAACACTATTTCCTATGTGTCGGAATATCCTAACACAACACTCGTCAAATCTACCAAACCCTAGGTCTTGTGCCCTTACTTCTAGGACCCTTCATAGAAAGCGAATTGCTTCCTTGTGAAGCCTAGAATCTAAATTGTGTCCTTCTTGAAGAGTTTCTAGTGAGATCATTTCACACATTTACCTTGTTATCTCTTACTCTAGTTTATGCCTTGTAGGGTTTCCCTCTCCAAGGTTTGCTAGATTTTGCAGCAACAAGTCTAAATGCAGCAATGACCCAAGGTTTTTCCATGATGCTAGGGGTGGTATTATACATAAATAAGCTTCCAACCACAAGACTCTTTGTTAAAATTGGAAACTAGAGCCAAATTCCACTTTGGTCTGCTCAGTTGATGGAGATAATAATTCCATTGAATTCCTCTTTTCGAGAGGACCAAAATCGATATAAAGATAGTCTAATTTGGAAAAAGAAAAATATTTATTTATTCAAAAGAAATGCCATGATTTAGTTTAGGCGGGAAAATTTGAAATTTTGAATTTTGAATTTGCCTCCAAAAGTAATGGCAAATCATCATGTCTAAATTGTATATAAAGAAACTCTTCTCATCCCATTTGACATGTTGGAATTTCTTGGGCACTCTGAGGCAGTGTATCATCAAGCAAGGCGTATCATGTTTGTGGCAGCCAAGCTAAGAAGGAGGACGCAGGAGTATTCTGTCTTGGGGCCGGGTATCTTCTGTTGGAAGGCCACAGGTATTAGGACATTTCTGGGTTAGTTTCAAGCAGCAAAACTCTTCCTCAAAACAGGCCAAGTATCTCAGGCAGAAGATCGCTGCAGCTGGTGGAAAACCTGATCTAGATCAATGGATACCTTGACTTATTCTCCCTGCCCTAGATGGCCGCAGACCCTCTATGAAATATGGAAGGATCTGATTCTTGTGTAAGTAAGAAAGGAAGCCAAGATATAAGCCTAGCCTCAGCCGCCTTGAATGATAAAGAGATCGAAGGTTTCTGAGGGTTTTATCATGAGTCTGTTGTTGTAAGATAGGGCAGATGTATGCCCTAACCAGATGAGTTTGTTGTTGTAAGATAGGGCAGATGTACGCCCTAACCAGATCTGCTTTCAGTCCAGATTTGGGTTCTCCTGTAATGAAGGCCGCATATATGCATCTTGGTCCAAGTTGCTTTTGAAGTCTGTTATGTAACTACTTTATCTCTTATGTACCTCTGATGAGATCATGGAACAGATAACGCAGACTTGACTAGGTAATAGCAGTGCTCATCATATTAGCAAGTGTATTCTCTCTTTGTGTCTCTGCTGAACATATGATAATGATAATAAGAAGAATTGATCAAGGATTTTCCCCATCTTGGGGGTTTTCCCTGGCTGGAGCCATATTCATGTGTTCTTCTGTCTTGGCTTGTCTTCAGCGCTTATTATTTATGTTCTTTCGATAGCTACAATTATAATTAATGAGATTGCTAATGGATTAATGGGCTTACGATGTAACTAACCTAAGCAAAGAACATGTTATCTGAAAATTAACATGGTATCAGAGCCAAGGTGAGGACAAGCCCAAGCAAGAGTAAGAGCAATACCTTATCTTTGTGCATTTCCCTACAACTAGAAGGATGAACTATCTGTGATTTTGCTGGTTACTCTCTTTGTGATTGAAATTTGAAAGGTTGTGTTGACTGTGGTACAGAGGTACAATATCTATAAAAGCGAAGTTCTTTGTGGCACAACTGATCAAGGACATCTAAGTCTATTTAAGGCATATCACCCATATGCATGCGAGTTGGAGTTACAGGCTTTTCTGAGGCATATTCGTAGGCTTCTAACTCAGATCTTAAGGCATCCTTCTATGATTTTTGTGATGCCCTAACCTAAGTCTGAGCTCCTCATATTAAGTCAAAATCTGGGTATGATCATAATCATTGTGGCTGGGCAGAGTGTGGATTTTTGAGGCACATATAAACCTTGATCCGGAGGACCGAGAAGCAAATCTAATAAAGCCAAGTTTCTTTACTGAAAGGGGTATGAAATATTATTCTGAGATCCAAAATTTTGGAGCCCTGTAAATATAGTAACCGGATTACAAACATCCAAAGAGACCTAATACAAGCTATTAGTCTGTCCTGAAGAAAAAAATAATAATTAAACTAAAAGTTGCAACTCTGTAAATCTGTGGAGAAGCCCAAGAATTTGTGAGTCAGCCTTGAGCCACATATTCATACACAGTCCGAGTATGCTCAGTCACCCTTGAAGCCGACCTGTTTTGAAAACATTAGAAGTACAACAGTATAAAAGGGTCTCTCCGGTGTATGGTCCCTAATCATAGGTCTGTTCTAGTAAGGTACTCAAGGTCTACCTATTGGCAGCTACATCTATCCTAGAAGAAAATAAAATTTTCTGTTTATGATCTGACATTATTGGATACATGTGCATCTACGACAAGCCTGCAATCAACTGTCGTCTCCTGTATTTAGTCCAAATTCGACTTTGCTGTATGGATATTTTGTGCATGAATCTGTATATAATCTTCTAAATGTGAGGCCCGAGCTTCTCTTCAAAGTTCTATCCATTCAAGTCAGCCTCAATGGAACTTAATCCGAACCTCTGTCATAATGGGAGAAAGGCCAAGTCTCTCATTACATTTTCTCTATGAATGAAGGAAACCCAGATTGATGGATTATTAGGCCTATTATCTCTTAGGTGTTCTTAAAAAGGATTACTACCTTGCTTTCAGCTTAGGATCACGGCCTAAAGGATTAAAACAACTCACAGTGACATATACTTACCTGTGGAGACAGTATGACCACCTGAAAATGAAATCCATGATGTGTTCCTTCATCAATGTCGTATCCAGCTCATATAAAGATAGACCGCTTGAGTTTATTATATTAGTTAATCTCTCCTTTGGTTCCCTGCGGAAAGATCCCATCCATGAAAATTCTATAATCGGATTCACATTACTTGGAAGACTAATTCTGATCATGGAACCTTCTCACTCAATCCTAATGCTTGCCTAGAGCAGAAGCAAAAATGTTTGCATGATCTCTCAATCATTTCTTCTGCAGAATTGCAAATCCCATATGGATTGATTTTCTTATGACACTCAACAGACCTGAAGTATCCCTGTATGGTTTGTTTTGGATCACTTGCATTTCTGTTTTAGATAAACCATCATACAAATTTATAATAAGATCCACCATCAGGGTAATACGATGAGTTCTTGTCCATATTGCAGCGCATCATGTCCTGTACAGTTAAGATCTTTCTAACTTATGTTTGGGTGTTGACCGTTGATATAGTTGGGCAGATCTTGCGAATTTGTCTGCAGAGATTATGGGCTCAAGCTTAACATTGAACTTGAACTACATGAGAGTTGACACGGAGGGTTTGACCTTGATGGAGTAATCTGCCTATGAACCAGGAATAGTATGTCAATAACCTTGAAACATGATGTGATCTCAATTGATATATGATGTGATAATGATTGCAGCAATAAAGCCTTGATAGCAGCAAGCTTCTGATACGTGGCAGTGTCCCTGAACCTTGTATAACAATGTGGAGAGCAATGACCTTTTCTTGACAGAAAAGATACTTAAATCCAAGGAAGTATACAGTATAAGCAACTCTGGAAATATCCTCTTTCAAAATCATGCAGTAAACTTCCTGATTTTGTTTGAATGGTTGTATGAATGCAGATGTAGATACCCAGGACCTCTGTATAATGGATCAGTAGCAGTCATGAAGCAGCTAGATGATTGGATGATCTCATGGGAGGATTTCTTCACCTTGGCTGAAGAAGGGCCTTGATGATGATTTTCAACCTGATTTGAAGCAAGCATTACTAAAGTTTTCTGTCGATTGAAGATGAGGATTAGATTGGTTAAGTCTGTATATCTAATTGAAGCTAGATTTCAGAGGGAGCCATAGGGTCCCTAGCAAAATATATGGTTGTCAATGGCACATGGATCAAAGAAATAATGTCTGCAGATAGCCCTATGATTATAAAGAAGCCATGATTGAATGATGTTTACTTACCTTATGGTATCAATATAAATCTTCTAAAGCCAATATGGAAATCCTTGCTTCTCAGTCTCCTGCACTTAAAATCCTGGGTTTCCTGCCTCTAAGTCAAGTTATGGATATGCCTAATGTATTGAATTGTTCACTGTTGGAATACAAGATTCCTTGGATTCTTTAATATTATCTGAATTGGCAAGAGCACACCTTGGAATTGTACCTTCTGGGATCTACCCTTATCATGGATTAATCAAAACCTGAATTTTGTTGCTCTGGGAGCACTGTTGTGGCTGAATGTATAAAGCAGCAAACATGGCTTATTACAAAGCCATCTGAGAAAGCCCTTCAATGAGCCATCTGCAGCATATGCTGGAAACCTCCGTTGTATATTGCTGAAGAGGATTCAGAAAATCTTGGACCACCTTTTATGTCACAGCTTATGACATACTTAAGTGGATTGATCTCATGATAAGCAGGATGTCTGATAGACACTGACCACCCTGGACAGACTTGATTAGGCTGTGGTCTCGCTAAGTAGGAGGGAGTAAGATCAGTCAAATATTCTCTTTTGTTGAAATTTGGTTACCGGAGGACAGGTGGTTCCCTAAGGCTTTGATCTTTGGCCTAGGGAAAAGTGTCCAAAAGAATTTAATTTTTCTCCTAAAGTGGTTTTATAAAGTTATAAAGTAAAATCTAATTTAAAAGTGACTTTAAGTGAAAAAGTTACTAAAGTCTAATTTTAAAGTGACTTTAATAAAGTTAATGTAAAATTAAAAAAGAAAAGTGACTTTGGAAATAAATGATTAAGTGGGTCTTTATTAAAGTGAGGTGAATTAAAAAATAGAAAGTGAGATTTAAAAAAGCATTTAATCTCAACCCTAGATCTAAAGCTATTTCAGCCATTGGATTTGGGGATAACCCAAAAGTCACTTAGAGTTCTATTAAAGGAGGAAAATGAGAGAAAAGGTCATTCATTCATTAATTCTTTCATGAGCAGATTGAGAGAAGGAGAAGGAGAAAGCTGAAGAAAATTTTCTGAGAAGTGAGAAGAAGCAGGGCAGACAAGGGCATCTTTGTGGGTTATAGCGAGACCTCGAAAGCTTATCGGATTTATATTCCTGCGAAGAGGAAAGTGGTTGTCAGGCGGGATGTGAAGTTCGAGGAGGAGAGAGCTTTCAGGAGGTCACGGGAGTTGCATTATCTAGAGTCACCAGACCCTCAAGAGCAGCTGAGTCAGTCACAGGGATCCAATGGTCAGTGTTCAAGAGGTACATCGATTACAGTGTCAAGTCCATCAGTGAGCAGTTGCTCTCACTGTCATGTGGGTGGTTCTTCGGGCAGCATGAAGAGCAGTCCGCAGAGCAGTTCACAGGGTAGTCCACTGATGGACAGTTCGCATGGTACTTCAGCATCTACAGGCACAAGTTCAGGCATGAGGTCAGTTGGTAGGCCTTCAGGAGTTCAGGCTTCTGATGATGATGAGGATTCTTTCACTCTGGTGGGAGAAGTATGCTCAAGGAAGAGGAAGCCCAAGTGGCTTCAAGACACCTTGCACAAGGCCACATCAATTGTTGGGCCAAAGAGACAGGTTAGAGAGAGTAAACCACCTGAGCGGTTTTGTAGTTACATGGCATTGGTAACATGCATTATTGACTCTGAGCCTTCTAGTTATGAGGAGGCAGCCAGCCACTAGGTTTGGAGAGAGTTGACGGATAGTTCTCATGGTACTTCAGCATCTACAAGCACAAGTTCAGGCATGAGGTCAGTTGGCAGGCCTTCAGGAGTTCAAGCTTTTGATGATGATGAGGATTCTTTCACTCTGGTGGGAGAAGTATGCTCAAGGAAGAGGAAGCCCAAGTGGCTTCAAGACACCTTGCGCGAGGCTACATCAGTTGTTGGGCCAAAGAGACAGGTTAGAGAGAGTAAACCACTTGAGCGGTTATGTAGTTACATGGCATTGGTAACATGCATTGTTGACTCTGAGCCTTCTAGTTATGAGGAGGCAGCCAGCCAACAGGTTTGGAGAGAGGCCATGATGGAGGAGTATTCTTCTATTATGAAGAACGATGTTTGGGAGGTAGTACCGAGGCTTGAAGGTAAATCAGTTGTTACTTCTAGATGGCTCTACAAGATAAAGCATGCTGCAGATGGCAGCATCGAGAAGTTCAAGGCTTGGTTTGTGGCGAGAGGGTTGTCACAGGTACAGGGAGTTGACTATGAGGAGACCTCTCCCGTAGCTCAGTATACATCTATTCGCTCCATTATATCGATTGCAGCAGAGATGGGTTGGAAGATCCACCAAATGGATGTGAAGACTACATTTCTCAATGGCTTCATTCAAGTGGAGATTTATATTGAGCGGTCGTAGGGCTTTGAGGTGCAGATTGAAAAAGACACTCTATGGCCTGAAGCAAGCTCCTAGAGCTTGGTACTCGAGGATTGATACATACTTGCAGCAATTGGGTTTCACAAAGAGTGAGGCTGATCTGAACCTATACTTCATTGTGGTAGGCAAGGAGCCTCTCATTTTGGTGTTGTATGTTGATGACTTGGTCACCACTGGTGCAGAGAGACTCATTGAGGGTTGCAAGAGAAATCTTGCTTCAGAGTTCGAGATGAAGGATATCGGCTTGCTGCATTATTTTCTGGGATTGGAGGTGTGGCAGGAGGAGGGGCATTTCTTCCTAGGACAGGGGAAGTACATTGTGGATATTCTTAGCAGATTTCACATGGAGGACTGCAAACCCATGTCTACACCTATGATCACTAACTAGAAGAAGCTTCATGCTTCAGATTCCAAGTTGGTGGATCCTACTCTATACAGACAGTTGATTGGTTCATTGATGTATTTGGTCAACACTCGACCAGATATATGTTTTGCAGCTAACACTATGAGTCAGTTCATGTGTGAGCCCAGGGGAGTGCACTGGGTGGCTGCAAAACACATTCTTTGTTACTTGCAGGGTACTGTGGATTTTGGTCTAGATTATAAGCGAGGTGATGGAGTGAGACTAGCAAGGTACACTGATTTAGATTTGGGCAGGTTGTGCTTAAGATAGGAAGAGTACTTCAAGGTGTTGCTTTGGGTTGGGTTCGACAATTGTGTCGTGGTTCAGCCGGAAACAACAGTCAGTTGCATTGAGCTCAGCTGAGGCAGAGTATATGGCTGCTAGTTCGGCTAGTTGTGAGGCCATATGGCTTTGCAAGATGTTATTTGGTCTATTTGGTCAGGCATTTAGACCTTCAGTGATTTACTGTGGTAATCAAAGTTGCATAAAACTCACGGAGAATCCAGTTTTTCATGACAAGTCAAAGCATATTGGGATCAAATATCACTCCATTAGAGACTATGGCCAAAAGGGAGTTGTCAAGCTTGAGTACATTTCCACAAATGAGCAGGTAGCGGACATTTTCACCAAAGCCTTGCCACGGGGCAAGCATGTCTACTTCAAAGACAAGATGGGAGTGGTGAGGAATACATTCCTCGGTAAGAGGGAGTGTTAAAATTTGGGTACCAGAGGACAAGTGGTTCCCTAAGGCTTTGATGTTTGGCCTAGGGAAAAGTGTCTAAATTTATTTGTACTTTTCTTCAAAGTGACTTTATAAGTGGTAAAGTCAATCTAATTTTAAAGTGAGTTTATAAGTGGTAAAGTTACATTCTAATTTTAACGTGACTTTACTACATTCAATGAAAAATTAGAAAGTGAAAAAGTGACTATGGAAATAAAAGGCTAAGTGGGTCTTTATATAAGTGGGTGAGTTAAAAAATAAAAAGTAAGAATTAAATGCACATTTATTCTCATCCCTAGATCTAAATGAATCTCAGCCATTAGATCTCAGGGTTACCCAAAAGGTCATTTAGGGTAAAAAGAGAGAAGAGAAAAAAGATCAATTCAATCTTTCATGAGCTATTGAGAGAAAGAGAAGAGAGAGCAAGGAGAAAATTTCTGAGCAGTGAGAAGTTGAAGGAGGGCAGCAAGGAGACTTTCAGCAAATCCGTACAGCAGCATCTATTGGCACGCATCCCAAGGTAGAATCCGTACAGCATGAGTTAGGCACGATTTCCAAGGAGGAAAGTCACGAAAATCGAGGAAGATGGACAGCGGCTTCAGCACAGATTTCGAGGCAAGTTCTGGGCACGAAAACCGAGGGCTATTGAAATTTCAGCACAGATTTCGAGAAAAGGGATAGCAGCTTCAACACAGTTTTCGAGGCAGATTTTGGGCACGGATTTGAGGACTGTCGTACAAATCCGTAGTCCATACAACCTATTTTGGGCACGATTCTCGAGGCAGTCGTACAGCATTTAATGTTGTTATTTATTGATGTAAAATTTTTGTTTTGACAGTTCGCTGATTAGCACATTTTTCGAGGCAGAGTTCATCGAGATAAATTGTAATTTGTGGTTGCTGGAATTTCTATTGTGTATTTCAATTTCTCTGTAAAAGCATTTTCAGAAATAAAGAAGAGCTCTCAAACTGCTTTCCCCAAGAGTTGTAGGGGGGTTTTCCAAGGTCACATTGACCAAAATCACTGTGTCATTTTCTGTGTGTGGCTGTTATATTTTACTGTGTTTTTATTTTCGCATTTTCCAACAATTGTGAAATCTCCAAATTTGTGTTTTCAGAAATTTCTATCATTTCCAGATTTTAGTATTTTATCATGCTTGGATGTAAAACTATATGCATGGAGTGATAAGGAAAACTGATAACCGGAGTGGGGTTTGGAATTTCTACATCTTTCTTGCACCTTTCTGCACCGATCTGCACCAGCACTAGGAAAGACTCGGTTTCTAGCCCTAAACAGTAAGCTCCTTTTGCCCTTCCTTGATGTGACCTCGGCCTATTTAGAGACTACTCTTCGGCCTTCCTTTCAGTACCCTTGATGCCCAGGATCGAGCTCTTTACTTGCTGAGATACCTCTTCTTCACACTGTGTGAATATTCTATTAGGGTCAAGTCTCTATTTCACACCTTGCAATCTTCTCTTCCTCGTTTCCTAGTTACCTTCTCCAGCATTGTATAGACTTCTTCTTCCGCATTGTATAGGAGGTTTGTTTCACACTTGGGATGCTCTTCAGCCTGCTAGATACAGTCCTATACTTCGCACTCTTTCACAGAATTGTAAGCGATATATTTATACCAGAACAACTTCTTTATCTTCTATTAACAGGTGACAAACTGCAGACTCATACTCGCATATTTCTTCAAACTTGTCCGCACTTGTTGCTTCAGACTTGTCTACACTTGTTGCTTCAGACTCATCCGCAAACTTTTTCCGAAAATTACAAAAGTCTGAATTTATGTTCTGTAATTTCTGCGAAGTTTATTGGGCTATTTATAGTTGATCGAACCTATAATTAGCCAACCTATCAATGAACTAATGTGACATAATATTGAGCTGACTTTTCCAACATTTTCAAGCCGACTTGTAGGGTTGATCTTCCAACGTTAAGGAAGTTGTCTTGAGGGTTGCTTTGAGCATCATTCTAGAGCCATTTTCTTCAAGGTCTTGAGGCATATTTATCTAACTAGACTCTTCATATACGTGACTCCTAATTACATTTATAACCATAAGACAAATCCTAATAGACATCAAGAAGAAGTCTATTGACCTATAATAAAACCTTGTTCATGAAACCCATGAGGCAAGCATATCAAAAACATATTTTATTATCTTTTGTCTTCTTCTTTACATAAATACATAATTACATAGTCAATATGAAGACCTATCCTAGTTACACTTTTCAACACTCCCACTTAGCTAGGGAGGTATTCATACATGTACATGGTCACTTTCAAACTGAAGAATCTCATAAGAAGAATCAGATTGGTAATCACATCTGTATAGCATCATATCAACCAGCATTGTCCTAATGCAAGGCCTTGACTAATAGCCCCATCTCTCAACAAGACAGTGGGCTACAATGTTGGTGAGACACATGACTTATAGACACCATAGTCATTGTCTCTCCAAGGTACATACTCCACGCAGATGTTCCTAGAGTATGACTTTCTTGGACTATTCTTCTCTTGGGTAGCCAACCCTCAAAGAATATCAATCCTCAACTACTCTTATCTTGAATGCCCCATCACTTTCTCAAAGAGTATCAAATGCTAGATGATCACCCAATATTCCATTCCGTCTTCCAGTTGAAGACCAGAATGATGTGTCTATCCATTCTCTCCACATGGCCTTCACTAAGACTTACGGCTATTAGTCCTGGTCTAGTGCATGACAAATGTATTAGAGAATCATATACCTCACTCCCTCTTAACTCAAGAAGCACATACTTCAAGTTTCTTCCAAGCAAGAAACTTACCACCAGGCTCCCTCTCAACCAGGGACCTGCAGCAGCAATGGTGAGACACCCAGTTTCTCATGAAGAATTCCTCCCCTCGATGTCATGGATTTTGATATTGAGGAATCTTCAACCTTTGGCTTCATAGGGCACAGATCATCCATCACTTTCATCCACGAAGTCATGTCAACTATCAGAAAGTGATTCATCAATTTTCCTCATCTGGTCCACCTTTATGCCATGTTGCTTTCCTTCGAACTATCTCCAAGGATCTTACATCCTTCCACATAGTTGGCAAATGTATCCAGATAAACATATACATAAGAACTTTTAAATTAAAAGTTACCTCAGTGATGACCTTTCACCATGACATCTTCCTGTAGGCATCGGCATCCTCTACTCAGATTGACACATCTCCTAAAGATATGTCTTGTCAAGGGTCTTCTTGTTTACCATACTTCTATCAAAATCCACGTATCTTCCCAGGAGATCTCCTAGTCACGTCTTCTTGGCTTCCGGATGATAACCGACTCTTTGCATGGTTGCACTTGATGATCTCTTCAATTCTTTCTACACACAGCCACATACCCAGGAACTTCCAGTATCTAGTTCCTTGTTTGTATACAACTACCTCATATTCCATATGAGGACATATTTAATTCCGTCTATTAGTGGCAACCTGTGCACCGTAAGAGATCCTCCTTCATAGATCATACTTCTAAAGATAGAAGTCCATTACCTGCAACCATATGACATGACTTCATAGCATCCAGTGTCATCATATAAATATATGTACCTCATACCTTTTACCTTTGAGTTATCCTATAGCAATTTTACTAGAATGAAGAACTTCATTCCCTTGACCTACTTCATCAATATGTCATCATATCCTAATCCAAGAATTTTGTAACAGAATTCTCGATGAAACCTTTTGCTTTCTTTCTAACAAGAGAACCCATAGAGAACTCCATTAGAAAAATGTCAGCACCTATTTCCATATGGATCATTGAATGATGACCCTTGATCTTGATGACTGCCTTCCATCAATGTTGTTTATCAGTGAGGTTTCCAGGCGCTGCTTCACCAAGTGCTCCTTTCATGCTTCTATCATGATGCTATTAATATACATTGCTTCCTATTATTTTACAACCAACAGAAATCCCTTGAGAAAGACGATCATAGAGATCTTTCACTTTCTTCTTCCTTAGATTTCTTTGCATCAGGTGCTTCCATTTTCTCTGTGACATGGGTTTCTTCCCTTTTCCTCTTGTCCTTTCTAAATTTAGGACAATCTCGTTTATAATGCCCAAAATCATTACATCCAAAGCATCGTGCTTTGTCCATATTTCATCTCTTATTCTGAGGACCAAATTTACAGAATCTTCCTTTCTTCCTAGACATGGTTGCAAAGGCTTGATTCCCTTCACTTGATCCTGTATCAAATTTGGCTTTCAATCTTGTTTCCTCTATTTTACATAGAGACCATAGATCGTGGAATGGTGTTGCTTCTTTCTTCTCGTATAAGCTTGAAATGAAGTTTTCCCCATTCTTCTGGTAAAGCATTCAGCACCACAGTAGTCATTTCATTATCAAACATTACTTCTCGCAATTCCTGTAGTTGGTCTTTTATTTTATAAATCCTCATAAAATATGAAGTGATCCCTTCCTCTCCTGACAATTTCATTTTATATATTTCTTGTCTCAGAGAGATTGCTTCTCCTACAATACTCACAGAGAATAGATCCACCAGTTTCTCATATATATCGTTTGCAGTTTTCATTTTTGATACATAGGATATGAGAGAGTCCTTAATGGATTCTATGAGAATCCTTTGGGCTCTGGTTTCTCCTTTCATGTACTTGGCATGAGCTGGAGCATCTTCTTTTGAGGGTTGAATTGTAGATTCTTTGATATAGTCCATAACTTCGTCTTCAATCAGATTCAAATTTTTCCTCTACTTCCATGCACTAAAGTTTGATGACCCAACCGATTTGTTGCTTTCTTTGCAATAACTCATTATATAAGATCATAGATACTTACTTGAGTAAGGTGACTTCCTCCTTCTAGCGGCTTCTTTGATAATGATGAAGATAGGAACCAAAGAAGCAAACATCGCAATCGGGATTAAATCGGCGAGGGAAAAAAATCGGAAAAAATCGTAAAAATCGGGAAAAAATCGGCACATACAAAAATATTCATTTTTTTTCAATTTTTTTAATATCTAAAGCACCCACAACATAAAATAAATTCATTGACACATAAATATGAAAAAAAAACTAATATATAAGACGTGTAATATCATGTCTAGTGCTACATCACACATAATAGTGAATCATGTCCTGAATACTAAGTCCTGAGTCTCAACTCAACCTCAAAATATCAACAAAAAATATAATAATGTATCTCGTATCATGAGTCATAATGTTATATACAAAGGAATGCACCAAATAACCTATACTACTAATTTCCTCTACCCCTCTTGCGAGAAAATGTAACAGCTTTCCCTCTAGACGAAGAAGCTGGCGGGGCTGGCAATAGACTCTGTTGTGCTCCAGATCCTGAAGCACTAGGAGCTAAAGTAGGCAAACCACGTTCTCAACCGGTAGCAGGGGTAGGTGGTGTCACCTCCTCCTCCTGTTGTTGCTCCTCCTCCTCCTCCTCATGAAACTCATCATTGATTCATCGCTACTAGAAATGGGATCATCAACAAGAGATACATAAACATCATCTAGCTCAAATTCTTCAGACTTGGATTACTCAACCTTATAACATGATAGAAATTGAAAAAGTTTAACATGCTTAACCAATGATTTTGGTTTGAGTGAAGGGTTCATTTCCTCAACCTTAAAATGCGGTAGAAAAAGATTAACATGCCTAACTAGTTGTTTTCCTTTGAGTGAAGGGTACATTCTTGTTAAGGCCACAATAGGGGAGTTCAACAATCAATACCACCAACATCAACAAAGTTCAACAATCAATGCCACCAACATCAAGGTTCTTAAAGGACTTCATACTCTTGATCAAATGCCAATCTCATACCCTTATACATAATAGAATCAAATGGAAACAATGCAAATCCCCAAACCATGAAACCCTGAAAACCATTAAGTCTGCTGAATTTTAAGTGAAATCTAAAATTCTAGTTTCTCCATATGAAATCCAATGAGGTCGAAAGCACTCTTAAACATCCTGAGTCATTTCATGGTAATGTTAAAAATTTAAGTAAAAGGATGAAAATGAAAAATAAAGGAAATATCACTTTTACTTTAAGAATTTAACATTACCATTAACTGCCAACAGAGTGTGTCAGGAAAATGAGAGGGCTGCAAAAATGACAAAAAAGAAAATCGATTTTTGAACTTATAGGGTTGTTGTTTGATGGGCCCACGATTTTTACCAAAAAAATCACGATTTTTTCCAAAAAATCGCGATTTTTTGGCGATCAGCGATTTTTTCAAAAAATCGGGAAAAAATCTCCAATAAAATCGTTGAGTTGAAAAAATCGCGATAAAATCGCGATGTTTTCTTCTTTGATAGGAACTTCTTCTTAGATTGAGTTTTCCAATGTAGGTGATCTTTGAATCCTTGATGATAAAGGATGTCTTCCAAAGGATGATGTCTCTTCCAACAATGTCTTGAATATAAATCTTTGATGGCAAAGATTATCTTCTTGATTAGTTGATCTTTTGAAGAATCTTCTTGCGAGTTGATCTGACCTTTTAACCCAAACTTTGATCTTTGCTTCCTTGTGTGTCTTCTTGTTAAGTAGCCCTTGTGTTCAGCACCTTAGCTTTGATACCATGTTGAGAATTTGGGAGGGCAGAGATTAATTCAAATTCTCTACTTGATAATTACTTGTGAGCTTACTTCTTTTACTTATGTCTTCTCTTCCTGGCTTATTTAGTCTTTCATCAAGTCAATTACCAAAAACACAAGAGACGCAAATTTAGGCTCTTCGAGCTAGGGCAAAACCTCTCCCTCTTGGCGAGGAAAACCCACAAAATATCTTCTTATAGACTTTCAGATGACAAGTACCATGACCATGACACAAACCCTAGACCATTATATGCTTTCAAGACCTTGTCACTGTTTCTTTGATGAACCCTTGAGCTTATCCTTCTTTCTTGCACCTTTTTGCACCGTTCAACACCAGCCTTAGGGACCTTTGCACCAGCACTAGGAAAGACTCAGTTCCTAGCCCTAAACAGTAAGCTCCTTCTTCTGCCCTTCCTTGATGTGACCTCGGCCTATTTAGAGACTACTCTTCGGCCTTCCTTTAAGTACCTTTGATGCCCAGGATCGAGTTCCTTGCTGAGATGCCTCTTCTTCATGTTGTGTGAATCTTTTATTAGGGCCGAGTCTCTATTGCACACCTTGCAATCTTCTCTTCCTCGTTTCCTATTTACCTTCTCCAGCATTGTATAGACTTCTTCTTCTGCATTGTATAGGAGGTATGTTTCACACTTGGGATGCTCTTCGGCATGCTAGATACAGTCCTATACTTCACACTCTTTCACAGAATTGTAACCGAGATATTTACATCGGAACGGCTTCTTTATCTTCTATTAACAGGGAACAAACTGCAGACTCATACTCGCATATTTCTTCAGACTTGTCCGCACTTGTTGATTTAGACTCATCCGCAAACCTTTTCCAAAAATCACAAAAGCCCGAATTTCTGCAAAGTTTACTGGGCTATTTATATTTGATCGAACCTATAATTAGCCAACTTATCAGTGAACTGATGTGACATATTATTGAGCCGACTTGTAGGGTTGATCTTCCAGCATTAAAGAGGTTGTCTTGAGGGCTGCTTTGAGCATCATTCTGGAGCCATTTTCTTCAAGGTCTTGAGGCATATTTATCTGACTAGACTCTTCATAATACATATACATGACTCCTAATTACATTTATAACCAGAAGACAAATCCTAATAGACATCAAGAAGAAGTCTATTGACCTATAATAAAACCTTTCTCTTGAAACCCATGAGGCAAGCATATCAAAAACATAATTTATTATCTTTTGTCTTCTTCTTTACATAAATACATAATTACATAGTCAATATGAAGACCGATCCTAGTTACACTTTTCAACAATCTGAAAATTAACACTCTTTCAAATCACAATGTCTATAGTTGTGTTGGTTGTTTTGCAGGTAGTCTTTTTCTTTCTTGGAGCTATGGTATCATTAGAAGAGCTACCAAGGGATCTAACCAGTTTAATATCAGGAGTCACCAGAAGAGAAGTTATTTTGTTGTCTTAAGTATCTCCTCAAAAGGGAGATGAAATTTAATCTTCAAATGACGAGGTTGACCCAAATCCTCCCTGGTAACAGCGCCAGAAGAATGTTGCCTCAAAATCTAGCAAGTCTTGTGAGAAGCCTCATAAGACAAACACTAGACCAAGGAACAACAACAAGGTGGAGGCCCACTGTCACCACAACACACAACACCTCCTGCTATTTAGTGGAGTTTCACCACAAGGGAGGCTTCACGGTATTAGTCACCTAATAGATACTATAAGGCAATGGTTCAAAGGTGACGACTTGGATTAGCTCAAGGAGGGCACTAAAACTAAGAACAAGGCTCAATCTAATGAAACAAGAAATGACGTGCTCTCCAAGAACTTATCAAGGATACTTATAGCCTAGGGTTTGAGGAATATGCAACAAGGTGGCTCACACAAGCATATAAGACCAAGAAAAGGCTTGTGAAAAATAGGTATGATCAACGAAAGGAACCACAAGCCATCAACAAGCCCTAAGTTGAAGCCTTAAGGCTAGACTAGGGTTTCCTAGGGAAAAATGGCCTAAGGTTAGTGACATTAGCCCTAGGGAGGCTATTCCATCTACGAAAAAGGTTAGATTTTGATGCTATAACATTCAATCCACAAGAAAACATCAAAACAAGCCAGCAACTTGGCCCTAATTGAATTCAGCCCTATGCCCTAGCCCTAGCAACTTGCCTTGAGGGTCGAAATCAATAGAAAGAGAGAAAATAATAAGGTAAAAATGATGTTTGATCATCCATGTGGAAGCCATGCCTACTTCTAGAGTGATAGAGTCTAAGGAAAAAATCACTTTGGAGATATCAAACCCTAGAAGGGAGTAAGGGGGCAAAACCATAGTTATCACTCAATGAGCGGATAAAATCAAGAGAAAGGCTCTCTAGGAGATTCTCAAGGGATGTCCAAGATCCTCCAATTAAAAGCATACAATATTTCACCAAAATTTCATATAAAGATATGCAATTTAATAAGCACATAGAAAAACCCTAGCAAATATATTGCATGCCATAACCATTAAAAGATATTCAACAAAAATACTCACAAGATATCCATGAACAATCCCCTTCATTATCCCAAAGTGACGTCTCTAGAACAAGTACTGGTCTCCAATAGCAAAATATTCACAAAGATCACATCTCCACAAGAGTAATAGGCTACAAGAGCTAAGCCGAAATCTCTAAAGAGGTCGAAAGAGTCCACAAGTTTGACCTAATTTTTAACCTAAGAAGCCCTTAAACAAGTTTGACAATCAATAAACATAAAATAATCCTTGGGTTACAAGCCAACCCACTAGCTCAATGTGAAATTATGCCACAAAAGACCCACACGCGTGAACCGTAAGCCTCTAAATGATGATGGTATACACTTTTTGGGCTCTAACTGCCATGTGATGGGGAGCATAAGTTTGAAAGTGCGTCCATGTGTCATGATCATCCATCATTTGAGGAATATCCCTCAAATCCAGCCTTCAAGCAACTCCAAGAGTCCCAAATCCAGTTGGGGTGTCACCATGTCATCTCCATGGGTCTCTAATGGTCAACGCAAGGCCTCCTCTCTCTAGCGTTAGGGCTCCATTCAGTGCAACAAGCCCTCCCTAGTCATCTAATGGAACGCCATCCTCATCCGGACTCTAAATCATGGCTAGCTCATCAAGTAGTGTCAAGGCCAGCCTGGGGGCATGTTGGGTCCAATGGTGCAATCATCAAGAATCCTCTGTGTTAGGCCAAAGAAGATCGACATCCTTGGTCTTGGGGGTACTTTAAGATGTACATTAGTTGCTCCAGTCATCATATTGTCCAACGCTCTACTGTAAGTGGGCAACATTGCATCTACTAAGACATCAACCTCTTTGAAAGGCATGGGTACCTATAAAGTGGGTGCCCTCAAGGCCTAGGCTGTAGTGGACCACCTGACAAAACAACTCAAACTCTAGTGAAAGCAACCATTCATTAGAAACTAAGATCATATAAGCATCTAAGTGGATCAAACTTGCACAATAAGGGCACATTAATACTTCAAATTTGGATCACCTTCTGATATCTAAATAGACCAAGTCCTAGAAAGGTGTCCCATACCTTGATAGAGGTGGGCTAATGGTCGACCCTATTAGGTGCTTCCAACCCCTAACAGGAAGTGACATTTCCAAGGTCAACCCCTCGATCAATAGGTATCAGTGTAATGAGTGGCAATGTAGGGGAAAAGGCTCCATGGCCAAGTGTCATGGTCAAGGGGACCAGCTGATGGGAGTCCACATCTTGAGTGTATAAATGTAATGGAGGTAGAAATCGTGGAGGCATGAATAACCCTGCTCGATCTGCTTTTTCCACCCATCTAGTGCGACTTTTACTTCTTTTTAATAATGCTTTTATTTTGGGTGCATAGCTCAAGGGTTAAAGCTTGCTCTTTATGATATAGCAATTAATTTTACCCCTTGAGACAATTTATTGCTCATTAGGGTTGGGACATGCAAGGGCTCCTCTTGATGACATGGAGCATCAAGTGCTCAGGAACCGAGTGATGGCCCATGAGGAGGGTAGAGCTCATGCTAGGCTTTTGCCCATGCGCTAATTTATGGCCCAACCATTTTTTGCCTTTTTATTTTCTTCTTTTACTTTTTATTGTGGCCATAATATGTTTTTCCATTCTTTTAGTTGCATCAGCCTCGGGGGAAATATTTATTGCCCTACTCAAGGATGTGGATAAGAGGGTGCCAAATCCCAATGAACCAATGACAAAATAGACCCGAAGAATGGAGGTGGTATATATTGGGGTTTGTAATGTGACATGGAAAGTATCAAGTATGGTGTAACGGAGAATGAATGCGACATATCAATTCGGGTCTTCGAAGTAGTGCCCCTCCTATAACTCTATGGCCTCAAAGGAGGTCCGACTAGACTAGGGCTAAATATTAACCCCCTAGTAAAGTGAGAGAACGGACTTATAGTCAAGATCAGTCAATCTTCCAGATCACCCATTTATCCATACCAAATGCCCAAAACAAACAAGTATAAGCACTCTATTGCAAAATTATCAGAGTACCTTTTGAATAGAAGCCCCTTCATCCAAGAGGAAGCATCATATGGTGAGAGGTATGTGGTTGATGCAGATGGTCGAGACACATGGCATATCATCATTGAGAAGCAAATGTCAGGAACTACTGGCTCGCTATCCAATGTAGGAGAAAAGTTTTATCCTATGGGGTTACCCATTTTGATGGGTAACAGGAATATAATTTACAAAATTCTCCAACGAAACACTTCATTCAATGCCAAGAAAACATCTCCATGCAAGAAACAATCTCCAAGAGAAACTCGCACGATAAAAATCACATCTTTCCCAAGTCAAAACAAGGAGACTAATTCACACTCTTTTGAAGAGAAGAGTGAATGAATGTGTGATGATGAAAAATGAATATGGGGAGCCTTTATTTATATTAGGCTTAACAACCCTTATTTCCACTAATTTACAAGTAAAGCCCTAATAAAAGCTTGCTTAAGTGTTAAACAAGTGAGAGGCTACAAGCCAACCTCATAATAGCTCAAGAACATAACAAATAATGCCAAATTAGCCCACACTAATGGTAAAAGAGGCTCCTCCACTAAGACGTCATCCTCCATAAGTGCTCAAAATGCCATAAGCAAATGAAAAATGGGTCATGAGTGCTCCATACTCTAGGGAATAGCTCAAAGTACATGGGTACGCCTCCAAACCATGACGCCATCAGAAAGGTGCCCTACATCACCCTTCTAAGAGCAAAAGGAGTGATGTGACACCATCATGCTCGAGCATTAGGGTCCATCAGTGATGTGCAAGCCCTCACCTGTAATCTCAAGGATAACCATCATCATTTGAGTTTTGAAACAAGCAATGCCCATCAAACAGTGTCAAGGCCAACCTAGGTCCATCCTGGGTCCATTTGGGAAAATCATCAATAAATCCAAGACCAATCTTTATTGGCTCATCATTTCAGCATTTTGGGTTACTCAAGGGAGTCAAGTAGCATGTGGAACCATCTCATAGCCCAATGCTCCCCTTTGGGTGGGCAATCTTGCATCATCTAGGTCAAAAGAGCTCTCTAGAGTAGTAAAACAGCCTTTGAAATGTTGCTAAATGGGACGAGAATCATCTCGCAAAAGGCCTTTTTTATTGTGATAACACCATCTGACAAAACCCTCTCAAAATAAAGTGAAATCATCAATCAGTAAGGACAATAACTGTAAATGCACCATAGTCGACCATACCTAATGTTAGGGGCATAAGAATTCTTCACACAAAGCTCATCTTCAAATGTCTAACTAGATCGGGTCATGTAAACAAGTTACCTCCTTATATTAGGGATAGATTGACAACTCTATTAGGTGTTTCCAGCCCCTAAGGGGAAGTGACATGTCCCAGGTTAGCCCATCAATCTATAGGTGTGTGTGAAAATAATGGCTATGAGGTGGGAAGGACTTTGGGGCAAGGTGCCATAGCCATGGGACCAACAAATGGAGTTCCAACATCCTGAGTTTATGGATGTAATGAGGGAGAAATCGTGGAGGCATGAATTACCCCTTTCCTTGGTCTACTTTTTCCACCCTTCTAGTGCACTTTTTACTTTTAATGATTTATCTTTATTTGGGTGCATAGCTTAGGAGCCCAAGCTTTCTTTTGAGATTTTCCATTGCCCCTTTAGGATGAGTCAGTTTATCGAAGACAATACAAGAGATCCTTTTTATGGAGGAAGCATCATGTGCTTGAGGAACTAAGTGATGGCTAATGAGGGGGGTAGAGCTCATACTTAGCTTTTTCCCATACGCTAAACAAATGTCCCAACCATCTTTTGCATTTTATCTTTTTCTTTCATTGTGGCTTTCTTATGCTTTTATCTTTCTTTTAGATACATTGACCTCCAAGGCTAAGTTTTCCAGGCCCAGATTCAAGGATGAGGATGAAGGGTACCAATCCAATGACAATGACCACTAACCCAAAGAATGGAGATGAATAAGGGGAGAAGATGGAAATTATGGAGCATAACTCAAGGGCCCAAGCTTGCTTTTTTATGATATGGCATTTAATATTTACCGGTTTAAGATGAGTTCATTTCTCGCTCATCAAGGTTGGGACATCCAAGGGTTCATTGTGGTGAGATGGAGCATCTAGGCCTCGAGAACCAGGTGATGTCTAATGAATGGGTAGAGCCCAAGCTAGGCTTTTGCCCACTCAGTAATTATATCTCGGCCATCTTTTGCATTTTACCTTTTCTTTTATTGTGGCCATCTTATGCTTTTATCATTCTTGTAGTTGCATCAACCTCCAGGGCAAAAAATTTCAGCCCTACTTAAAGATGTGGATGTATGAGTGTCAAATCCCAATGAACCAATGACAGTTAACCAGAAGGATGGATGTTGTATCAAGGGAATGATGAAAAAAATCAAGTATGGAATGGTTAAGGACAAGCTACTTCAATCCAAGCTTCCCAAGTAGTGCCCCTCCTATAACCCTAAGGCCTTAGAGGAGGTCCCACTAGACTAGGGCTAAAGAGTAACCCTCCTGATAAGGTGAGAGAACAAATTTACAGTCAAGATCGGTCAATCATCCAAATCACCCCTTTATCCAAGTTAGAATGCCCAAAACATTAAGTAAAATCACTTGATTGCAAAATTGTAAAAGTACGTGCCAAGCGGTAGTCCACATTCATTCAAGAGGAATGTCGAATGGCGAGAGGTGAATAACCTGTGCAAATGGCATAGGAATGTGGCATATCATGGTCACTGAGCAATATGTATGATTATTGGCTGGTAGGTTGTCCAATATAGGAAAAAAGTTTTCTCCTAGAGGGTTACACATTTTGGTGGGTAACAATAACAACATCACTGAGCTCTTACTTGCTCCCACTACACACTACTTCACTTTGAGCTTAGTTGATCTATGGAAGGCCCCCTTGACTCAAAAACTCAGAGTCAAAAGTGAAAAAGGTAAATCCACTAAGATGGCAGTGATAGCCTACCTATAGTTTCCCTTAGGATCTCATCCCTTAATTAGGATTTTTGCACCTCGTGAGAACCTAGTAGGTAACAAGACCTATTAACACGGTCAACCTTCATCGTTTTGTATTTTCTATTGAAGTCCAATGCAATAACAAAAAGACAGATATCTTCTTCTGCAAATCTTCTCTTCTTTTCTTTTCTGCAAATCACTCTTTTGTGTGCATTTAATTATTGTTTTCAGGGCATGGGCATATAGAACAGCAGGATATCACACAAATCATATGAATTGGGGTGTTTTCTGGAAGAGAATTTGCAGTTGCACTTCGCATTTTACAAATTTGAAGACCAAGAAATTTTTCATTGATCTTTAGTGCAAGGGCAAATGTAAGAAGTTCAAAAATCCCTTCAGTTGACTTACGAGTATATGCAATTGGACATGAATAGGACAATGTAAATATTAGCACCATTTATGTAATTGATTTGTGATAAGGCTCTTTCAGAATTAGGAATCTATATTGATTGTGGAAATGTTGATTATAAAAGACATGTTAAGATATATCAACCAAAACAATCTTTGTGGGAAGAAAGACAAGTATTCAAGAATAAACTTATCATGACAACTAAAATGACACATTCAAAATTATATACGGATACAACCTTCTTATCTGAATCAATATTGATCTTGCAAATTTCAAACTAAAAAAGAAATGTTATTCCAAATACTCGAGAGGAAGTGGTAAGAATTAAAATTAGAAAACAAACATGGAAAGTGTTGAGAATTTGGTAGGGTGATGATTAATTCAAATTCTCTACTTGATAATTACTTGTGAACTTACTTCTTTCACTTATGTCTTTTCTTCTTAGCTTATTATATCTTTCATCAAGTCAATTATCAAAAACACAAGAGACACAAATTTAGGTTGTTCAAGACAGTGCCAAAACCTCTCCCTCTTGGAGAGGAAAACCTGCAAGAAATTCTTCTTATAGACTTTCAGATGACAAGTACCATGACCATGACATAGACCCTTGACCTTTATATGCCTTCAAGACCTTGTCACTGCTTTATCAATGACTCCTTGAACTAATCCTTCTTTCCTAGACCTTCCTGCACCATTCAACACCAGCCTTAGAGAGCTCGGTCTCTAGTCTTCAATTTCTCCTTTCCTTGGATCCTTCTTGGCTTCTTCTTATCTAACTTTTATGTCCAAGATAGAGGTACATATTTCTGTACCTATTCTTTATATGTAGCCCTAGATCGTACTCATAACATGCCTTCTTCACAATGCATAGATATCTCTTTCTCTCGTATTGTATACCTCACTTGAGCAGCCCTTACCTTACTTCACACTTTGTTGTAACTCTATCCTTCTTCCGCTACAAAGAATGACCCCCAATTTCGCATATATAACAGATCTCTTTTAACCGAGTTACCTTCTTCATGCTCTGTCCTTCTAGGCTTCAATCCGCAATTTTGTTCTGCTCTTTTCGTACTGTATCTTAGTCCTGAAAAAATCGCACTAAATCTCAGAGCTTGTCCGAATTGTTCCTCTTCAAATGAGCCGCAGACAATCCTTTTATATAGTGCACTTCTTCAGGATTTAGGCCGACCTTACTAACTGTTTGTAGGCCGACTTCACCACTACTTATAGGCCGACTTGTAGGGCTTATCTTCCAGCGTTAAGGAGGTTGTCTTCAGCCATTTCTTCTCGGTTAAATGACAAGGTCTTGAGGCATATTACTTTGACTAGATACATTTATAACCAGAAGACAAATCCTAATAAACATCAAGAAGAAGTCTATTGACCTATAATAAAACCTTTCTCATGAAACCCATGAGGCAAGCATACCAAAAATATATTATTATCTTTGTCTTCTTCTTTACATAAATACATAATTACATAGTCAATATGAATACTGATCCTAGTTACACTTTCCAACAGAAAGAACACAGTGAAGACATAAGTTATACCCAGATCAACGTTAAACTCTAAGATCATATCATGTTGATTGCAAGGTGTTGATTTTGTAGCATTAGAAAGTGTTCCAAGTCTCATATTTTGTGAGGAGGCTTGAACATCGGTATTCCAAAGAACCCAGAAACTGTTTGTGGAAATTCCACTCGGTTCATGTTTTATTAAAATAATTAATTATTTTAATGTGGTCCCTAGGTCTAAACTTAGGGAAATTAAATAATTAAAGGGTATTAATAAAACAGAGTGAGAATCTTCTAGAAAACGAAGATCAAGTCATGTTTTAATCTTAGCCATTGATTAGAGATCTAATTTGGGTCGTTGATTCATCAACGAGAAGATTATAAGAGAAGGCTTGAGGTCATTTGGAAAGTAAGTCAGGCATACACTCACTACCCGAAGGAGATCGATTCTGAAGGAATAGAATTCGATATCAGTGGGAGAGTTGCAGGGCAAAGAGTTGCAGAAGCAGAAGGAGAAGAGGGAGTCAGCAGTTGTCAGTGACTGAGCACGAGGACAAAGGAACGTAGAGGGTCACAGAAGGCAGTGTAGAAGGTTGCAACGCAGTGAACCCACGCAGAGCCTACGCAGAGTGATGCAGTCCAGCGCAAGGACTACGCAGAGAAACACGCAAATAGACGCAGAGGAAGTCAGAGGATCTTCCGGGTGTTAGGAAATTTTCGGGAGGGGCCTAGAATTTTGTCTCAAGTGTTTTCTGATTATATCTAATAGTGTATTCCTTGTAAAGATTCATTTACTGAAGAACAATAATAAAACCCTCATCTGCTGCACCAGTTTTCCCGCATTGGGGTTTTCCGAGTACAATTGTCCAAAAATAACTATGTTCATGTGATTGTTTCTATTGCGTTATATGTCTTCTGTTCCATTTTCTGCTTATGGTTAAGTGAATACTGCAGTTATGTTTATGTTCAGAATTTACTCGAAGAAAATCTGTAAATAATTTATCATAAATAAGTAGGCGAAATAAACCTATCACTACAATAGTATTTCAGTTTGAAATTTTCACATGGTATCAGAGCAAAAGACGAGTAACAGAAGAGGAGGTTCTGTAATGGAACGAAGGTCCGACAGTGATGCAACTGCAGACCTCCAGAATGTGTGGAGGAACAAAGAGATCATGACGTTTCAGTTCAGGCATCCAGACTAGAAGAGGAATTTTCTTGTGTGTCAAGCATGGCCTCTCCAGAGATCTAGTATATTGACAGCGGAGCATATGCTCACATGACGGGAGTTTGAGAATGCTTCTCAAGCTACTAGGAGGAGCAGATGAATTTTCAAATCACTATGGAAAACAAGGCAAAATGTACCACTGTTGGAAGAGGCACCATAATATTTCAAACAAAATATGGTAACAAGCTTCGGGCCACCAACGTACTGCATGTACCAGGATTAGGGATGAACTTGCTCTCAGTGTCTCAGCTTCAGAACAGAGGTTACAATGTATACTTTATTGGCAACAAAGTTTATGTCAAACACCCTAGTTGGAAAAAGAAGGCACAAATTGGTGTAAGGAACCATAAACTGTACAAGTTACAGCTCGATTCCCCAATGGCACTAATAGGCAATACTGACGAAAGACATTTGAATGAATTATCGCATAGAAGAATGGGGCATCTACATCATGGAGATTCTCAAGAAGACTGTCATGGGAGCTTTGGAACTTAGCACCAAGCGAGATGATGTCTGCAGAGGGTGCGTATTAGGGAAGTATGCCAAGGCAGCATATCCGAAAAGCACAAAAAGGGCCAAGAGTGTGTTGGGATTGATACACTTAGACATCTGCAGACCAATGTCCACGAATGCTCTCAGTGGTGCAAAGTATTTTGTCACCTTTATCGATGACCATTCCAGAAAGACATGGATCTACTTTGTGAAGATCAAAGATGAGGTCTTTGAGCAATTCAAAAAGTTTAAGGCTCTAGTGGAGAATCTAACAAGAAAGCGGATCAAGACATTGCGATCAGACAATGGTGGAGAGTACATTGACAAGGACTTCACAAGGTTCTGCGCAAAGGAAGGCATCAAGAGAGAAGGGACTGCTCCATATAATCTGGAGCAGAATGGGGTCGTAGAGAGGAAGAACGAGAATATTGTGGAAGCTGTGAGGGAAATGTTGTATGACCAAGATATGCCCAAATTTTTGTGGGCTGAAGCTTGTAATACAGGTGTGTATGTACAGAACAGGATTCCTCATAACGCATTGGGAAAGGTTGCTCCTGAGAGTGTGTTCACCGGCAACAAGCCTGAAGTGAGCCACTTTAGGATATTTTGCAGTATAGCGTACTGCCATGTACCTAATGAGAAAAGGAAGAATTTGGATCAGACTGCTGAAAAGGGGTACCTTTTGGGATATAGTGAAAATGCGAAGGCTTACCGCATCTATATTCCCAAGAGTAGGAAGATAGTAGTAAGTGTTGATTTTCGTAGCATCGGAAAGTGTTCCAAGTCTCAAACTTTGTAAGGAGGCTTGGACATCAGCATTCCAAAGAACCCAGAAACCGTTTGTGGAAATTCCACTCGATTCATGATTTATTAAAATAATTAATTATTTTAATGGGGACCCTAAGTCTAAACCTAGGGAAATTAAATAATTAAAGGGTATTAATAAGTCAGAGTGTGAATCTTCTAGAAAACAAAGATCAAGTCAAGTTTTAATCTTAGCCATTGATTAGACTTCTAATCTGGGTCGTTGATTCATCAACGAGGAGATTATAAAAGAGGGCTTGAGGGTCATTTGGAAAACAAGTCGGGCATACACTCAGTACCCGAAGGGGATCAATTTTGAAGTAATAGAATTTGATCTCAGTGGGAGAGGTGCAGAAGCTGAAGGAGGAGGGAGTCAACAGTGACTGAGGTCAGGGACAGAGGGACGCAATGGGTCACAGGAGGCAACACAAGGCTCCAGTGCAGTGAACCCACGCATAGCCTATGCAGACTTACGCAGTCCAGCACAGGGACTGTGCAGAGAAACATGTAAACAGGCATAGAGACAAGCAGAGGTTGATCCAGGTGTCAGGAATTTGTCGGAAGGAGCCGAGAATTCTATCACAAGTGTTTTCAGATTTTATCTGCCAGTATATTCCTTGTAAAGAATCATTTGTTGAAGAATTTAATAAAACCCTCATCTGTTGCACCGGTTTTCCCGCATTGGGTTTTTCCAGGGACAATTATCCAAAAAAAATTGTGTACATGTGATTGATTCTTGTGCTTATGTCCTTTATTGTTTACTTCTCTGCATATATATATTTGTGAATGTTGCAGTAGTATTTATTTCGAAATTTACCGATAGATTTATGTAAATAACTTATTGAAATAATAAGTAGAAGGAATAAATCTATCACTGCGACTGTCGAGTTTTCAGATTGAAAATTTCACATGGTATCAGAGCCAGAGATGAGTAATACGAACGGAGAATCGACTAGTGGACGGAAGTCTGACATTGCAGCAGTAGCTCAGAAGGGTTCACGCAATTCTCCAGGGAGTGAAAGAAGCATGATAGAACAGATGGATCACGATGTTTTTGTTCTGGCATCTAGAGTTGAAGAAGAATTTGCTTGCGTTTCAACTCTCAACCACTACTTCTTTTGATGTCTGGTACATTGACAGTGGAGCTTCTACTCACATGAAGTACGGGAATTTTTTTCCGACTACCGAGAAGAGCAGATGAGTTTTAAAATAACCATGGGTAATAAAGCAAAATGTACCCCTATTGGGAGAGGTACCGTAGTATTTCCGACCGAGGCTGGAAATAAGATTCGGGCCACTAATGTACTGCATGTGCCCGGTTGGGGATGAACTTTCTCTCAGTGTCTCAACTTCAAAACTAAGGTTATGACGTTTACTTTATAGGCAAAAGGTCTACATCAAACACCCCGGTTGGAAGAAGAAAGTACAGATCGGAGTAAGAAGCAACAAACTTTACAAGTTGCAACTTGAATGCCTAACGCCACTAATTGGCAGCACTGATGAAACGGACCTGAATGAGCTATGGCACAAAAGAATGGAACATTTGCATCATGGGGTGTTAAAAAATCTCAAGAAGACTGTCACAGGAGTTCCAAAACTTAGCACTAAACGGGATGATGTCTGCAAAGGGTACATATTGGGAAAATATGCCAAGGCAGCATATCAAAGAAGCAACAATAGGGCCAAGGGTGTATTGGAATTGATACACTCGGATATCTGTGGACCAATGTCCAATAGAGCTCTTAGTGGTGCCAAGTACTTCGTCACCTTTATTGATGACAATTCTAGGAAAACCTGGATCTACTTTTTGAAGACCAAGGACGAAGTCTTCAGTCGATTTAAAGATTTTAAAGCTCTGGTAGAAAATCTAACAGGAAAGCGGATCAAGGTGTTGTGTTCAGACAATGGTGGTGAATACATAGACAAGAAATTCACTGGGTTCTGCGCAAGGGAAGGTATCAGAAGAGAGTGGACAGCTCCATACAATCCGGAGCATAATGGTGTGGCAGAAAGGAAAAAAAGGACTATTGTCGAAGCGACAAGGGCGATGTTGTATGATCAAGACATGCCCAAATTTCTGTGGGCTGAAGCTTGTAATACAATTGTCTATGTTCAAAACAGGACTCCTCACGTTGCATTGGGAAAGATCACGTCGGAAAGTGTCTTCACTAGCAGCAAGCTTGAAGTGAGTCACTCTAGGATCTTCGACAGTACAGCTTACTCCATGTGCCCAGTGAGAAGAGGAGGAAGTTGGAAATCACTGCAGAAAAGGGGTATCTGGTAGGATACAGTGAGAATGCAAAGGCATATCGCATTTACATTCTTGAGAGCAGGAAAGTTGTAGTGCGGAGGGATGTGAAATTCATGGAGGAGAAGGCCTTCAGAAAATCCCGCGAGTTACCTTATGCTACGCAGTCTGAGGAGGATCCGTTGGTTCAGTGAAGCGAACAAAGTTCCTTAAGAAAATGTCAAAAACGTCTTTTTCGTATTAAGGATGAATGACCCTAGTGATTCCATCCAGAGCGAACCTAGAACTATATCACTATTATTGGAAAATAAGGTTTTAACGGTGAATTGCGAGACAAAGGAATACTCCCCAATACTTAGGTGTAAATTCTCTATGTTGTATTGTTTATCATTTGTGTTAAATGAATTTGCTTCAGTTATATTTGATTCAACGATCACTAATTGGTTAGCACATTCGGTACTAACATAATTATTCTTTCGAGTAAAATCGATAGATATAAGAACCTCTTTTCCTGCAAGTGACCCTTTGATTTCAATTAGTGCATCAACACAAATACAATAATTTTTAGGAAATCTTCCCTCTTTTAGTTCTGTTTTGGATGCCATTTTGTCAGATAACTTCGGGGTTTTTAAGGGTGACCCTTCCTAATATTTATAATAAAATATTATTATTTCCCTTTAATAAACCCTCAAGCTTAATTATTCTTTCCAATATCGTTTACTATTATTCCTTTAATCTTTGGTAATGAATCATTCACTAATATTCTCTTTTAAAAGAGGCTCAAATTCTTTTATATATGTATATATTCCCTTTTTAAGTAAAATCTTTAGAATATAATGATTTATCTTCTTTTCCACTTTTCCAATACTTAAACCTTTAATAACCTCTTTTTCCTTTTATATACCTTCGAGCTTTAATAATGCTTCCTTAATATTTTAAGAAATCCTTAATAATATTTTTCCTTCCGATTTTTTTTTTTGAAAATTACTTCCTTTATATAAACTTAAATATAGTCTTCCTTTAGTGATGAGTTCTTTGACTAAGTAAATTCTAGTTTTATTTATTTATTTTTATTTATAAGTAAACTCCCAAAGGTACTAAAATGACTCACTTCTGGATTTCTGCCAGTGAAGACACTCTTCGGTGTAATCTTACCTAGTGCCTTGTGAGGAATCTTGTTTTGAACATACACAGTTGTGTTGCATGCTTCTGCCCATAGAAATTTGGGCATATCTTGATCATACAACATTGCCCTCATTGCTTCAACAATAGTTCTATTTTTCCTCTCTGCAACCCCATTCTGCTCCGGATTATATGGAGCGGTCCATTCTCTTTTGATGCCTTCCCTTGCACAAAACTCAGTGAAGTTTTTATCAATATATTCCTCACCATTGTCTGAACGCAATACTTTTATCCTCTTCCCTGATAGATTCTCAACCAGAGCCTTAAACTCTTTGAATCAATCAAAGACCTCATCCTTGGTCTTTAGAAAGTAGATCTAAGTCTTCCTGGAATGGTCATCAATGAAGGTGACAAAGTATTCGGCACCACTAAGAGCTCTTGTGGACATAGGTCCGCAGATATCTGAGTGTATTAATCCCAAAACACTCTTTTCCCTATTGTTACTTCCAGAATAAGCTGCTTTGGCGTACTTGCCTAGTATGCACCCTCTGCAGACATCATCTCGTTTGGTGCTTAACTCTGGAACTCCTGTGACAGTTTCTTTGAGAATTCTTAGAGCCCCATGGTGTAAGTGCCCCATCCTTCTGTGCCATAGTCCATTCAAATCTTTTTCATCATGGTTGCCTATCAGTACCATTGGAGATTCTAGCTGCAACTTATACAGTCTGTTGCTTTTGATTCCAATTTGGGCCCTCTTCTTCCAACACAGGTGTTTGACATATACTTTCTTTCCAATGAAGTATACATCATAGCCCTCGTTTTGTAACTGAGATACAGAAAGCAAGTTCATCCCCAACCCAAGCACATGCAGCAAATTGGTAACCCGAAGCCGATCCCCTGCTTCTGTTTGAAAAACTATAGTACCTCTTCCAACAGGATTACATTTAGCCTTATTTCCCATGGTGATTTGGAAATTCATCTTTTCCTCTTGGTAGCTCGAGAAACATTCTCGTATTCCCGTCATGTGCGCAGAAGCCCCGTTATCAATATACCAAACCTCAGAGGAAGCAGAGCTTGAAAAACAAGCGACTTCTTCTTCCAATCTCGAATCCAATACATAAATGTTGTGATCCATCATATCTTTCATCCTTCCTCTTTCCTAGGAGAACTGCGTGAGCCCCTTCAAGTTGTTGCTCTAGCAGCATCAAGACCACAACTTATTGCAGAATCTCCAACCCTGTTGCCCAATCTCTGCTCTGATACCATGTGAAAATTTCTAACTTGAAATTCTACTGCAATAACTTATTTATTTCTCCTACTTATATTTCTCAATAAGTTATTTACAAAACCCTTCAGTAAACAACGGAATAAATTCTACTGCAGTTATCACATAATTAGATAGAGAAAAGAACTGTGAAATGCAAGCACAAGAATCAATCACATCAACACAGTTGTTGTAATATCCCCAAATGAAAATAAATAGCAATATAAAGCACATAAACAAATAACTACAGCAACTAGACAGACATCATATGAAAAACAGACAATATGGAGAACGTTGAGCCATTTTATTAATACTGAAAGATGAAATGAGTACAAAGGTGATCAGAATAATGGCACCTTGGCTTGCACTAGGCAAGCGTAGCAATACTCTCAGAAGATAACCCGAAATGGCTGCTCCCTCAAAGACTGCGTAATCTCCAGTGTTGTTGGTGCTACTACTGTGCTGCTGCTCCTGATGGAATGAACTGACAAATTGGGGCTGCTCCCCACCTCGGAAAATTGTGAAACTTTGGGAATGGCCCCTCCACCCAATACCCAGAAAAGCCCAGAGAGCTTTTCGGAAATGGCTGACCTCCGAAAATTACCTCCCTTGCGGTACCACGCTGTCTCAAAGGCAAATGCTGGCCCTAAATAATCGGCTGCAAGTAATGGCCTCAAACTCTACCAAAATGATGGAATAGGGCAGGGTTGTTCCCTTTCCAACTCTCCCGGGCTGAATCCCCTGATAGCTCCTCAATCCGGAATCACCTCCTCCAAAAACTGTATCCTCCCTCTCACTGACTGTGCTATCTCTTTGAGCGGATGCTCCCAGCTGTGGTTGCTGCAACTCCCTCCGGCAAAACAAGATGTAACTCCTCACCCGAGCAGGCACTCGAAGTCCCCCGGGGCTAAGGTTGGGATCTCCGCACGAAGACACCCAATGTACTGAACAGTACATTCAAACTTTGCTCAACAGCAAGCGTGCTCAATGTCAGAAGACAAATAACATAGATGCATAATTAGAATGATCCAAATGAGGAGACCCTCTCCCTATTTATGTTTGGAGAGCCTTGCTCTCACCTAGGCCCCACCATCCACTGCATTGTCTCCTTGAGCGGCGTTGTCCCTCTCTCTCTGCACTGGCTTGGGGCCACACTGCCTACACTGTCCTTTTCCCCACGCTGCCACTTCGACCTCTAGGCCCCACATTGTCAATTAATCATGTCTGTCAAGTGACTTTAGGAAATGCTTTTATCCTAAGTGTGAGTTAAGTGTCCCTCTTCACCCACTTTATTTCTAACTTAACTTTAAGTAAAGTAGTCAAAAATTAATATTTCCAATTAGCTTTTGCTAATTGGGAATATTACAGTCCTCCCCCGCAAAATGTTGCTTGTCTTCAAGCAACTGCAATGATGGATGTTGCAAAATCTTCTCAATCTCCCAGGTGGCATCTCATCCGGTAGGTTCCTCCATCTCACCAAGTACTCCTTGACTATCCTGCTCCATAGCTACCTCTCCCTGGTGTCAATAATGGCCTCCAGCTGTAGCACCAGATGCCCCTCATCATCGATTAGGCGGGAGCTTCTTAGTTGCAATCATGCTGTCCCGATGCCTTCTTCAGGCATGACACGTGAAAAATGTTATGAATCTTGCTACCCGTGGGCAGCTCCAACTCATATGCAAACTCCCCAATCCTGCGTGTCACCCTGTATGGTCCATAAAAGCGAGGCTTGAGCTTTTCAGCCCCCTTCTACTTTAGCGTGGATTGTCGATATGGTTGCAATCGTAGGTAGACCAAGTCCCCTACCTCAAACTGTCTCTCAACACGTCCCCTATTGGCATACAGCTTCTGCTGATTCTGTGTTGTAGCTATGTTATCCTTAAGAGCTCGGAGTATATCCTGACTCTCTTGGATCCAATCCTTGGCTCTAGGGGCCTTGCTAACACCAAACATCACATCAACAAAAGATAAAGCATGATACCCATATAAAGCATAAAATGGAGACATACCGATAGACATATGATGAGTGGTGTTGTAACAGTACTCCCCCAAGTGCAACCATCGTAACCATGCCTTTTGCTGCCTGCTGACATAGTTACACAAGTAGCCTTCCAGCCACTTGTTCACTATCTCTGTCTGTCCATCCGTCTGTGGGTGTTAACTAGTACTCGGGGTCAACTCAGTGCCCACCAAACGAAAAAGTTCCTGCCAAAACCCGCCCATGAAGCGGCTATCCCTGTCACTGACAATGGTCTTTGGGAGACCATGCAATCTGAAAACATCCCTGAAGAATAACTCCGCCACCTGTGTTGCAGTGTAACGTGCTGATATGGCGAAGAAATGTGCCTACTTTGTCAGCCGATCAACGACTACAAATATGCAACCCTTGCCCTGTACAGTGGGCAACCCTGTGATGAAATCCATCGAAATACTCTCCCATTTCCCCTCAGGAATGGGAAGAGGCCGCAGTAACCCCGCCAGATGGTTCGTCTCCCCCTTGTTGCGCTGGCAAACTTCGCACTCCCTGACATGTCGAAGTATCCTTGAGGCCCTTCCACGAGAACCACTCTCTAATGGCCCTATAGGTCTTGGTGAACCCCTGGTGGCCTGATAATGGCGAGTCATGTGAGGCATGCAATATCTTCTCCTTGAGCTTGGAGCTCTTGGTCAAGAAGATCCTGTCCCTGAAGTAGATCACCTCATCCATCACCCTGTACCTATAATCTGTAACCTGCCCGTCCAACACCTCACAGGCAAAACGGTCCTTGGAGTACTCTACCAGAAGTTGAGCCCTCCAGTCCGTATCCAAACTCATCAAGGACAATGTTGTTGGTCTTCATGAAAGTGCATCGGCCACCACGTTGTTCTTCCCCTTGACATACTCGATGTCAAAATCATATGCCTAGATCTTGCTAACCCACTTTTGTTGCCTCTCCTGCAACTGCTTCTGCTCTAGAAAGAATCGGAGGCTGTTGTGGTCTGTCCTCACTCTGAACCTGTTCCCCACCAAGTACTGTCGAAACTTGGCCAATGCATGCATGATGGCCAACATCTCCTTGACGTATATAGCATATAACCTCTCATGTGGCAATAGCTTCTGGCTCTCGAAAGCTATGGGGTGGCCTCCCTGCATCAAAACTGCGCCTATCCCCTCCCATAATGCATTACACTCTAGGACAAAGGGCTACGTAAAATCTGGCAATGCCAAAACCGGACAGTTGCTCATCACCTCCTTGAGTCTGTCGAAGACCCTCTGCGCTGTATCCATCCAACTGAATGCACCATTCTTGGTAAGGTCTGTAAGGGGTGCAGCAAGTTGGGAGAATCCCTTGACGAACTTCCGGTAGTAGGTGCAGATACCCACAAACCCTCGAAGCTCTATCACATTCTTTGGCTCTGACCAATCCCTGATGGCCCTGATCTTCTCCTCGTGGACCCTCACTCCGTCCACCCCAATGATGTGCCCCAAGTAGAGCATCTATGTCAGCCCAAACTCGCATTTGGAGAGCTTAGCATAAAATTGTTGCTCCTCCAAGATGTGCAATACAGCCTCAATATGCTATAGGTGCTCCTCCCATGTCCTGCTGTAAATCAAAATGTTATCGAAAAACACTAACACAAACTTCCTCAAGTGACTGCGGAAGATGTGATTCATGCATAACTGAAATGTGGCCAGAGCATTGGTCAGCCCAAAGGGCATCACCAAGAACTCAAAGTGACCGTAATGACATCTGAAAGCGGTCTTGGGAATATCCTGCTCCCTCACGCGAATCTGATGGTACCCGGATCTCAAATCAATCTTCGAGAAGAACTTCAATCCCCTCAGCTCATCCATCAATACATCTATCCGTGGGATGGGGTACCGGTTCTTCATGGTCTTCTTGTTTAGGGCCCGATAGTCAATGCACATCCTCAATGTGTCGTCCTTCTTCTTCACCAATACAACTAAAGAAGCAAAGGGACTAGTGCTAGGACGAATGTGCCCAAGAGCTAAGAGCTCATGAATGGCCCTCTCAATCTCATCCTGGTAAGCCTCGGGATGCCTGTATGGTTTAGTGATGATAGCTTGGATGCCCTGCCCCAACTCAATCGTGTGCTCAAATCCTCGATCTGGTGGCTGCCCTAGTGGTATCTCTCCCAAAACGGTGGCATATCTGTCTAAAATGGACTGCACATCTGGGTGTATGACCTGCCCTATAGATCCTGCCTCAGAAACACGCAGCTCCACTGCCCACTCTATGTCTCCCTTCCAGAAATCTGCCTCCATCAGGTGTGTTGAAACTGTCTGTGGTGGGTAGGTGTGCATACCCTGAATCTTCTCATGCCTCCCAGTCTTCTTATCCGTCTACTCCATCTCCAAAGTCTCCCAATCAATGGTGACCTTCCCTAGCGTGATCAACCACTGCACCCCCAGTATCACGTTGGTGTCCGGAATATCCACCACGAAGAAGTGATCTGTCAGGGTGCAAGTCCCCATAGTCACTACCAAGGCCAGCACATACCTGGCACACTGCATGGTCCTGTCACCTGGAACTAGTACCGAAAATCCGTCAAAGCTCTCCGTTGGTATGCTCCTTCGCTCTACCAACTGGGCATCAATAAAATTGTGGGTGGCCCCACTGTCCACTAATACTGAAACACGTTGTCCCCGCACAGTGCCTCGGACACGCAGTGTTAAGTATTTGGGAACCCCACGCAAAGAAGCAAGAGCTCCCCCAGTAGGTGCAGATGTTGCACCTCCCGCTCCTGGTGGTGGAGGTGGCAGATGATCGCCCCTCTACGCTGCGTTGCTGCCTCCTGCCTCTATCTCATACTACTCCTCTTCTCCGCTACTGTCGGAGAAGACCTCGATGTAATATGCCTTCCCTACGGCACAACGGTGTCCTGGTGCCCATGGCTCCTGGCATGTGAAACATAGCCTCTTCCACCTCAGATCTCTCCTGGTCTCATCATCCACGAGCACTCTGCCCTAGTTCCCCTTTGGAGGCGGAACCCTCAGGTCCTTCCCCTTCGACTGGAATGTCGGTCTCTAGGGAAAAGGAGCTCTAGTCCCGGGTAGTGCATCCTGCAAATCCTGAGCCCTCCCAACTGCGTCATGGAGTGTAGCTGGCCTCGTCGATCTGACTAACCCCCGTAGAGGCTCTACCAATCCGTCGATGAACATATAGATCATCCGAGCTGCAGATAAATCAGGCACCATCACAGAAAGTCTCAAGAACTCTGAAATGTATGTGTCCGGACTCCCGGTCTGCTTGAGCTTAGTCAGCTCGACAAAGTGCTCCTCTGGATCCCTCTGATCAAATTGCTCTATCAGCCTCCGTGTAAACTTGGCATATGTTGTCACTCCTGAGTACCCCAGCGTAGCCATCCCGTGAAACCATCAGTCATGGGCCTCGCCCTCCAGGTGCAGCGCTGCCACCTTGATGGCCTCTGTCTCTGCCATCTGGTTAAGCTGGAAATATATATCCAACTTCTCCACCCAAGTCTTTGCCAAACACTTGGATGATCCGTCAAATGTCAGTGGATAGAATTTGCCTACAATGCATTGTACATCCCCGTCATGTGAATCCCTGTTCCCCCTATGATGGTTGCGAGGTCTACTGTCCCGCTTGAGCTGAACGAAGTCATGGAATGTGAGGGCATCTTTGAACTCATGACCATAGGACTGATACTCAGCAAAGTAATCTCCCATGTGGGCTGGTTCCTGCTCCTGCTATGCTCCTGCCCCAGTGTCTGCGGCAAGAAACGTAGGCATCGTGGAACGTGGAAGTGTGTCTGATGCCATCTGCAGCGCTGTGATGTGCTCCTGCAAATGATGGGATGTGCCCGAGCCCTCTCCGATATGGAAACCCCTTGGGGTCTCACGCTGTCTAGACTCTGTCGTGAACCTTTGCCCCATCTCTTCTATCCGTCTCGACAAATCCTGCACTAATTTGAGGAGAAGTTCCCCGAACTCCTTCCCGGCATCTCTTTCCTCCACCATTGGTTCCTCCTCCTCTGCGTCCACTACTGGAACGTTGTCACCTTCCCTGAAAGTGATCTTACTTCCGCTCTTGGTCTCTGTACTTCCTCCCTCGGTAACAGATGTATGGTTTACCTGTTGGTGTCATAGACAATCTGCTCCACAGGCTGAGCCAAGTCTATGAGCACTAATACTACTGTAATATCCCCAAATGGAAATAAACAGCAATATAAAGCACATAAACAAAGAACTACAGCAACTAGAGAGACATCATATAAAAAACAGACAATATGGAGAACGTTGAGCCATTTTATTAATACTGAAAGATGAAATGAGTACAAAGGTGATCAGAATGATGGCACCTTGGCTTGCACTAGGCAAGCGTAGCAATACTCTCAGAAGATAACCCGGAATGGCTGCTCCCTCAAAGACTGCGTAATCTCTAGTGCTGCTGGTGCTGCTACTGTGCTGCTGCTACCGGTAGAATGAACTGACAAATTGGGGTTGCTTCGCACCTCGGAAAATTGTGAAACTTTGGAAATGGCCTCTCCACCCAATACCCAGAAAAAGCCCAGAGAGCTTTTCGGAAATGGCTGACCTCCGAAAATGACCTCCCTTGCGATACCACGCTGTCCCAAAGGCAAATGTTGGCCCTGAATAATCTGCTGCAAATAATGGCCTAAAACTCTACCAAACTGATGGAATAGGGTAGGGTTGTTCCCTTTCCAACTCTCTCGGGCTGAATCCCTTGATAGCTCCTCAATCCGGAATCACCTACACAAGAAACTGTATCCTCCCTCTCACTAACTGCGATGTCTCTTTGAGTGGATGCTCCCAACTGTGGTTGCTGCAACTCCCTCCGGCAAAACAAGGTGGAACTCCCCACCCAAGCAGGCACTCGAAGTCCCCCAAGGCTGAGGTTGGGATCTCTGCACGGAGACAGCCGGTGTACTGAACAGTACGTGTAGACTTTGCTCAATAGAAAGTGTGCTCAATGTCAGAAGACAAATAACATAGATGCATAATCAGAATGATCCAAATGAGGAGACCCTCTCCCTTATTATGTTTGAAGAGCCTTGCTCTCACCTAGGCCCCACCATCAACTGCGTTGTCTCCTTGAGCCACGCTGTCCCTCTCTCTCTGCGCTGGCTTGGACCCACACTGCCTATGCTGTCCTTTTCCCCACGCTGCCACTTCGACCTCTAGGCCCCACGCTGTCAATTAATCGTGTCTCTCAAGTGACTTTAGGAAATGCTTTTATCGTAAGTGTGAGTTAAGTGTCCCTCTTCACCCACTTTATTTCTAACTTAACTTTATTAAAGTAAAGTAGTCGAAAATTTAATATTTCCAATTAGCTATTGCTAATTGGGAATATTACAATTGTTTTTGGACAATTGTCCCCGGAAAAACCAAATGCAGGAAAACCGGTGCAATAGATGAGGGTTTATTTATTATTCCTCAGCAACAATCTCTTTACAAGGAATGATTTGCAAAATCATGGAAAAACATTTATGAAAACACCTGAGATAATTTTCCTCCAGTCACTGGTAAATTCTGACACCCTGGAGACCCTCCAATCTCCACTGCGTCCTCTTCTGCGTGTGGACTACGTCCTCAGTTGCGCTACCTCTCTACGTTGTCCCTCTGCGCTCTCTCTATTGCTCTGCGTCCCTCCTCAGTCTCTGACTGCTGTTGAAGCCCTCCTCTTCCTTCACCCTGCAAATCTCCCTCTGAAATCAAACTCTTCTCCTGGAGTATTGACTTCCCTCGGGTTACTGAGTATTTTCCCGGCTTATCTTCATTTATACTTTTCCTGTTGATAAAACAACGACCGTGATCTATTCCTTAATCAACGACTAAGATTAAAACAAACTTGATCCTCGTCACTCAGAAGCTTCTCACCCATACTTATATTAATTCACTTTAATTATTTTAATTCCCTAAGTTTTAACTTGGACTTCATTAAAAATAATTAATTATTTGAATAACATTCATTCCGAGTGGAATTTCTCCAAACGATTTCTGGGTCTGGGAGATCTCATGTGTTCTAACCCCTCCACAAAATTTCGGAGATAGAACACATCCGATGCTACCCAAAAATCAACAAAGCAACCATCAATAAGCAAAGAACAAACCTCCTGTATATTTGACGTGAAGAAACGTTCACATAAAAAAAGACACATTATTCACGAAAGAATAAATCGATTCAAGTAGAAGTAACTACAATTAACCCTGGAAAATTGTAAAGTTCAATTTAGGATGACAAGACACAACATATAATTGGTAGTACCATCCGCAACAATCTAGGACAACTAGGTCATCTTGATACTAGAGAATTTTGACAAAGTTGCAATAATACAATTATTGTATATCTAGGGCATGTTTTTACACAAATTTCATTGACTCTTCACTATTGAATGGTGACCAAATCACTCTATTATAGCATCTTACTTCTTAACTTCAAAGTTGATCTATCTGACCCACATTTAACACTTTGAAATTATATTAAAGGCATAAAATGTAAAATTATAGGCAAATCAAGTTATTCCTTTGTTAAGAGCATCCAATAAACAACATCTTGTGATGCTATATGTTTTTACAAGAGGACATCTTTCTTCGATTTATGATATTTTTGTATTGCCATCTTCAAAGCTTGGCAAGAGAATATCATAATCAACTCTACTCTTTGCCAGAGCTTTTCCTAGAGAATGAAATATTATGCACTTACTCCATTGTTGCCTAAATAAGGGAACTTTGTGAAGGCATTGCAAATTTCCCCTCAATTGGGTAGATGCAATGCTAGGAGACATTTAGTATTGTGATCCAAACAACCAATCTACATGGCAGATTGTAAGGATCAAAATGGTTTGCTTCCTATTGAAGCAATGGAATTGCGATGCAAGAGCATCCATGAAAAAGTTGAGCGTAGATGAAATCACAATAAAGGAGAGTGAACAAATGAAGTTAGGCACACCAGATGAAAGCACAATAGAAGCCAAATTCATGTGCATGAAGATTTCAAGTGCATAGAAGAAAAATGCACACTGAAGAGATAAGCAAAAGATGACAAAGCACGGTGACAGCGCACAGCAACGAATGCACCAAGGGAAGTTTAATCCTGAAGGGTTGTCACAGAAGGTGCAGCAACATGCACATGATAGTTACAAGAGTTGAAATGGTCGAGGAAGACAAATCGACATGAGAATGCAAAGGGGTTATGAGTCATGAAGGTTACAACAGTGAAGAGTGTAAGAGCCCCTGGTCTATTTTTTATGTAAATAAAAAAAAATAAAACCAAGGTCATGGGACACGTATTCCAATTTACAAGTTGAATGTTGGGTAAAACATAGTGATGGGAATCACTAGTGATTAATTAATGGCTATGGAAATTGGCAAAGGCAAAGTGGCAATAGTTGGCATTTTATTTATGAACATAAAGGAAAATGAGGAAGTGAAAGGTCACAGATTTGCATGAGAGAGAAATTGAAGGAAAAATGAAGAAAATAGAGGCCTCAATGATAAAAAGGAAGGCTTCGAGGATCTGTTCACAACCTTTTATCAGTTTAGGTTGGAGCTATCTTCTATTCTCTCACTCTCTCATACGCTTGCACACTTAGAGAAATCTTGGAGCATTGTTGGAGCATGCTTGGAGCACTCTAGTTTTCATTGGATTTGGAGAAAGAAGGAAAAGGAAAGCAGGAAAGCGCAAGGAAACAGGTGGATCAACAACTACAGCTGGACTATTTTACAGGTAACACGCTGCATGTATGATTTCCTTGATGCATGGTTTACGCATCTTATTATCTGGTTATGATTTGTTATTGGCATGGAGGATTGTTTGGATTGATAGTGGTTTTACCTAGCCTTGCCATTTCCTGGATAGCCATGGTGTTGTGGGTTTTCCACTTGTTTTTCTAATCGGTGCTTGTAATTTCCTTATGGTTGTGGGTTGGAACAAACACACTGGAAGCCCTGGAACAGCTTGGGTTGAGTTACTAATCCTAGAGCCTAGGTTGGACAAACGCTTTGGGGCCCTTGGTGGGTTGAGTTACTAATCTTGGAGCTGGGTTGGACAAACGCTCTGGAGCCCTAGAAGGTTGTGGGTTGAGTTACTAGTTCTTGGAGCCCTGGACAGCTTGGGTATAGACCATTTTGGTTGGTGTTAGTGATGCCCGACCGTGAGGTGGAATCACTGGTTGAGGTAGTTTGGCCTCTAGAAGCCCTAGTTTGGTTTTGTTTGGTTTTATTCGGTTTACTCCATGAGATCCCACATTCACACTTGGAATATGGCGCGAGGGTGATTGGTTGAAAGAGAGATTTGATTTAGCCCAATCTATGGTCGGTGGTACGTGGAAGTCCCTGACTTGGTTGGTATTTTCCTATGTTAATAAGAGTTATTCTTCTATTGTGATTCATGTATATTTATTGGCAATGTGGTGATATTATGGCTGAGTTATCATGGTTAATATGCTGATTATTTTATGGTTATATGTTGTTATATGATGTGTATCTTCTATGACTCTTGTCATGAATTGTTTAGCTATTGATCGGTTAATGAATGTATGGAGTAATAAGTGGTGTTGAGACTATGTGGAGAGGACATAGGGCCTTCTCTGGTGAGATTATTGAATTAATGAACAAATCAGTATTTATAACCTACAGGTAGTATGTACACAAAATGTTTGTATAAATGAGTAATTTGGACCTCGAACTTCTCGGGGTCATAACTTTGGCATACGATCTCTGTTTGACTATCATAATACCTCGTTTCGAATATCTCCACGAGGAAGTCGAAAATAGACTTGTAACATAGTCTCACACTTTTCCGGTCTCTCCGTTTTCCCCTGAAAATGTTGTTTAGGCCCTCAAAATGGCCTCAGAAGTTTAGAACCTAAAAAACTACCAACAATAGAAAGTTGCATTAAATTTAAGGAAATGAAACTGAAAAGAAATAGTGTTGGATCAAGTTAGAATGATAACAGTGTGATCATGTATCACTGGGTGTTTGCAGTGAGTTCTTGGCATGTGGACTCCATTTTCCATAAGTGCATCCTGGAAATCAGGTCTCGCATAGTAACTCTCATCTCAAGTTTACCCTGGCAAGCTTGTGAATTTGGCTAAATGTGGGAGGAGGTGTTACAAGGTGGTATCAGAGGCATTACAAGGTGGCATCAGAGCTTCCAGGTTCAAACACTTGGATTGGATGGGCGGAATGTGTTTGTCATGCATGCATGTTAGTTGTCTATGTGTTTGTTATGCATGCATTGTGATGGTCATTGTGGTTTTGTGTCGTCATGGTGTAGATGTTGGAACAATTGATATGTTGACTTCATTATATATCCATATGTTGTGCTAATCTGGACTTATTTGTTCAGATGAGATAGCCTCCCTTGAACTTCAATAAAGTATGTTTAATCATGATTATATTTGGTTTATTAGACATGGTATGTTTGCAGGAAGAATATTAGAGATGACAAGGAAAATGGTGGACTACAGTTCACGTGATTCTCCCTACAGATCAGATGAACAACATGGTGAAGATTACTCTCCTAACATAGCGGATACATTGAGAAGTTTGAAAGCAGAGATCAGAAGTTGTAAGGTGGATAATGATAGTATCATTAAGTCACAGGAAAGACTTGCCAGAGCACATGAAAAGCAAGCGGAAGTTAATGTAGTCATCCTTCAAAGCCTATCAGAATTGCAGAGGCAGGGACCGCTTAGGATTAGTCATGAATAGAAGGAAAGGACCAATGGGGCATATGGCAACAGGTCTTAATCAGAATACAAGTTTGACAGGGATGACATAGTCAAAGATGGTAGGTTCTTGGATACACCTAACAGGAGAGGTAATGATCATGGGTTCTATTCTAGTTCTGGTTCAGAGAGACAACATCGTCATCACCATCACCATCCGTATAGGAGGAGTGAGAAGCAATACTTTCCAAAGGTGTTCAAGAAAGAAAAGCCTCCTACATTCGATGGAGAAATGAAGAAGTCGCAAGATGCAGAAGCTTGGTTGCTTGGGATGAATAAATTTTTCAAATTGCATGATTATTCAGAAAATATGAAAGTCAGGATAGCTACTTTCAGTCTTAAAGGAAAAGCAGACATTTGGTGGGAAGATGTGAAGAATGTCAGAGGCATTCGGGAAGAGGATTTGACTTGGAGTGAGTTCGAGAGACTTTTCAAAAAGAAGTATCTATCTGAAAGATACTACGATGACAGGACAAAGGAGTTTTATGAGCTGAAGATGGGATCTATGATCGACGAGAAGTACACTAGCAAGTTTTTGGAGTTGCTAAGATATGTGCCTTACCTTAAGGAGGAGAAGGCCAAGATTCAGAGATTCATTAGTGGGTTGTGGGTATCATTCAAAGACAGGATTGAGTTTGATGAGCCTAGATCGTTGGAGGAAGCCATCAGAAAGTTGAAGCATTGTTATGAAAAATCGAAGTGTAAGAATGAGTCTAAACGGGATTGGAAGGGTAATGAGAAGAATAAAAGAAAGTGGGTTAAGAAGAGAGGAAAAGCACAGGATACAGATGACAAGGAGAATGCAACACCGCACAAGAAGTTCAATGCCGCTAACAAAGGAAATGGATTTCAGTCTAAGGAGCAGAACAAGGGTGATGGCAGGAAGCCTCCACAGTGTTGTACTTGTGGTCGGGATCATCACAAGAGAAATTGTCCACAGCATCAGGGTGGCAGATCGCAGATCTACAATGCTCAAGAGGCACAAACAATTGGGGATGTTGGACAGAGTATTCCTTGGATTTATGCAGCGTTGGATAATAGGTAGGTTGATCATCAGGTATCTATTATCGAAAAGGAAGGTAAGCTTTGTGATCAAGTTGTTTCTATTTTGATTGACCCTGGATCTAACTATAGTTATATCAGTCCTGACCTGGAGGTAAGTGTGGCTTGAATAAAGAAGTGCATGCAAAATCTTGGTTAGTGCAGTTGGCTATAGGTACCAAAAAAAGAGTTCATCATTGGGTAAGGGATTGTGCATTTGAGTTGAATGGTATGTCTACATTAGCGCATCTAAATGTGCTTTCGTTGGAATCATACAGTATGTGTAAGTTTTAACCCTGAACAGAAATTATCTACACACAAATCTTATAACAGAAAATAAACAATAGCGAGAGCATAAAACATAAAACAGATAAACACAGAGATTTTCCCCTGGATCCCAAATTGGGATGACCAGCTTGATTTTTCATTATATTCCTTTTAGTGTTACAACACATATATATACATGCCGAAACATGCATAAACCCCAATCCATTAACCCTGGATTAGAACATAACCGTAGTTCCCTTGACAGGATCTACAAAATACCAGGGGCCGAAAACCATGTGCAAACTCATGCACAAAACATGGGTGGGTCCGCCTATGAGTGGGTCTGCACACCAAAAACAATTTTCGCTGGGGCGCTGCCCCGGACCCCAATAGTGGGGGTTGCCTCCCCCCTTGTGACCCCCCTGCTGCGCCCTGCGCAACGTACAGCGCGTGGGGCTAGTCGTGGAAAGAATATAACACATACCCAACATTCTCCCACTTGTTGTTTTCTCTTTCCACAGGGGGCCACAGGAGAGCTTAGTCATTGGGCCAATTCTTCAACACCCATTGTTTCTCTACACCAAGAGAACTTCTGAGTGCTCACAGACTTCGTCAATGCATCTGCAACATTCTTCAAAGTGTCCACCTTTACCAGCAACACCCTTTTAGCCTCAACCATATCTCTAACAAAGTGATATTGAACATCAATGTGCTTTGTCTTTGAATGATAAGCAGGGTTCTTAGCCAAGAAAATTGCACTTTGGCTATCACAGTCTATCCTTATAGCTTGTTGTACCAACCCCATACTTGAACACAATCTCTGTAACCAAACTACTTCCTTGCTTGCATGAGTGGCTGCTATGTATTCTGCCTCTGTAGTTGAAAGAGCCACTACTGACTGTCTTTTACTCATCCAACTGACTGCGCCTCCAAATAGGCTAAACACATACCCACTTGTAGATCTTCTTTGGTCCAGATCTCCAGCCCAGTCTGCATCAACAAAACCACGAATGTCCAACATTCTTTCCAATCTTGGTCTTCCCTGGTAGCACAAGCCATAATCACTAGTGCCACGTAAATATTTGAAAACCCGCTTCACTGCTGTCCAATGCTCCTTCCCTGGGTTTGACATAAACCTGCTCAATACTCCCACTGCATGTGCAATGTCTGGTCTAGTACAGACCATTGCATACATCAAGCTACCCACTGCACTTGCATATGGAACACGGGACATGTCCTCCTCTTCTTCTTGTGTCTTGGGACACTATTCAGTAGATAGATTTGCACCTACAGGAATAGGAACACTTACCGGTTTACTATCCTGCATATTGAACCTCTGCAATATAGTCTCGACATACTTCCTCTGGTTTAACCAGAGCTTCCTCTTTGCCCGATCTCTCTTAATTTCCATGCCCAAAATATAATTTGCAGCAACCAGATCCTTCATGTCGAATTTGGAGAACAGTTGGGTCTTCAAATCTTGGATAATTTCTTTGTCATTTCCAATCAACAACATATCATCCACATACAATACCAAATAAATAACACGGTCACCAATTAATTTAAAATAAACACGGTGATCCTCCTTGCTTCTGGTGAAGCCAAGTCCCCGTATATAGGTATCAAATTTCTGATACCACATCCTTGGTGACTGTTTTAACCCATACAGAGACTTCTTCAACCTGCATACCAGTTCTTTCTTACCCTTCACCATAAAGCCTTCGGGTTGCTTCATGTAGATCTCCTCTTCTAGATCCCCGTGAAGAAATGTTGTCTTCACATCCATCTGTTCTATCTCAAAATCAAATGCAGCAGCAACAAATAAAAGTAATCTAATAGAAGTAACTTTGGCAACAGGAGAAAAAATATCACCAAAATCAATTCCCGGCACCTGGGAATAACCTTTCGCTACCAACCGAGCTTTGTATTTCTCCACCTTGCCTTCTACATTCATCTTCTTCTTAAACACCCATTTGCTCCCAACGGGCTTCCTTTCAGCCGGCAACTCCACCAGATCCCATGCATTGTTTTTGTGCAAGGATGCCATTTCATCAACCATGGCCTCCTTCCAGAGTTTTCCATCCTCTGAATCTACTGCCTCCCTGACAGTTCTGGGTTCATCATCAGTTATAGTTAAGGCAAAACCTGAACAGAAAGCAGATGGACTATACCTTTATGGTTGCCTTCTTTCCCGAACTGATCTTCTCAAAGCTGGAGTTTGTGGCTCTTCATCTTCTGAGTCTTCTTCTGTTGTAGAGTCTGATTCATCCTCCTTTAGCTCAAACTCTATCTTCTCGGGTTCCTTTGGTAGGACTTCATGTTTAAAAACATCTTTCACTTCTCTAAACACCACATCTTGGCTGTACACAACCTTCCTTGTTTCTGGGTTCCAAAGCTTGTAACCCTTTAAACCATCCTTATACCCAATAAATATGCACCTTTCGGATTTATTATCCAACTTGGTCCTTTTCTCCTTTGGAACATGTACATATGCATCACATCCAAATACCCTTAGATGTGAAAGAGAGGGTTTCTTACCATTCCATACCTCATGTGAAGTCTTATCCTCCAACACTGATGAAGGTGATCTGTTAACCAGATAGCATGCAGTCTCCACTGCCTCTACCCAGAATTCTTGTCCTAACCCGGTACCACTGAGCATGCTTCTTGCCTTTTCCATCAGTGTTCTATTCATTCTTTCTGCAACTCCATTTTTCTGAGGTGTGTATGGAGTAGTCTTCTGCTGTGCTATACCACACTTCTTACAGAACTCTTCAAATTCCTTCTTGCAGAACTCCCCACCATTATCTGTCCTCGGCGCCTTTATCTTCTTCTCTGTCTGGTTTTCCACCAGAGCCTTAAATTCTTTAAATTTGTCAAAGACTTCAGATTTCTTCCTCAAGAAATATATCCATGTATTCCTTGAGAATTCATCTATGAATGAAACATAGTACACAGACTTTCCCAGTGATGGAACTGACACAGGCCCAAACACATCACTGTGCATAAGTTCTAATATCTTGTTTGCCCTCTTAGCACCAGAAGGAAAACTCACCCGATTCTTCTTCCCATATACACAATGTTCACAGAAATCGAAATCCAGAGAAAAATTAGACATACCTTCTACCATACCATCTCTATGCAGTATCCGAAGGCCCTTCTCTCCAATATGTCCAAGCATTTGATGCCATAGCATGGTCTTTTCTCCAGAGACAGCTAGGCTTTCCGCTCCACTTTCAGGAACCACATAACTATTACACCCATCAATAATAGTGCTACCTTGTAGCTTGTACAGAGTTCCAGTCCAAACTCCCCACATTAATACCAGTGCTCCCCGAACCATCTTGCAGGCATCTTTCTCGAACACTGTTTTTACACCTGCATCATCCATATTGCTTACAGAAATCAGATTTCTGGCCAATGCAGGAATATGCAGAACACCAGGAAGTGTTCTAATCCTTCCACCTTGCAGCTTCAGCTTGACCTTTCCACGTCCGATGATTTTTGCCTTCCTATCATCCCCTAGGAAGACATCACCACCATCATATTTCTCATACTCGCAGAACCACTCCCTATGGGGAGTGAAGTGAAAGGATGCACCTGAGTCAATCAACCATGACTCATGATCTACATGTGTATTTGAAGAAAAAGCCAAATACACATCCCCACCTTCATCTGAGGTGGTTTTTTCCTCTGCAGAAGGAGCATCATCAGATCCATTTCCTTTCTCAGGATCTTTAGATCTGCACTCCTTTTTTTAGTGCCCTTCCTTTCCGCATTTCCAGCATACCTTTACAAACTTTCCAGGAGATTTAGATCTCCCTCTAGATTTGGATCTCCCACTCGAAAACTTATTCTTGTTTCTTTTTTGGGACCTTCCTCGTACATATAAGGCATCTCCATTCTGGCCCTCCATATTTCTCCGTCTCATTTCCTCCGATAGCAAGGCTGAGACAATGTCATCAAAATTCAAGGTAGTTGTATTGCTACCTATTGCAATAACCAGACTATCCCACGAGTCTAGTAGAGAACACAACAAACTGATGCACTTATCTTCATCTGAGATTTTAATATCAACAGATGACAGCTGACTTACCACAGTATTGAAGGCGTTTAGATGCTCTGTCACCGAGTCTCCATCCTTCATCCTCAGGTTATACAGTTTTTTCCGCAGGAACAGCTTATTCACCAGAGACTTAGATTGGTACAAAGTCCCAAGTTTTTCCCACAAATTCTTCGCCATAGCTTCCCCAAATACATTCAACAATACTAAATCTGAGAAACACAATCGTATTGTGCTCTTAGCCTTCCGATCCAGTTTCTTCCAGTCTTCATCTGACATTGTCGTTGTTTTAGTACCTGGATCTACCGCAATCCACTGATCTTTATCCACCAGCAGATCCTCCATCTTGAGCTTCCACAACTCAAAACTCTGACCATTAAATTTCTCGATCTCTATCTTTCCGCCGCTCGCCATCTTCTTTCACCGCAAGAATCGATCCGCGGATCTCCCCTTTAAACGGAGTCTGCTATGGCCAGAACCACCGCATCCTCAGCGATAAGAAGCGTCCACATGAGCCGAAACAACTCTGATTCCAAATGTAGGTTTTAACCATGAACACAAATTATCTACACACGAATCTTATAACAGAAAATAAACAATAGCGAGAGCATAAAACATAAAACAGATAAACACAGAGATTTTCCCCTGGATCCCAAATTGGGACGACCAGCTTGATTTTTCATTATATTCCTTTTAGTGTTACAACACACACACACACACACACACACATATATATATATATGTCGAAGCATACATAAACCCCAATCCCTTAACCCTGGATTAGAACATAACCGTAGTTCCTTTGACCGGATCTACAAAATACCAGGGGCCGAAAACCATCGTACCCCAAAACCATGTGCAAACTCATGCACAAAACATGGGTGGGTTCGCCTATGAGTGGGTCCGGTAGGGGCTGCCTCCCCCCTTGTGACCCCCCTGTTGCGCCCGGCGCAACGTACAGCGCGTGGGGCTAGTCGTGGAAAGAATATAACACATACCCAACAGTATGTTGTTGGGTATGGATTGGTTGTACATTCACAGGACTAAGGTGGATTGCTATGATAAGGTTATTGAGTGTTTGGATGATGATGGAGAGAAGATAATCTTACGAGGTAAGAAGAAGCCTACATGACTGAGAATGGTTACAGCTATGCAAGCCAAGCGCAATAGTAGGAACGATGTGTATTGTTTGCAATTCATATTTCCAGTGACAAAGGTAAGGATGTTGAGGATGTTGAGGTCTTGAAGAGGTACCCGGTTTTGCAGCAGTTTCAAGATGTATTCCCAACAGAGATCTCGGAGCTACCGCCTCATAGGGAAGTGGACTTTTCTATTGAGTTGACGCCTAGAGCAATACCAGCATCAAAGGCATCGTACAAGATGATCACTCCAGAGTTGGTAGAGTTGAAGTTGCAGCTTAAGGAAATGCTTGATAAGGGATACATTAGGCCAAGTGTGTCAACTTGGGGTGCACCAGTATTATTTGTAAAGAAGAAGGATGGGACTCTTAGGTTGTGTATTGATTATAGGGAGTTGAACAAGGTGACAATTAAGAACAGGTATCCTTTGTCGCAGATTGATGACTTGTTTGATCAATTGAAGGGAGCAGTAGTGTTCTCAAAGACTGATTTGAGGTCAGGATATCATCAGGTACGCATCAAAGAAGAGGACATCTACAAGACTACTTTCTGGACTAGATATAGGCATTATGAGTTGGTTGTGGTTCCTTTTGGTTTGACTAATGCTCCAGCTACTTTCATGTGTTTGATGAATAGTGTGTTGCGCCTTTATCTAGACAAGTTTGTGATAGTATTCATTGATGACATATTGATATATTCTAAGAATGAGGAAGAGTATGCAGAACATCTAGCGGCAGTGTTAATATTGTTGAAAGAGCATCAGTTCTATGCCAAATTTAGTAAGTGCAGTTTCTTTCAGACAAAAGTTAATTACTTGGGGCATGTGGTTTCCAAGAAAGGTATAGCAATGGACCCGGAAAAGATTAGAGCTATCATGGAGTGGGCAGCACCTAGGAATGTGGATGAGATCGGATCATTTATGGGATTAGCAGGTTACTACAAGGGATTCATCAGGAACTCACAGATTGCCTATCCTATTACATCTTTGCAAAGAAAAGGAAAGAAGTCTGAATGGACAAAGGAATGTGCAGCTAGTTTTGAGCAGTTGAAGCAGTTGTTTACAAACACTCTAGTTTTAAAGATTGCAGATCCAGATAAAGAGTTTGTGGTATGTACAGATGCTTGCAAGAGAGGACTTGGTGGAGTCTTGATGCAGGAGGGACAAGTGGTATGCTACGAATCAAGGAAACTTAATGAACATGAGCAGAATTATGTAACTCATGATCTTCAATTGGGAGTGATTATGCATGCATTGAAGATGTGGAGGCAATATCTTCTGGGCAGGCGGTTTATTCTAATGAGCGATCACAATGGGCTAAGGTGTTGAGAAATCACTGCAATTAGATTAGGGTTTGATTCCTCTTTCTTGATAATTACTTGTGAATTATGTTGGCTTCTTTTGCGTCTTTATTAGATTATCTTTCATCAAGCAATTACCAAATTATATGTGTATGAAGATCACAAAAACACAAGACACAAGATGTAGGCACTATGCCAGAGCAAAACCCCTTGCTAGGGGTAAACCCAGTCAAAATTATCTTCCTTCAATAGTTTTCTTTAAGACTCTTCACCCCAGATCTTCGACCCAATAGCAACAACAACTTGTCCCAACAACTTCAACTATGCAGCAACTTATGGCATCCGACTGCAGCAACAACACAAAAAGACTTTGATCTCCCAAACTAGGGCACGAAATGGAGAGAGAGTAGCACCAAAACTTCGGTTTTCTCTTTCTCTTTGACTTTGACCCAACTCGCACTCCTTTTGGCTTCCTTGACCCACTTCGTACATTTTTCGGCTTCCAGAGAGATATCGAACTAGCTTGAGATAAGATGCTCCAAATGAATTCGATCTCCTTCCTTTTATAGGCTTCAAGTGAGGTTGAATTGGTCCCCTTTAGGGCAACTTGGTGTGGAGGTGACACATTTCATATTTGACTCAATAATAAACTTTTTTACATGATTCAAAAGCCCAAAAAGGGTCTCTTTAAATATACAAAGACTCTATTGATTCAATATTAATCCTAGGAGTCCACAATCGGAACTTTGACTAATATAATGATGACCCAAGCATGAAACCCATGCTTTAATAAGTCATTGTAATAACAATAAAAATCATTTTCTTTATTCTTTTGACAAATACATTACATAATGACTCAAATACATTTTATGAAGACCGAACCTAGTTACATTCTTCAACACGCCCTCTTAGCTAGGGAGGTATTCACAATATACAAATACAATGGAAGATCTCAAACTATATGAACTATGAAGAGTTTAGGGATCGCAATGCCATGGACTAGATTCCTGACCAGGGCAATCTATCCAAGTGAGACTAACGTGGACTAAAGCTTTCAACCTCTCTAGGTACCATCAGGCTTACTTACTAACCACCAACCCAGGGATCTAGGTGTGCATCTAATCAATGCCACCCTCCCTACTAGACATCAATACAAAGTTTCAGCCTTATGTCCTCCCAGGCAATGCTTCACTCTCAAAGCCTCAACAAATCTCTTCCAACTTCTTATCATCAATGCAATCAGCAATATCTACTAAACCAAGCTTGTCTCTTAGATATTCAAATTTCAAACTTCTTATTAGGAAGAGACTTCCTCAGTATGTTTGCTACCTATTCATATGTCGATACATACTCCAACTTCACGATCCCATGCTGCACCAAGTTCCTAATAAAGTGGAAATTATTGTTGATATGCTTCATTCTAGCATGAAACATGGGATCTCTAGACATCTCGATACAACTTTGATTATCACAGTAAAGGACCCAGAGACTTTTTGAACAAATCTATCAGAAGCTTCCTTAACCAAACAGCCTCATTTCCTACTTCACATGCAACCACATATTTTGCCTCAGCACTACTTAAAGCAACGGGATCTTCCTTTCTACTCATCCATGAAATCATAGCAGACCCTAGACTAGAACATCCACCTATAGTGCTCCTTCCATCGGTCTCATTGCCACCCCAATCAGAGTTTGTGAAGCCAATTAACTTGACTTCCTTACTATCGTACTTTAGGAAGTGATGTATAGTGCCATGAAGATACCTCAATATGTGTTTGGAAGCTATCCAGTGATCATGACAAGGCTCCAACTGAAACTGACTAAGAATGTTTACTACAAAGCATATATACGGCCTAGTGTTTACCAGAAACATTAGAGAGCCCACCAATGGACGATAGGAGGTAGGATTCACAAGACTTGAGTCAGAACCCTGCAACTTCTTGAGATTGGTGATCATATGAGTAGTCATGGGCTTGGATTCCATAATCCATAATTTCTGCAACATTTTGATGATGTACTTTCCTTGCCCCAAATATATCTCCTCAGGTTTCTACCATACTTCTAGACCTGGGTAGTAGTGCATCAGTCCTAGATCCTTCATCTCAAATTCAGTTGCCAACATCATCTTGCACTCTTGAATTCTATGCTCCACACTAGTGATGAATAGATCATCCACATATAGTAGAATAATGACGGGCTCATTATTCGGAACCTTGATGTAGAGATTTGGATCAGCAGTACTCTTTACGAACCCAATTCTTAGGAGATACGCATCCATTCTCACGTACCATGCCCTAGGAGCTTGCTTTAAGCCATATAGGGCCTTCTTGAGTCTACAAACATGAGAGTCCCTGCTATTCACTTCAAAGCCTTCAGGTTGTTCGATGTACACTTCCTCATCAATGGTCCCATTTAGAAATGCGGTCTTCACATCCATTTGATGGATATTCCAACCCATTGTAGCAGCCAATGAAACCAAAGACCTAATGGTAGTATATCTTGTTGTAGGTGCAAAGGTTTCTTCCTAATCTATGCCTTCCTTTTGTTGAAAATCAACAAGAAAATGTGGGTCTAATTTATTTTTTCCTTAAATAAATTGGACAATAAATTGTAATCTTATCTCATAACAACTTGTATTAGTTAACTAAGTCAAAAAGACTGAGTTAGCTCAAGAATTTCGAGTTGAGGGTCAAAGGTGAGGCATGTAGAGTGATTCTATTATTTTGGGGGTCCAGTTGCAGTTAATGCACTAGTGTGGTGTGAGTGTAATCAGTTAATCCAAATTAATTGAGTTAAAATCAGTTTAATTAGTTCTAACTGAGTGATGAGCTAGTGAGAGGTCCAATGAATTAAATTAGATTTAATTCACAAGTAGTGATCAATCAGATAACCGATGATTCACTATTATTAGCTGCATGCATGTCAATTCTGATGAAGACTCAGTTGAGACAAAGGTTAAAGGGAAGATAACTATCAGTTGTATTAGTAGCAAACTGCCCAAGTTGAGGAAGCCATGAGGAAGCCATGATGGATTGCACAGTCAAGGAAGGTTGGAATTCCTATTTAATAGGAATTAATTGCCTAGGGATTGCGTGAGCAAGGCAGGCTGGAGGAAGGCAAGGAATTGGCTAAGTGTTTGTCCAATTTTGCCTAGATTAGTCTGAGACAATTGGTAGAGTGCAATAGATTCTTGTGAGCAAGAATGCATTGTATTGTTTCATGATTCCTTGGCTTATTATACGATAGAGATAGAGGGGTTTTGAGTAGTTGCTTTCCCCAGGAATATCTTGTGTTGTGCGATTGATTTACTTCTTTCTCTTACTTGCATGTGATTGAGCGATCGTGTTTTATATTCCGCAAATATAGTAGAAGGATTCAGTATCTTGTTTTAGTACATCACATGATCAGATTGAATCCATTGGTATAATTTCTACACCTTTTGAGAGAAACCTCTTGCAACGAATCTCGCTTTGTACTTGTCTATGCTCCGATCAACAGCGTGCTTGATCTTGTAGATCCATTTAGGTGTGGCAACCGATTTGTCACTAGGTCTAGGAACGATTTCCCAAACCCCATTCTTCATAACAGATTGATATTCTTCCTGCATCGCCTTCTTCCAAAATTCCTCATGAGCAGCGTCTTTGAATGTAGAAGGTTCAGCTTCAGTTAACTTCATCATATATGCAGCATACCTAGAATATCTCTTTGGTCTTTTACTTTCTCTAAAGGTTCCTTTCGCAGCTTCATGTCCTTCGGCATCTTCCAAATTAGCTTTTAACCAATTTGGCCTCTTCCTTGTGGTCGGGATGATCACAGGTTGAATAGGCTCACTTGGTCCTACTTCTTCTTCTTGATTTGTAGTAGGATTTTCGTGGTGTACTTATTCTTCCTCGAATATTGGATATTCTTCATCATCAGAATCAATGGGGATATCCTTTGATTTCTTGTAGGCTCGATTTTCATCAAAAATGACATCCCTGCTTACTTCAATATGTCTTCCTTCCTTGATGTAGATTCTATATGCTTTTGAGGTGAGACTATATCCAACGAATATTCCTTTGATGCTTGTAGAATCCAACTTCCTTAGCTTGTCCTTTGGAACATGGATGTAGGCAAGGCTTCCAAAGATTCGGAGGTGATCTACACTCGGCTTCTTCCCTGTGAATACTTCTTCGGGAGTTATATTCTTGAGACTTCTATGGGGACTTCTATTGTGAATGTATACGGTTGCCATGGCTGCTTCTCCCCATAAGAATTTTGGTACGTCTTAATCAAGGAGCATTGTTTTAATGCCTTCTTCAATTGACCTATTCTTTCTTTCAGCAACTCCATTTTGTTCGGGATAGTAGGGAACAATGAGCTCCCTCTTAATTCCTGCTTCCTTACAATATGCAATCAATTCCTTAGAAGTGTATTCCCCACCATTGTCGGATCTTAGAGTCTTTATCTTTCTTTCGGTTAAGGTTTCCACTTCAGCTCGAAACTCCTTGAACTTCTCAAGTACTTCATCCTTTGTCTTAAGAAGGTAGAGCCATGTCTTTCTAGAATGATCATCTATAAATGTTACATAGTAGAGATGATCTCCAAGTGATTTGTCAAACATGGGCCCACACACATCAAAGTGAATGAGGTCTAATATTTCTTTAGACCTAGTTTCACTATTCGGAAATGGTTTTCTTGTATGTTTTCCCAAAGAGCATCCTTTGCACACACCTTCATGATCTTCTTTGATATTGGGGATGCCATTAACCAATTGATTGAGAGTAGGAATAACCTTGTAGTGTAGATGACCATACCTCCTATGCCATAGCTCAATAGGACTAATTTCCATATGAACCAAAGCTTGAGGAGGTGGAGTGATGACCCTATACAAGCTTCCTTCACGAACTCCAATAACTCTAGCTTTCTCAATGCTAGAGTCTTTGCCCCAAACCAATATTTTTTCGTCAACAAAAGCAATTTTATCTCCTTTATCCTCTAAATAAGAAATAGAAAGCAAATTATTTTTCAAACCTGGAACATATAGTATGTTCTTGAGATGCAGCTTCGATCCACTTTCCAACTTCAACGATGTTGATCCCAGGCCTCTAACAGCATAGTTTTTGTTGTCACCCCTGCATGAGAAGATGGCTCCTTTGATAGTGTATGAAGTTGTTTACTTTCTCCTGTCATGTGCCTTGATGCTCCACTATCAATGATCCATGCATTTTCATCACTTAGAGAACCTGTAAGAGCAGCCAAAAATCCTTGACTTTTGACCTTGTTGAATAACTAGTGGATGACCTTCTTGATCCAGCTTCCAGCAGTGTTGATACCCATTCTCATATAGCTTATCAAAGAGGGAGAAATCCATGTTCATTCCTTTCAAGCCAACAACGTGATCTTCAAACTTTCCTGACCTTAGCTCTGATGCCATGTTGAGAAATGAATGCAAGTAGATTATGTTGGCTTCTTTTACGTCTTTATTAGATTACCTTTCATCAAGCAATTACCAAATTATGTGTGTATGAAGATCACAAAAACACAAGACACAAGATGTAGGCACTATGCCGTGATCTTCAAATTGTGAATTATGTTGGCTTCTTTTACGTCTTTATCAGATTATCTTTCATCAAGCAATTACCAAATTATGTGTGTATGAAGATCACAAAAACACAAGACAGAAAATGTAGGCACTATGCCAGGGAAAAACCCCTCTCTAGGGGAAAACCCAGTCAAAATTCTCTTCCTTCAATAGTTTTCCTTGAGACTTTTCACCCTAGACATAGACCAAACCTTCCCTCCACACCAACTTAGCCTTTCCAGATCTTTGACCCAATAGCAGCAGCACCTTGTCCCAGCAACTTATACTATGCAGCAACATACGGCATCCAGCAGCAACAACAACACAAAAAGACTTCGATCTCCTAAACTAGGGCACGAAATGGAGAGAGAGTAGCACCAAAACTTTGATTTTCTCTTTCTCTTTGACTTTGACCCAACTCACACTCCTTTTGGCTTCCTCGACCCACTTCGCACTTTTTCCAACTTCCAGAGAGATAACGAACTAGCTTGAGATAAGATGCTCCAAATGAATTCGATATCCTTCCTTTTATAGGCTTCAAGTGAGGTCGAATTGGTCCCCTTTAGGTTGACTTGATCTCTTTTAGGCCGACTTGGTGTGGAGGTGACATATTTCATAATTGATTCAATAATAAACTTTTTTACATTATTCAAAAGCCCAAGAAGGGTCTCTTTAAATATACAATGACTCTATTGATTCAATATTAATCCTCGGAGTCCACAATGGGGACTTTGACTAATATAATGATGACCCAAGTATGAAATCCATGCTTTAATAAGTCATTGTAATAAAAATAAAAATTATTTTCTTTATTCTTTTGACAAGTACATTACATAATGATTCAAATACATTTTATGAAGACCGAACCTAGTTACATTCTTCAACATAAGGTACTTGTTTGACCAACCTAATATGAATGTTAGGCAAGCCTAATGGTTGGCTACGCTCAGTGAGTTTGACTTCGAGATCAAGTACATTAAGAGTAAAGAGAACAGGGTTGCATATGCTCTTAGCAGGAGAGTGCAGGTAAATCACATTACAACAACGAGTTCATATGGGATAGACTTACAGGAGCAAATCTCGCAGGTAAGACAACAGGATGACAGGTACCAACAGCGTAAGCACAGGTTACAGCAGCAAGGTACAAGTGAACAGGATGTGGATTATCATCTCACGGCAGATAATTTGGTCAGATTTAGGGACACAATCTTTGTGTTAAACAACAATGAACTCAAGAAACTTATCTTGCGGGAATTTCATGTTAAGCCGTATTCAGGTCACCCGCGATATCAAAAGACATTGACAGCGATTAATAAGTTCTATCATTGGCCGAACTTGAAGAAACAGGTGGCAGAGTTTGTTGCAAGATGATTGGATTGTCAATAGGTAAAAGCAAAGTGTAAGCATCCATGTGGTTTATTGCAGCTGATTCCAATGACAAAGTGGAAATGGGAGGTCATTTCCATGGACTCCATTACAGGTTTGTCAAGGACATCCGAACAGCATGATTCCATTATGGTTGTGGTTGACAGGTTGACCAAGGTAGCTCACTTCGTTCCAGCAAGTGAAGTTTACAAATTCAGCTAGTGAGGTAGCCCAGGTCTTCATCAGGGAGATAGTGTGGTTCCATGGTATTCCTAGGAAGATTGTGTCAGACAGAGATGCCAAATTCACTTCCAGGTTTTGGAAAGAGTTGTTTGCAGGTTTGGGGACAAAGTTAGCCTTTAGTACAACTTATCATCCGCATACAAATGGACAGACAGAGAGGGTCAACAGGATTCTTGAGGACATGTTGAGGATGTATGCCATGCATCAACAACGGAACTGGGAAGAGTATCTTCCACTAGTGCAGTTTGTGTATAATAACGTGTATCAGAAGTCCTCGAAGATGAGTCTGTTTGAGGCACTTTATGGGCGGAGTTGTAATACTCCTATCAGCTAGAGTGATCTAGTGAACAAGGTATTTATTGGACTGGATATGCTAGCAAAGATGGAACAGGAAATGCAGGTTATCAAGAGGAATCTAAAGGCAGCACAAGACAAGCAGAAGAGTTATGCAGATCAGCACAGGGCATTTAAGGAGTTTCGGGTTGGGGAACAGTTGTACTTGCACATCAAGCCCAAGAGGAGCTCCTTGAGGATTGGGTCATGTGCCAAGTTGGCAACTCGATATTGCGGGCCTTTCGAGATCCTTGAGAGGATTGGACCAGCGGCCTACTGACTTGCACTGCCTTCGACAATGAAAGTCCATGATGTATTCCATGTTTCAATACTAAAGAAATATGTCCAGGATGTTGATCATGTGATTGATTGGTCTGTATTGCAAGTAGAAGAGGGAGAATTCCAGCCAAAACCACAATGCATATTGCAGCGGAAACAGCTCATGCTCCATAACCAAGCAATCAAGCAGGTTAAAGTGCAGTGGAAGCACTTTGGGCCCAATGAAGCTACATGGGAGATGGTTGATCAGATGTGGGCTTTATATCCTTCATTATTTGTTGGTTCAAGCAAATGAGCTTTTGGTATATGTATATGTATATCGATGTTTTTGTAGATGTCACAATGAGCTATGTTATAAAGCTCCAATAAGCGATATGATTGTCATGTTGGTCATGGTTTGCAGTTGTTCATTGTAAATACCGCATCGAGCAATGTTATAAATCTTCATGGGCAGTATGTATTGTTTTCAGTGGTTTGCTAGTCATAGGTGTCATTGAACACCGAGGACGGTGTTCCCCCAAGAGGGAGGGGTTTGTAACAGCCCCTGATCTATTTTCTATGTAGGTAAAAAAAAGGCTTATGAGGATCAGTTCACAACCTTTTGTCAGTTTTAGCTTGCAGTTCTCTTCTATTCTCTCACTCTCTCATACTCTTGCACACTTAGAGAAATATTGGAGCATTGTTGGAGCATCCTTGGAGCACTCTAGTTTTCATTGGATTTGGAGAAAGAAGGCAAAGGAAAGCGGGAAAGCGCAAGGGAACAAGTGGATCAGCAGTTACAGCTAGATTGCTTTGCAGGTAATAGGCTACATGTATGATTTCCTTGATGCATGGAGTATGCATGTTTTTATCTGGTTATGATATGTCATTGGCATGGAGGATTGTCTAGATTGACAGTGGTTTTGGCTAGCCTTTGTTAAATTATGCAACTAGGGTCAAATTCCACTTTGGACAGCTCATTTGAAGGAGATAATTATTGCATTAAATTCCTCTTTTCGAGAGGACCATAATCGACCTAAAGATCACTCAAAACGAACAAGGGGAAGTGTGTTTTTGAATTAAAGCCCACGCATGTGCAAATTGTCAAGGTCTCTTTTCACCCTCATCGATTCATATAAATACAAGAGACCTCAAACCTCATTTGGCACTTCATCACCTCATATCACATCTTCTCGCTCCTGTTCCTATTGTTCGTACAACTCAAAAGTGGAAGGTTTTTCTCCCTCATGCGAAGGACAGGTGGCTGATCTAACTGGGCCGAATTATAAGATTGTTTCTAGGCATTGACCTTTCTGCAATGGAAGTTTGACCAGCATTGACCAAGGTTCAAAAGAATCCTTTTGACTTCGATTTTCTTGGAGAAGGTTTGTCTCATGAGGCCACATTTTTGGGCACTAAGATCGAGGTTGTTTGATAAGTTTGACTATTGATCGCAGGTTTGACCACAGAACAAAGTTTTACTTTTTCTCCCCTCCATTGACCAAGTTTGACCGAAGTTTTTGGAGTTGTTTTGACTAATCCTTGTCCAACAAAAGAGACCGCATTGACTGGGCATTGACTGGATTAAATTGGAGCAGATTTGACCTTGATTTGATCGTTGTTAACTTGACTGGTTAGGGCAGTCAACTGTTGTTGACTTTTGCAAATTTGACAGTTGCACAAATTTGACTCTTCCTCGTCATCTTTGACATTGGTATATTGATTTGACATTACATTGTTTGGATATTGGATATTGACATTGGATATTGGCTAGTCAAAGTTTGACTTTGACTCTTGGATGATGTACTCTCTCTGCTAAACATTTTAAGACAATCTAATAGAAGAATATTTGCAAGGGTTTTCCCCCTAGTGGGGTTTCTCCCTAGTCATTGACCAAATTTGTGTCTCTTGTCTCTTGGTTGTCTTTCATTGTGCATTTGTCTAATTGTTCTATCTACTATTGCTCTACTGTCATTGGACATTTGAAGAAGTAAATTGGTAAATTGGATGTGATTGGATATTGTTGAAGTGATAGTTGCAGCATAGAACAAATTGATGAAAATTTAACATGGTATCAGAGTTGAGGTGAAGACAAGCCCAAGAGACATAGAGCAAGAGCATTCATTTTCTAGCAGCTGATCGAAAAAAGAAAAAAAACTTTTGGTAAAAATGTCTTCCTCTTTCTTGAAGGAGCATGAGAAGTCAAGCAACTCATCTAACTTTGTCGCATGGAAAGTCAGGTTGGAAATCATAGCTAACAAAAATGATGTTTTAGACTCCATTCAAGGAAGAGTACTTGAGCCTCCGAAGAATGCTTTCGTTGCAATCAAAAACAAGCATAAGAAGGGTGAGTTAAAGCAAAGAAAATTATAGTTGATGGTTTACATGATAATCTATTTGCGCATGTTGGAAATTTGAGAAGGTCCAAGGACATGTATGATAAGATAGTTGGCATGTAACAATTTGAATGAAATTATCTCTTTGAAAGATCAACTCAAAGACACGAAGATGAACAAAGGAGACTTTCTGCAATCATACATTATGAGGATATATCGTCTTAGAGATCAATTGCAAAGAATTGGGAAACCACACCTAACAGGGAATTGGTGATAGTAACTCTTAGAGGCCTTCCTCCCATTTGGGAAACCTTCATTACTACTATCAATAACAACAATAGCTTCCCATCATTTGATGAGCTCGTTGGAAAGATCACTCAAGAAGAATCAAGGATGATATCTAGAGGAAGAATTCAAGGATCAAAGGAAGGAGAGCCCACTGTCTATGTCGCTCAAGGAAAGAAAAAGAATGGAAAGAAAGGAAAGGGAAAGCCATCGAAATCAAGAAGACCTCCTCAATCTAATCGATATTCCAAGGATTCAAGAAGGCGAGATAGAGATGTTGAGTGCTACAATTTTCATCGAAAGGGTCACTATGCTCGAGATTGTCTCGAAAAGAAAGATGCTCCAAGAAAAAACTCTTCAAGGTCCTACAACAATAACCATGGCTTCAACGACAACAAGACATATGAAAGAAGAGACAATAGAAGAAGGAATGAAAGAAGAAGAAACAACCCCCCCCCCCCCCCGATGATCATGAAGATAGCTATTGTCCTCCAAAGAGGTCAAGGAACTCCAAGTATGAAAGCAATGCCACTAATCAATCTGAATATATTATTATTTCCGCAATATCTAGTTCATCTCCTCTGGATTCTTGGGATAGTTGGTTGGTTGATAGTGGGGCTTCTCATCATTTCTCTGGATATAAGGAGGTTCTCTCTAATTTGGTAGAGAGGGAGACCAATTTGAACATTATTCTTGGCGACAATACCACTCATCCCGTAAAAGGCTTTAGGTCTGTCGAATTTCATTTGAACTCTAGGGATTCTGTCTTGCTTCAAGATGTATTATATGTGTCGGGATTAAAGAAGATTTTGGTTTCGTTATCTGCTTTGGAGGATAAAGGAATGAGAGTTGCATTCATTAAAAGAAAAGTACTTACTTGGCCTGTTGAATCCTACATGAGAAATGCCTTCACATTGGGATCTAGGTTTGAAGGACTCTATAGAGTCACTGGAAGACTTCTTCTGGCTATGGCCCATAATACAAATCTTCAAAGCGAGTTGTGGCACTAATGGCTGGCCCATCTACATTATGATGCTCTTCCAAAATTGAAAAAGTTGGTCTCCGGGATCCCAGATGTTCAAGCTCAACATGGAGGATGCCCTGGGTGTGCTAGTGGAAAGAAGACAAGGGGACCATTCCCCTCTAGCAGAAACAAGACAGAAGACATCCTTTATCTTATTCATTTTGATATATGTGGTCCAATGCCCGTGCATTCACTTGGGGGTCATCTTTATTACATCACCTTTATCGATGATTTCTCAAGGAAGATATGGATATATTATTTGAAGCACAAGGATGAGGCATTCGAAATATTCAAGGAGTTCAAGGCTTTGGTTGAAAATCATATAGGGAAGAAAATAAAGATCTACAGGTCCGACAACGGCAGGGAATACATCTCAAATGAATTTATAGAATTTTGCAAAAGGAAGGAATTAAGAAGGAAACTATTGTGCCCTACACTCCCAAGAAAAATGGAGTGACTGAGAGAAAGAATAGGTTCATTGTAGACGCTGCCCGAGCCATGCTCCATGATCAAAAGTTGCCAAAATTCCTTTGGGTTGAAGCAACAAATACAGCGGTATATGTTCAAAACAGATTTCTTCATCGGGCTTTGGACAACAAGATTCTCGAGGAAGTATTCACAGGTGTCAAGCTCGATATTGGTTGTCTCTGAATGTTTCGTTGCCTCGTGTATTTCCATGTGCCGAAAGAACAAAAGAAACAAGATAGAGGCTTCAGGAAGGAAAGGTACGTTTGTTGGATATAGTGAAGATTGTAAAGCATTTAGAATATATATTTTTGGTCAAAAGAAGGTTGAAATTAACAAGGATATAACATTCGATGAAGATGTTTCCATTAGATAAGCAATGGACCTCCCTCTGCCTCCTCCTCCTAAAGACACGAGTGATGATATGGATATTCTAGAAGGTCCTTTTGTGCCTGAATTCGAGAAGGATATCGTTGATGGTCCCATGGAACCTATGGACTCCTTGGATCCTCCTCCAAGTGATCCTCCTACCAAGAAAATACCACTTTGGCTCAAAGAGACACTACAAGATGCCGAGAAACATGTTGTTGCTCGTGGAACTTTCAAGGAAAGCAAGAAACCTTGCAGGTACTAAGCATATGTTGTAGCTATGAGCAATATGATTCAAGTTGAACCTAGTACCTTTGAAGAAGTCGTGAATGGACAAGTCTGGAAGGATGTAATGGCCGAAGAATATGAGTCTATTATGAAAAATGACGTTTGGGATATTGTGGCGAGACCGAAGGGAAGATCTATGGTAACCTCCAAATGGCTCTATAAGATCAAACATGGGTTTGATGGAAGCATCGAAAAGTACAAGGCAAGGTTTGTAGCTCATGGATTCTCTCAAAAAGAGGGAGAAGATTACAATGATATATTTGCTCCTCTGGCCCAATATACAACCATCCATTCGATAGTAGCCCTTGCTGCAAGTCAGGGATGGACTCTCCATCAAATGGATGTGAAGATCGCTTTCTTACATGGTTTCTTCAAGAAGAAGTGTACGTTGAACAACCTCCAGGATTTGAGGTTCATGATAAGAAGACCCATATATGTTGATTGAAGAAAGCTCTCTATGGATTTAAGCAAGCCCCCTGTGCTTGGTATGCTCGTATCGGCTGCTACTTAATAAAGCTAGGATTCACAAAGAGAAATGTTGATCCAAACTTGTACTTCAAAACAATCCAAGGTATCCCTCTCATTTTGGTATTATATGTCGATGGCTTATTCATGACAGGTGCAGACCCTCTCATTCTAGAATGTAAGAGGAAGTTGGCTTCCGAATTCGAGATGAAAGACCTTGGTTTGATGCACTACTTCCTGGGACTAGAAGTATGGAAAAAGCTGGCCGAGATTTTCCTTTCACAAGGAAAATATGTTGTGAAACTTCTAGAGAGATTTGGCATGGTTGAGTGCAAGTCCTTGCCTACACCTATGGAGATGAATTTCAAGAAGTTGTGTGGAGAAGTTGTTGGACAGGACCTAGCAAACCCTTCTAAGTATAGACAATTGGTTGGTGCTCTGATGTTTCTCGTGAATGCTTGCCCCGACATGTTTTGCAGTTAACACCTTGAGCCAGTTTATGACCGAGCCTCACCACGTACATTGGGTCGCTGCCAAGCATGTATTGAGATATCTACATGGAACTATTAACCTTGGACTAAGATATGTCGCTGGAAACGTTAGACTACATGGATATATAGACGCAGATTGGGTTGGCAATGTTGTCGACGAGAAGAGTACTTATGTATGTTGTTTTAGTCTAGGATCTACCAGGATATCGTGGATAAGCAGAAAACAGAAATTTGTAGCCCTTAGCACTACTGAGGCCGAGTGTATTGCAGCTAGCCTTGCGAGTTGTGAAGCAGTTTGGTTGAGAAAGCTCTTTCGAAAGCTATTTGAGCAAGTTCTGGACACGACAGCTATCTATTGTGTTAGGATATTCCGACACATAGGAAATAGTTAAGTATAACTTGGTCTAGTGTAGAGTTAGGTAAAGTGTGTTTCTTTACTATGTACATTTGTAACTTATAATCCGACAGTCACGATTTGTAGTGATCCGACAGTTCACTCTCTCCTTGGTATTAACGACACTTGATCCATGGCTTAACACCTGATTGTTCCATGATCTCTATTTAAAGAGCATGGAGGGTCATTTGTCCGATAACCGTTTATAAGATAAACATACGTAAACTTTCTTTTTTATATTAATAAATTGCCTGAAGTGGTCGCGTTGGCTCAAGTCGTGGACTGTTTCCCTCTTCGAGGGTTTTAACCACGTGATATACTGGTGTACTGATTTGTGATATGTTTGTGAGCAGTGACCTTTGGTGTTTGATCTAAGGAACTTACCCTGTAAATTCCTACATGGTATCGGAGCCATTTTGAGGGTCGCATCCGTTGTTGATCCAAATCCGAAGCCGGTTTGACTGCATGCGACTGTCGTTTTCTAGATCTACTATTTATGTCCACTTTCGGGTAGGGAGAACTGCTCTGTTGTGTCTGGAGCATCTGTTACAATGAGGAACCCCTTTCGTTTCATGCGAAAAGGTTCCTGGTTGCCCGAGTTATGTCATTTTAGATCTGGAGGTATAAAGTATCTTTTTTGCAGTTTTATAGATCTGGAGATATAAAGTATCTTTTTTACAGTTTTATTTATTAATCGTTCTGCTTATTTCGGTTCCCTCTGTTTATTTCGGTTTATATTTTTTGTATCTATTTGTCGGATCTATACCCTCTTCTCTGTGTATGCTCTTTGCTCTGCGCTGTGTGCGATCTCAGCAAATCAGAAACAGGAAGACGAGATTTTTTTTGCTACGTATTCTCTTTCCCCGCGTCTTTGTGCGATCTTAGGAAATCAGAAATAGCAGAAAAAAGGATAGTTGTCAGTAAGGCTAACCGAAAATCTAACGTTCTACTGTAAGGGTTGCATTTTGTTTTTTTTTTGTGCTTGGATTTTTGTATTTTTTTGCAGGAAAAAACACACACACCGAAGACTAAAAAAAAAACCCTTCCTCCTTTCAAACAATTATAGAATCCTTTTACTAGCTCACTTGGAGTGAAGTTAGTTTATAAGAATAGAGATCTTGGGTTCAAGTCTCTTTCTCAAGCTTCTTTTTGTAAAAAGATTTTTATTAAAGGGGGGGGATTTTTTTTAAAGTAGAACTTCATCATCAAATTTCAAACCGTTCCCGTAACTATTCGGCATCTACAACTTTTTTTTTCAAAAAGGCATAGCTTTTTCATCCGGAAGCCGTTTTTCGAGCTGTTTTTTTTAATCAGCCTAATTTTTCGAGATATTTCCATTGGAGCAGTTAGTTTTAGCCCTTTTTCAGCTTCAGTTTTTTTCAAAAATGGAGAGTGCATGCCCGGTTATTCTTAACAACATCAATTATTTCCAATGGCTACATCACATGGTAGATTTACTTAGAATTAAAGGGCTTTATAGAATAGCCACAGGACAAGAAACTAAACCTACCGACGGAGATAAAGCCGCTAAATCATAAAATAAACAAGATCAAGAACGAGGGTTGATAGGAATGTCCATTGTTCAAGATCTTCGATCTCATATCCTTGAAATTGACACCCCTGATGAAGCCCTTAAAAAGCTAAATACTATTTTTGGCATTCAAAATCAAATCAGGGCCCACCAACTTGAAAATGAACTACTTACTTTGGACCCCAATAATTTATCCTCTATTGAAGATTTCTTGTCCAAATTCAAGACCCTTGAACTTCTTTTAGAAGGTTGTAAGGTCAAAAAGGAAGATGGTAGCCTCATCTATTCCATTCTTGTTAACCTTGGCCCTGCATACTCTATATTTGTTTCCACCTTCCATTCCATTAGAGAAGCCATCATTTCTCAAGGAGCAACCTACAAGAACCCCTCTTTTGATGCCTTTTGCGATTATTTGATAAGAGAACAAGAAAAACTCTTACAACTTGGTCTTATCACTTCTGGAAATGCTTCTAAGAAAGCCTTAGCAGCCCAACAACAACCATATCAAAAGAATCCCAAGAAGCAGTATCCTAAAAAGTATGGTCCTAAACCAAACAAGGGTCCTAAGCAATTTCAGCTGCAAACTGAAAAAGCAACTCACCAAACTAATAAGGCAACTAAAAACAAAGGGAAGAAAACAGATAGACATTGCAAATTTTGTAATCATGATGACCATGTAGAGTCCAAATGTTTTAAGAAGATGGAAGCCTTGGAAGCAACAATGAAGAAGCACCACATCAATTTGGAGACCTGTTCAACTTCATCTTCAGGAATGGCACTTTCTGCTTGTGGTTGTCAGGCATCTAGTTATGCATTAAATGTATCTTCTTTTTCTCATTCTCATGAGTGGCTCATTGATTCTGGAGCTTCTTACCACATGGCCAAAAATAAAGCCATGTTTTCTTCTTTAAATGATTGTAACACCAAACATATTTATGTTGGTGATGATAGATCTCTTAGTGTTGTACGATTTGGAACCATTCATCCAGATAATGGTCAGTTTAATGATGTACTATGTGTTCCTACCTTGTCATGCAACCTTCTATCTGTTTATCAGATAACTCATTCAGGTGAAGGGAAAATAGTAGAATTCTCACCTCATGATGTTGGAATCAAGGACCTCAAAGATCCTAGACATATTTTAGCTACTGGCATTGCTGATGATTCCACAAGGTTGTATAAGTTTGACAACTTTGGGTCATCATGTCTTCCCTCTGTTTTTGTTGCTGATAATGATGAAGTGAGCAACTTTGGCATGAGCGATTTGGTCACTTAAACTATCGCTCTCTTCAAACTCTATGTAAAGAAAATATGGTGACAGGTCTTCCTATGGTATCTTGCCGAGATGGTGTTTGCTCCGGATGTGTACTCGGAAAACATCATTGGGATAGTTTTGACAAACGTGCCTCTTGGCACACTTTAGCCCCTTTGCAGCTTGTGTACAGTGATTTAGTGGTCCACTTCCTGTTGTTTCTTTCTTTGGTTGCAAGTAATTAACTTTCATTGATGATTTTTCTAGACACACTTGGGTATACTTCTTAAAACTCAAGAGTGAAGTTTTTAACATGTTCTTGGCCTTTAAGGCCTTTGTTGGGAAACAATTTGGACATCAAATTCTTAAGTTAAGATCAGACAATGGAGGAGAATATGTTAACAACAAATTTATCAACTTTTGCACTGAGCATGGCATTCAATTGCAATATATTGTTCCATATACTCCACAACAAAATGGTGTACCTGAAAGGAAGAATCGCACCTTAAAAGAAATGGCTAATTGTATGCTTCAATGTAAAGAACTTAGTCTCAATTTTTGGGCAAAAGCAATTAACTGTGCAAATTACATAGTAAATTGCACTCCTACTAAGGTTTTGAGGATTGTAACGCCAAAAGAAGCCTAGAGCTCAATCAAACCAGATGTGAGTCACTTTCGTGTTTTTGGAAGTGATGCTTGGGCCCATATTCCAGATGCGAAACATAAAGCCTTAGAACCTAAGAGTGAAAATTGCATTTTTGTTGGATATTCTGAAGATGTCAAAGGATATAGAATTCTTCAACCAAAATCCAAAAATATAATCATTAGAAGAGATGTAAAATTTGATGAAAATATATCGCCCTACGAGCCTAGTTCGGTGGGTGTTCCACCTTTGGCCTGCGAGCCTAATTCAGCATATGTGCCACCGCTCTCTATCTCTTCTATTTTTGATAGCATTCATTCTAGTTCAGATGATGACAGTGATGATGACAATCCTCCTCCACCTCTTGAAGATATTTCTTCTGCTCCACAACTTCCAAGATGGGTCTGCTCTACTCGGGATGCAGCAGGTTCTCTTGCGGTGACCCTGCAGATCAACGACGTACACGTTCTCAGTTCACGTTCTCAGTTCGAAAGAGCCTCTTCCTTATTGGCTCAAGTTCTAGAAAATCCTGATCTAGACACCTTTGAAGAAGCTTCCAGTCATCCAGATTGGGATGAAGCTATGAATGAAGAATATCGTTCCTTATTGGCAAACGATACTTGGGATCTTGTTCCTCTTCTAAAAGGAAGAAAACTTGTCAGATGCAGATGGGTTTACAAAACAAAGTTTGGACCAGATGGAAAAGTGGATAGACATAAAGCTCATCTTGTTGCTAAAGGATTTTCACAAGTTGAAGGCATTGACTATACTGAAACCTTCTCCCCTGTTGCCAAAATGAATTCTATCTGCCTTGTTCTTTCCCTCGCTGCCTCCTTTAAATGGGAAGTCCATCAAATGGATGTTAAATACGCCTTCTTACATGGAGATTTGCACGAAGAAATCTACATGGAACATCCCCTTGGCTTTATCCAAAACGACTCTAGCCTTGTTTGTCGCCTTAGGAAGTCTCTCTATGGTCTCAAACAAGCTCCTTGGGCTTGGTATGCCAAAATGGATAGATTTTTATTAGATAATGGCTTTTTTAGGTGTCATTCTGACAACAATGTCTACACCAAGAAAGTGGGTAAGTCCTTCACCATCCTTGTTCTTTATGTTGATGATCTTATCCTTACAAGTAGTGATCCCAACCATATAAACCATGTGAAGTCTAGCCTCAAAAAGAAGTTTGAAATGACAAACTTAGGACACTTGCATTATTTCCTTGGTCTTCAAGTATTGCAATCCAAAGAAGGTATTACCCTCTCTCAGTCCAAGTCTACCTTTGATCTTCTATGCCACTTTCACATGGAGAACTGTAAGCCAGCCCCTTCCCCCTTTTAGTCTGGAGTCAAGCTTTCAATCACTTGTACGACCCTGAAGTTAAGTTGATGCTACCTTATACCGTCAACTTGTTGGTAAACTTTTGTATCTAACCCATACCAGTCCTGACCTTTCTTTTGTCGTTGGTCTTGTTGCTCGGTTTATGCACCAACCTCATGAAAGTCACTGGAAAGCAGCTAATAGAATACTTCGATATAATCGAGGGACAATTCAGTTTGGGATTCATTACAGTGCAAGAGCATCTCTATTGTTGATTGGTTTCACTGATTCTGATTGGGCTGGTGACCCTGATGATCGAAAGTCTACTATAGGATATGTATTCACTCTTGGTTCAGGACCTATTACTTGGTCTTGTAAGAAACAAAGTGTCATCTCTCTTTCTTTGGCAGAAGCAGAGTATCGTGGTGTCGTTGAAGCCAGCAAGGAAGCCATGTGGCTTCGTCAGATCCTGTCTGAATTTGGTCTTCATCAGCAGCATCCAACTACACTTTGGTGTGATAATCAGAGTGCCATTCAGATTTGCAAAGAGCCAGTTTAGCACCAGCGTATGAAACACATTGAGCTTCATATACACTTCATCAAAAAGAACATTCATGATCGTGTTCTTGAAGTACAGTATTGTTCAACCTATGATCAAGTTGTCGATATCTTTACAAAGGCTCTCACAGAAGTGAAGTTTACCAAACTTCAATCCATTCTTGGAGTTCAGGAAAGTTATCATTAAGGGGAGATAGGCTCTAATGCCTCCTTCTTTCTCCTATTGTGTCACCTTTGTAAATTCTTCAATCCTATCCCAAGTTGTTCTTAAGGGGGGATGTTAGGATATTTCGACACATAAGAAATAGGCTCCTTTTGTGTCACCTTTGTAAATCCTTCAATATTATCCCAAGTTGTTCTTAAGGGGGGATGTTACGATATTCCGACACATAGGAAATAGTTGAGTATAACTTGGTCTAGTGTAGAGTTAGGTAAAGTGTGTTTCTTTACTATGTACATTTGTAACTTATAATCCGACAGTCACGATTTGTAGTGATCTGACGGTTCACTCTCTCCTCGGTATTAACGACACTTGATATGTGGCTTAACAACCTATTGGTCCATGATCTCTATTTAAAGAGCATGGAGGGTCATTTGTCCGGTAACCATTTATGAGAGAAACATACGTAAACTTTCTTGTTTATATTAATAAATTGCCTAAAGTGGCCGCATTGGCTCAGGCCGAGGCCTATTTCCCTCTTCAAGGGTTTTAACCACTTGATATACTGGTGTACTGATTTGTGATCTGTTTGTGAGCGGTGACCTTTAGTGTTTGATCTAAGGAACTTACCCTGTAAATTCCTACATATTGCGACAACAAGAGTGGGATTCGTTTCTCAAAGAATCTTGTTTTCCATGACAAGTCTAAGCATAAAGAGATCATGTATCATTTCACCCGAGATATGGCGCAAATAGGAGCCATGAGACTCCACATTTCGACAAATGAGCAGATAGCTAATATCCTCACCAAGGCTTTGCCGAAAGAGAATTTCTTGGTCTTCAGAGAGCAGCTTGGACTGGTTGAGATGACCCTTTCGAATAAGGGTTCGGGCTGATCAAGAACACTGAGCAGTGATCTTCCCCCCTGATTGAGCTCCCAAGGTGTGGAATGGAGCTATAGGGCTCCTAGGGATGAGAGACCTCTGACCGATAGGATGTTGAGACCTGGGATCTCCCCTAGTCAGAGTATGCCCTAATTATCGTTCTGCCATCTATGTGGGATAACCTCTCCCATCTGGACAATGGGTTGAGGGACTTGGGATAGAGTGTGATCCCTACCCCTTGCAGTAAGTGGATCTTGCCCAAGTTGGTGGATACATGTGGTTTACCATCTAACGCTTCAAGGTTAGGATGGATGATCAGGGACAACAGGGTAGAGTGTGATCCTTACGTTGATCTCACCTATTTTCAGGGACTTTGGGATAGAGTGTGATCCCTACACTTGGGGTAGGTTGGTCTCGCCCATTGTCTTTGGTCCCAGGTGGTATCCATGGCTCCCCGACAACAATGATGATGATGACTGGGTGGTAGTTGAGTCTCCCTGATGGTGATAGAGACAGGGTGGTAACATGAGCTCTCCTGCAACATTTCTTCTTCTTTAGATTCGAGAATGTTCAACATGAGATGAGCAGAGATGGTACATGATGACAGGGTGACATGATGATCGACAGGCAGATAATGACAAGTGGAATTCTCCCTAGTTGAGAGGGAGTGTTAAATTATGCAACTAAGGTCAAATTCCACTTTGGATAGCTCATTTTGATCCTTTTTGAGAGGATCAAAATCCACCTAAAGATTACTCAAATCGGACAAGGAGAAGTGTGTTTTTGAATTAAATCCCACACATGTGCAACTTGTCAAGGTCGGCTTCAACATCATGTATGCTCATGAAGCCTAAACGACATGTCCTTTCACCCTCATCGATTCATATAAATACAAGTGACCTCAAACCTCATTTGGCACTTCATCACCTCATGTCACATCTTCTCTCTCCTATTCCTATTAGTTCGCACAGCTCAGAAGTGAAAGGTTTTTCTCTCTCATGCGAAGGACAGGTGGTTGATTCTGACTAGGCCGAATTACAGGATTGTTTCTAGGCATTGACCTTTCTGCTGTGAAGGTTTGACCAGCATTGACCAAGGGCCAAAAGAAGCCTTTTGACTTGGATTTTCTTAGATAAGGTTTGTCTCATCAGGGCGCATTTTTGGGCACTAAGATCGAGGTTGTTTGAGAATTTTCACTGTTGTTGACCGTAAGTTTGACCGCAAAACAGAGTTGTACTTTTTCTCCCTCCATTAACCAATTTTGTCTGAAGTTTTGGGAGTTGTTTTCACTAATCCTTGACCAGCAAAAGAGGCCGCATTGACTGGGCATTGACCGGATTAAATTGGAGCATATTTGACCTTGATTTGATTATTGTTGACTTGACTGGTTAGGGCAGTCAACTGTTGTTGACATTTTGCAAATTTAACAGTTGACCAAATTTGACTCTTCCTCATCATCTTTGACATTGGTATATTGATTTGACATTACATTGTTTGGATATTGGATATTGGCTAGTCAAAGTTTGACTCTGACTCTTGGATGATGTACTCTCTCTATTGAACATTTGAAGACAATCTAATAGAAGAAGATTTGCAAGGGTTTTCCCCCTAGTGGGGTTTTTCCCTGGTCATTAACCAAATTTGTGTCTCTTGTCTCTTGGTTGTCTTTCATTGTGCATTTGTCTAATTGTTCTATCTACTATTGCTCTACTGTCATTGGATAATTGAAGAAGTAAATTGTTAAATTGAATGCGATTAGATATTGTTGAAGTGATAGTTGAAACACTATACAAATTGATGAAAATTTAACAGCGTTGCCATTTCCTGGATAGCCATGGTGTTGTGGGTTTTCCACTTGTTTTTTCTTATTGGTGCTTGTAATTTCCTTATGGCTGTGGATTGGAACAAATGCCCTGGAAGCCCGGGAACATCTTGGGTTGAGTTACTAGTCTTGGAGCCTAGATTGGACAAATGCTTTGGAGCCCTCGATGGGTTGAATTACTAGTCTTGGAGCCAGGTTGGACAAACGCTCTGAAGCCCTGGAAGGTTGTGGATTGAGTTACTAGTTCCAGGAGCCCTAGACAGCTTGGGTAGAGACCGATCTAGTTGGCATTAGTGATGTCCGACTGCGAGGTGGAATCATTGGTTGAGGTGGTTTAGCCTCTAGAAGCCCTGGCTTGGTTTTGTTTGGTTCATTCCATGAGATCCCACATTCACGCTTGGAATATGGCACGGGGGTGATTGGTTGAAAGAGAGATTTGGTCCAGCCCAATCTATTGTCAAGTGGTACGTGGAAGTCCCTAACTTGGTTGGTATTTTTCTATGTTAATAAGAGTTATTCTTCTATTGTGATTCATGTATATTTATTGGCAATGTGTTGGTGATATTCTGGTTGAGCTACCATGGTTTATATGTTGGTTATTTTCTCGTTATATGTTGTTATATGATGTGTATCTTCTATGGCTCTTGTCATGAATTATTTAGCTATTGATTGGTTAAGGAATGTGTGGACTAATAAGTGGTGTTGCAACTATGTGGAAAGGGCATAGGGTCTTCTCGGTGATTCTCTGGTGAGCTTATTGAATTAATGAACAGATAGGTATTTATAACCTACAGGTAGTATGTACACAAAGTGTTTGTATAAATGAATAATTTGGACCTCCAACTTCTCGAGGTCGTAACTTTGGCATACGATCTTTCATTTGACTATCATAATGCCTCGTTTTGAAGATCTCCACAAGGAGGCCGAAAACACATGGTAAGCAAGTTTTGCACTTTTCTGGTCTCTCTGTTTTCCCTGAAAATGTCGCTTAGGCCCTCAAAAGGGCCTCGGAAGTTTAGAACCCAAAAAACTGCCAAAAATATAAAGTTGTATTAAATTTAAGGAAATTAAACTAAAAAGAAATAGTGTTGGCTCAAGTTAGGATGATAACAGTGTGATCATGTATCACTAGGTGTTTGCTATCAGTTTTGGGCATGTGGACTCCATTTTCCATAAGCGCATCTTGGAAATCGAGTCTCACATAGTAACTTTGTTAATTTTTAGATAACAATGGTATGTTCTATGCTTAGAGCAATTTACTTCAATCTTTTCTTATTAGCCCAATTTCAATTTCCAAATTAGCAATCACATAAACATTGACAGTAAACGCTAATAGAACATAAACAAATAACTAGAAGACAATCCAAGACAAGAGGACACAATATTTGGCGGATGCCAAGGAAAAAACCCCAATGTGGGGAAAACCCTTTAATCAAATCTTCTGATTATTCTTCGAAAGTTCAGCAGAGAGAGAGAGAGTACAATATACAAAATTCACTTGCCCAAAACTTCAATCAAATAGCAATCAACAAGATGCCATAACAAGAAAGTCAACATTGGTCAAACCAGCAAGTTGACTCCACCAAATGAGCTCGGTCAACCTTAGTCAATGTGGCCTCCAACAGTGATCCAAATCAGCCCAAAACAGATCCAAAAAACACAATCAAACTCAGTGAACTGAAAATTCAACTCTACGATCAAATGTTGCGATCAACATTGCGGTCAAACTACCCAGAATTCCTCGATTTGCGCGCCAAAGAGTGCAGCCTAAAGATATCAGATTTACGCCCTAAAAACGCACCTTTTTGAGTGAGGTTGACCCAAAGTCAAAGTTGGTCAACGCTCTGTTTTGTTACCCAAGAACAGTCCGAAAATTTCAGTCAAACTTCCACATATGCGAAGAGAGAGAGAAACTCCTTTGATGTTGTACGAACCAGTGAGAGAGAGAGAGAGATGATGTCCAAAATGAGGAGTGAGTCTCTCTTATTTATATCCTTCAACGAGGGGTGGAGACACACCTATTGGGGCTTATGAGCCTACATTACATTTCTGGTCGGCCTTGACAATTTGCACGTGTGAGAAAATTAGTTCAAAATCCAACTTCTGCTCATCCAAACAAGATAATCTTTAGATCAATCTTGCACCTCTCGGAAAGAGGAATCCAACAAAAATATCATCTCCATCATATGAGCTATCCAAAGTGGATTTTGGCCCTAGTTTCCAATTTTAACACTCCCTCTCAACTAGGGAGAACTCCATCCGTCAATCCATCTGTCAACCTGTGCAATCCTGTCATCTTGTGTCATTCTGCCATCCTTGTACTCTGCTCTACTCTGTTGAACCATGAAGAAATAATGAAGAAGATTTGATCGAGAGTGACTCACAAGACCTTGCCACTCTCCACTGACTCGAAGTCAGTTTGGAGGTAAGAACCTCAACCAGACTTGATCCCAGATCAAGTTGTTGGACACAACCCATCCTAACATAGAGAGTACGGCAATACACGATGCATCCATCGATAGTGTTATGGTCTCTATCCTCATTTCCCAACTCATTGGCCAGATGAGAGGTACTTCCCATGAGTCCCAGACTACATAGGTAGGATGTATGTGGGGCATAGATCAAGAGAAGGTGAACTAGATCAATATCATAACGGTGGGGAATAGCACACCAATAAGTAAAGGCAAACCTCGCCCTATTGTTGCTTATAGCTCCAAGAAGCTACCCCAAGCCCCCCAGAGCTCCCAGAGCTCAAAGTCCAACTCAAGCGGGACCCTCATAGGGGGGTCTATCCACGACTCTATGTTTCTCACGGAAGGTTAAGAATTTGACCTTCCCCAGGGGATTCGTGAGAAGATATGCAACCTGCTCATCAGTCCCAATGTGATGGAGCCTTATGGTGCCTCGTTGTACCATATCCCAGATGAAGTGGTACCTGATATCAAAATGCTTAGAGCGGTCGTAGAACACGAGATTCTCTGAAAGACGAATCCCACCTGGGTTGTTGCAATGGATCACGGTGATATCCAACACATTCCCAACAGCTCGCCAAAGAGCTTCCTCAACAAAACAGCTCCACAATAGGCCATACTTGTAGCAATGTATTCGGCCTCGGCGGTGCTCAAAGCAATCGATCTCTGCTTCCTGCTCATCCAAGAGATCGAAGCAGAACCTAGAGTGAAGCAACATCCAAATGTGCTCTTACGATCCACCACACTACTAGCCCAATCAGCATCAATATATCCATGGAGCCTCACATTCCCGACAGTGTATCTCAATCCATGGTTGATTGTTCCCCGAAGATATCTCAAGAGATTCTTGGTAGCCATCTAGTGTATGTGATGAGGCACAACCATATATTGACTCAACGTGTTCACTGCAAAACATATGTCTGGACGGGAGTTTGCCAAGAACATCAGGGCCCCCACAAGTTGACGATACTCAATAGGATTTCCCAAATCGGGCCCAACAACACTTCCACATAATTTCTTAAAGTTGAGTTCCATCATAGTAGTCACGGACTTACAGTCCACCATCCCAAATCTTTCCAACAACTTCACAATATATTTTCCTTGAGAACCTTGAGAAATCTCACTGGCAATGCTGCACTTCAAACCTAGACGGTGCATCGAGTCCTAGGTCATACATTAAAATTGGACAGAAGCAGGTCCAAACTCACGGTTGTGCTGCTGGATGTGATCCCAATATTTTTATTAAGTTCCTCTTTCGGAGAGGTGTAAGATTGATCCTAAGATCATCTCAATCGGATAGACGGGAACATGTACTTTGAATTTATTCCACTTATGTGCTAGGTCGACCTGGAATAAAATCTAGACTTAAATGTCTTAAAGGACGTGTCACAAACCCCCAAAGATTCCTATATATTGGAGAGACTTAAAGTTCATTTGACACACATTGTGGTGGAGGAATTCTCTCTCTGGATAGCGTTGGAGCTGTGATATATATGGACTGTTCTTTGTTTGGGTTGTTCTGGGTTATGTGTGACACGCTTGGCTGAATGACCTATTGAAGACTTTGCTGGTAGAAGTATCCTGCTGATCGCCGTAACGCCACCATTTATTATCTCTGTTTTGGCTTGTCTTCTATCTATCTATTAGCATGTTCTATCTTCTTCAGTATTATGCTCTAATCTGAAATGGCATAGAACATTTCCAAAATTTAACATGGTATCAGAGCTGGGGAGAAGACGAAGCCCAATTTGAGTTACAGTTATAGAAGGTTGCCACCGTGTTTGAGGGCAGATTGCATGTTGGTTAAGAACTGTCTTATGGGCAGTCTATCTCTAAAAGAGAATGCCGCAAGCCACTTTAATGCTTTCCGTAGAAAACTTACCCCATAGAAGAGCCAAAAGCCAAGCCGAGGTGAGTTTTCGAAGAGAGAATTATAGCGAAATAAAACTCACAAAGATACAAAGTCAACCGCAGAGAAGTGAGCTTTAAGCGTTTGTAAACATGGACTTTTGATCGACGACTGCCATGCAACAGCAACAACTACATGTTGAGAGGAGTCGAACTTATCTTTAAGGCTTTGGTTGACGTACCGGCGGGCTGTCAATCTGTGATATTGAAGCTGTGGCTTGATAAACACATTGATTATCTCCTTCAAGGGATAAGGCGCCTTGGGCCAAGCTTTTGTGTGTTAGATGCTAACCGCTCTTGGCTATGCTATTGGATCCTCAACTCTATTGCTCTTTTGGGACAGTCTCTTGACGCTGACCATCAACAGAGTATCATTGACTTTCTTCGTCGTTGCCAGATATATCCAGAGAACTGTGTGGTCAACTTTACGTCAATTCTCGAACGGTATCTGCATGTCTGCCGTAGCCATGCCGCTCGGACAATTGCTGGTAAGTGACGAATGTCTCCACTCTGAAATCCTGGACGATGAATTGCACGCACAGCTCACAAAGGTTGTCAAGGCACAGGAAGCACCCCAAGGCCAAGACGGAAACGACGTTCTGCTCGGTGAGAAGGGGTGTCATGCCGTAAAGGTACGCGAGGGCGATTTCGAGGCCTTGGATGGTTGCATTGGGGTTGTCAATTTGAAGCTGGTATTCTTTGGAGAGAAACAAAATTATTATGTCAGAAGAACAAGTGGTTTTCAAATCCCTGTTTTCTTATGTGATCGCACAGGGCATTAGACGCAACCTCGTCTGTCCCCGCCATTTCTTCTTCTTCTCGGTCACGCATTTGGCGGGTTGGGTTTAACAATGGCCCATGGGAATCGAACCCGAAACTGATTGACCAGCGTTGGAATTTAAGTCGATTTATACTGAATTGAATTGGATCAACGTCTCTGTATTAGAGCGTAAATTTGCAGTGCGGAAACGACATCAAACGCTTTAAATTGCGTTTTTAAAGTCGGCAAAATTGCAGTGTTGCATTGTTGTATTTGCAACTGCACGATTTTGGCCAGAAGAAAAATATCGGAAAGAGGGGCGTTTTAGTTGATGCTTATCCCACGCCGAAGAGGAGTTCCACGTCCAGTTGGGACGCTCAGAACAAGCAATTTCTTCCGATAGATAGTCTCTTAAAAATTGTATTGTGAAGAATGCCTGTTGAACAGCAAGGCCGAGTATCAGCGGATGATTTGAGGTAAAGAAAAGCCTCTTTTGATGGAGCTGTTAGGTGAAAATTAGATCTGTGGACGTAAAACATGACAGCGTGGAAATGTTTGGGGCTGAAATGTGCCCAGTCTTCATTATAACATGTTTTTTTTACCGCAGATCTCTGAAACCTCAGAAATGTTTGCCGCAGAAAATTAAGAAAGACTGTTTAAAGTGTGTTTTCGTGAGCCAAGTCCCTTGGACAAGAGGCCGAGCATTTTAGGAGGAATTTTGGGTTTATTTCTCTTTCTGTTGCAGGTTTGAAGCTGACCGCGGGCATCATGGATGTTTTTTTTTGTGTAAGACTATGGCATGGGACCCCTCTTCTAGGTGAGCCACATTCCATGACTACCTATCTCAGGCAGACCGCAAGCATTGACTTGCTAATCAGAGGACTGTGACAGTTGTTATCTGCTCAAGTAGTATGAAGACTTGTTTTGATAAGGGTAGAGTTTGTTCGAGGGCTGAAATGAAAAACAGTCGCAGCAAAAGAAAGCATAATGGGTCAGATTTGAGGAATGTGATGGTTGCCTTAACCGGTCAGAAATCAACAGCAAATGAACCGACCTATCAAGGTATGCCTTCTGTGCTATTTTTGCATAAAAAAAAAAAAATTCTTCTCTGTATCGGGTTGCAGAAAGAAGGCTGCCATAGCAGCAGCATGGGATAAGAGTTTGAAGACGTTAGGATCTTCAACGTAGATATGAGTACAACATTGTAATAAAGATTATTCGTTTTGGGCGTGGCATCTCTAAAGTAGGCCGGAGATTGTTCATGAAAAGAACAGTCACCGAAAGTGTAAGAAATTGCCAAGTAGAGACTAAACTAGTCTCTGTCTTGATCTCAGATATTTTCAGACAGAAACCTTGAAATTGTGCTTCAAGTGTGTACAAAGCAGGGTCGAGAAAGGATCTCTAGGAGGCTGTGAAAAATTCAAGAAAGACAGATCACTAAGAACCAGCCTTTTCTAGTCTTGATGCAATTCAGTGACATTTAGAAGATGACATACTATGGCATTTAAGACCATGTTTAGGAGCTGTGCATTGAAATCAGAGGGGCCAAGAGGTCAAATATGTTCAGGTCACCTTGAAGAGGAAAAAATCAAATAAAGTATGAACAACAATGATTGATGTGCACTTATGACTGTGCTAGATCTGCGAACCGAAAGGTACCACATAAGATCTGTAAATAAGAAGCAGTGCTGGATAAGATTTCAGATGAAGTAGATGAAGCTCTCAAGTGCAGAGAAGGAATCATGTTTGGATTCCTAGTTTTGTGGGTCGCAGTAAAGAAGGCTGGTTGAGGAAGCTACAACAGACCTCCTCAGAATAACAAGACTTCTAACAAGCTGAGGCGTGTTGATATATTCTCCCTGTTGGACAGTGACATAGATAGACACCTATGTAGCAGCCAGCATGAGACATTAGCAGTCTCACTGGAGCATAATGGTAAAATGTGTTTCAGCAGCTTTCAGACACATTGGAATCTTGAACCATGATCAGCAAAGCCTGCTGGATGGCTTTGACTGTGGAAGATTAAGTCCCCCTTTCCAAGTTGGTGTCTGGGATGCCCTCATTTGACATAAATGTCTTCTTTCACAAGAGAAGCTGGCATTAAGAGGGAGAATTCAACTTTATATGCTCCTGAGCTAATATCATTGCTGATCGAAAGAAGATCTTCATGGCTCAAAGACATATGGCTTCAGAGGGGGAAGAAAACCGAGAAGCCATATAAATACCAGGAGTATCTAGCCGCCATGAGTACAAAATGAGTATGGATCATTTGAAGAAACTGGAAAGCATCAAAGTCTGCATGGATGCGAGGGTGATGTCTACGATATGGTTCCTAGACCACCGATCAAAGCTGGTGTTACATTGACATAAGATCAAGCATGGATCTAATGGGAAAATGTGTTGCCTGAAGGCACTAATTATTATTGCACCAATAATGAATATAAAGATTGTTTTTTTTTGGCATGGTGCGATAAAGGAAGAGGTGAATGTGGAGCAACCTCTGGGATTCAAAGTCCAGGATCGGGACACCCTTGTTTGCAGGTTGAAGAAAGCCCTATATGGGTTGAAGTAAGCACCCAGAGCTTGGCTAGGCTACACTCGTAGTAAGGCTGATCTGAACCTTTACTTCAAGGTTGATAGAGAGAAGCCTCTCATTCTGGTGCTGTATGTGGATGACCTCTTCCTAACAGGTGTTGACCCTTTCATTCATCAGTGCAAGAGGGAGCTCGCTGCTGAGTTCGAGATGAAGGACCTAGGACAAATGTCTAGGCCTGAAGGTCTAGCAGAGACCTGGCGAGATTTTCCTTTCTCAAGGAAAATACATTATGAAGTTTCTGGTATGATAGACTGTAAGTCCATGGAATTCAACTTTAAGAAGTTGAGTAGCAGCGTTGCTGGGCCCGTCCTACTGAGTATCGTCAACTCATAGGGACCTTGATGTTCTTAGTGAACACCTGTTCGGACGTGTGTTGTGCAGTGAACACTTTGAGTCAACACATGGTTGATCATAACATTCATTGGGTTGGTGCCAAGAAACTCTTGAGATATGTCTGGGGCACGATAGACCTTGGGCTGAGTTACACTGCCGGGAGTATGACACTCCTTGATATACTGATGTCGATTGGGTTGGCAGTGTGGTGGATCGTAAGAGCACGTCTGGATGCTACTTCACAAGTAGATCTGCTTCGAGCAGTAAAAGGAAGTTGGTAGCCTCGAGCACCGCTGAGGTTGAATACATTGCAGCATGTATGACTCGTTGTGAAGTCACTTGGTTGCAAAAGCTCTTCTGTGAGCTATTCGAGCATGTGCCAAATGCCACCGTTATCCTCTGTGATAACTAGAGGGGGATTCGTTTGTCATAGAATCCTGTGTTCCACGGCTGATCTGGGCGGCGATGGCCTGCATCAGCTCACATTCAGGACATGAAGGCCGAGGCACCATAAGGCTCAACCACACACACATAGGAACCGATGAGCAAAGTCGTTACATATTCTTCGCGCAGCCCTTGGGGAAGGTCATGTTCTTAAACCTTCCTGGGAGAATTCTGGACCAGAACGACCCTAATATGCGAGGGTCCTCCGTTGACGATGAGCTCTGGGAGCTCGGGGGGCTTTGGGGACACTTCTCCGTAGCTACGAGCAACCACAAGGCTAGGCTGTCAAACCCGCTTCTTTCCAAAGCCCGGACCCCACCGGCTGTATTGCTGAGTTGGTTCACCTCTCGTCATTCATGCCCCGCATGGGCACGCTCATTGAGTTCAGGACTCATGGGAAGTACCTCTCATTTGGCCAATGAGGTGGGAAAAGCTAGAGACTATTAGCAAAGACCGATGGACGCATCAGAGATTGCCGTACTCTCTATCTAGGATGGCACGGTCCAACCACTTGATCTGGGATCAAGTTTAGTGAGGTCTGGGACCTCTGCCTGACTTCGGGTCAGATGAACCAACCGGCTGCTGAGACTCTTCAGGAGGTTATAGAGGTTCTGCACCTCTGGGCCAGTCCGCCGCCCAGCATGATGTCTTTTGACCCGACCGACTTCTGCTTTGAAACAAAGAGGCCAGCAGCGGTTACGGCGGGATGACGTACGATGTTTGATCATAATTAGTGAATGGAGTTCTCCCCAGCTGAGAGGAAAATCGACACTAATCATGTAGTCCTCTGTGTTGTGAGCGTTTACGATTTAACCCAATATTTTTGTCAGATCTTCCTTTCGGAGAGGGTGTAAGATTGATCTAAAGATCATCTCGCACTTGGATGAGCAGTGAATATGTAACAAATTTTGAATTTATTCCACCTTATGCGAGTCGGCCCGGAATAAAATATAGACTTAAATGTCTTAAAGGACGTGTCACACACCCCCAAAGATTACTATATATTGGAGAGACTTAGAGTTCATTTGACACACATCGTGGTGGAGGAATTCTCTCTCTCTGGATAGCATTGGAGCTGTGATATATATGGATTGTTCTTTGTTTGGGTTGTTCTGGGTTATGTGTGACACACTTGGTTGAATGACCTATTGGAGACTTTGCTGGTAGAAGCATCTTTCTTATCGTCGTAACGCCACCATTTATTATCTCTGTTTTGGCTTGTCTTCTATCAATATATCAGCATGTTCTATCTTCTTCAGTATTGTGCCCTAATATGAAATGGCATAGAACATTTCCAGAATTTAACACTTATTTCGATTCAAAAGCAAACTCCCTCTTACATTGATGAATGAGAGGGTTTGCACCTGTCAGGAAGAGATCATCCACAAAGAGTACCAGAATGAGAGGCTTGCCATCATCAACCTTGAAATATAGGTTCAGATCAGCTTCACTTCATGTGAAGCCCAACTTCATCAAATAGCTATCAATCCTCTCATAGCAAGCCTTAGGAACTTGTTTCAACCCATAGAGGGCATCCTTCAACCTGCATAGATGTGTGTCCCAATCTTGAACTTCGAACCCCAAAGGTTGTTCCACATAGACCTCTTCCTTGAGCGAACCATGCAAGAAGGCAATCTTGACATCCATTTGATGTAGATTCCATCCTTGCGAGGCAGCAAGGGAAATAACCGAACGAATGGTGGTGTAACGGGCAACAAGTGAAAATATCTCATCATGGTCTATTCCTTCTGCGAGAAGCCTCGGCCAACAAATGGCCTTGAACTTTTCATCACTTCCATCGGCTCCATGTTTGATTTTGTAGAGCCATTTCGAGGTGACAACAGACTTGTCCTTTGGTCTAGGTACTGTTATCGCTTGTCGCCTACACCTACCTACAGTTAGTGGGAAAGGCCTTTAAATCCACAAGGTGTGGTTGGTGGCAAGGAACTCAGAGAAGGGGTTGTCACACTGATCCCGACTCTCTCCGTCTTAGCTCTCTCCTAGGTCAGCTAAGGGGGGTAGTCCCTCAAGGAAAACTAAGTTAAAGATGTGAGTTTCTATGAGAGTATTAGAGTGAAATTGGATTACTTTTAAAGATTCATGAGCATTTATGAGCAAATTTGAAATAACAATGACAAACCATTCAACCAGTGCCTTAAATAACGTGCTCAAGAATAATGCTCAAAGAGATGAGAACACAATAATCCTGAAACGAAAACAAAAGATGTCAGCACAAGATATTTGCAAGATGAAAATGATTACAAGATAACCAAATCACAACATTTAAACATATCTTGTCATAGTTAGAAACAGCCAAAAATTGAGATGTTGAAGATGAAATTAAACTTTGCAAATATAAAAAGTAAGTGTCACACTACTTGCATGAGATCAACAGCCATAAAAAAGGAAATGTGATGAAGAGTGCTCTTGATTCATTTTAGTTAGACTTACTCTAAAACAAATATTTCAAATCAACTCTTCAATCCCTAGACCTCACCCTCGCCCAAATTATGTGGATCTCACAGTGAGGAGTCAATAAGGGAGTAGAGGGTCCCTAGAGGTCTATACAACCAACTTATGTTGGAGGTAAGTTTTAATGAGTTTCTTGTGTGAAATGATTGTTGATTAATCTCATTTAAACGATACATGCAAATTTTCCACACGAGATGGTGCTTACTTGCAACAATAAACCAAACTTTGAGAGAAACAATAGACTTAAGTGTGTTGAAGCATTTAATGGCAAGTTGAATAAGATAAGTTCTTATAAAAAAAGGTGTTTCAATGGTTCCTCAACATGCATGAAACATAAACATTAAATCAATGGAATTTTGCCAACCATGCGAATTGCTCACACATAAAAAGAGATTTTGCTCAAGTTTGTAGCATTGGGGCTCATGCATGTAAATTTAATTTAACAGAAATTTAGTTAGATGGATGTAGATTGCATTAGTTGTTAGTTCATTAGCATGCATAAAACGAAAATTAAAAAATAGATCAATCCACCCAAGAAATTCCTTTCTCTTCAACCAAGGAAAGGGGATACCATGGGAAAAATATCCCAAACTCCCTCTAGCAACAAAAGTCATTTTATTATTGATTACAAGTGAGGAAAACAGCCTTTAAGAAGGTTTCCTAAAAGGAGGTCCTTCTACGAATAAAGAGCTTGGAAAAAGGCTTAATCCCCTCCTCAAAAATTGACAACACAACTTATGGAGAAAACCTTCAAAATATGAATTTTTCAAGGCTCCAAGGCCCACGGCAAAGATCAAGTTTGTTGTTGTCCCAAAGGTGTTTACAACCTCCCTAAAACTCGATTTTGAAGTAATGGAAGCCTTCGCATGCAAGGAGGGTCAATTGTCTTATGCCATATTTTCCTCAAGCTCCTCGCTTTTCACGCTTAAGCTTGCGGGCTGCGAAAGAAAATCAAACGTTAGGCTGAAATAAAAAGGATTTAAAATACAAATTAATATACAAAGGCACTAGCCTAAGGAATGGGAACGAACCCCCATTCTTGCCTAGTTTAAAGAAACGCCCTTGAAGTAGCAAATATGACTTTAAGACGCTCTACAAATGGAAAATTTTATATTTTAAAAGTGGAAATAAATGATCAAGTAGCTAGAGAACGAGAAACTCCCTCTTTGTCTTCCTTTGAAGCAAAACTTGGGGTTGAAAGTAGCTGAGTCTTGGATCGCTTTGAATCTAGGAGTGAGTTGATCTATTTGAAACTTCTCCCACGCCCGGATAGATTTCCTACACAAAATATGAATACATCTTCCCTACACACTTAAACAAATATCAGTCTACAAAAGGATTAGAGCATCATAATGAAATAGATAAACCAAACATTCCTCCGAAAATTACTTGGCAAGCTAATTCCTAGGATAATACTCTAAATCAATGATGCATGCAAGATGGCTTGCACGCATCAATCCAAGCAAGATGACAAATATAAACTAATATTGATCAAGCATATAAACGAATTCAAATATAATAGCTATAGAATGGAAAGAAATCACCTCATAACGCCAAGAGAACATCCGCTAAATAGCCCCAAAGTCTTGATTTTATTGATATACAAAAATGGCAAAGTTTCCTCAAGCCCAATAGCTCATAACATGATACAATATGAGAGCCCATGGCTCCATTATATAGAAATTTGGGAGCAAATCCCAATGAAGAACCAAATGCCAAGTGGTGAGAGGGAGGAGATCTCAAGGCAAATTCGAATTTGATAAGTGGAGCTCCATTAACAAGTGTAAAAATCGGATTTTGGCAAGTGGACATCATTTTTTTCTCCCCTTATGTGCCAAATTCGAATTTAATGATGGAATGACAAGTGTATATGGTTGGTAACCCATGTAAGGACAATTTCAAACAAAAATCTCCACCAAATATTCTCCCAAATCCTTCCAAATGTGCATTAACTTCACAAATTATATTTTATTTGAGCACATGTCCTTTCGTTGATTTGGGGCTCCACATCACATTAGGACTTCACTTTAACTCCTCCATACTTTTCCACCTCATTTCCACATCATTTAGCATGTGTGGATATTTATTTTTCTCCATTTATTTAATTTTTGGCTTAATTAATTGCCAGATTTCCCACTAAACTTAGGAAAAGTGAGTTTTGAGGGTTCAAAACACATTTTTAACCTCTCAAAGTGTGTCATAGTAGACAGTTGAGGGTGAGAGGTGTAATTTTGATTACTCATACCCCATACAACTTCTCTAGGAAACACCTATTACAATTCAATTACAATTTTTATTGCAATTTTCAACATGCAGAAAATCTAAAAATTTTAAAAATGACTACCTAGACGTAACCAAATTCCATGAAATTTTTTGTGTGATATAGTATGGGGCTCAACCTTCAAGTCGTCACCCCAGCTTTGGGGCAGTGCAATGAGTGAAAAAACCTAGAAAATTATTCGCTGCTAAAAAGAAGGAATAATTAACCAAATAAAAAAACACTCCAAGGTGTACTCGCTTGCTGATTGAGTCCCAACATCCTAGGTCTGTTACAGACTCAATAATGACTCAAATTCATCATTACTAGCATCACTTATTACAATTCCCCGTAGGGCGTGGAATCTGTGCATCAGAGAAAGATGTTGAGAAATAGAAGTAGAGTTCAAAAACTCTGTTGAACTGATGATATCTGATGGTACAAGTGTCCTCTAGTTCACCCTTGGGCACGGAGTCTTCACATAATCATCAGGTGCCACTCAAGTGGTCAACAGGGACCACATCCCATACATCATTCTTCATGATCGACTCATATTATTTGTTCATTGCATCCTTCCAAACTTGGTGCTTCACAACTTCTTCAGACGATCCAAGCTCAGATATGGTGCTCATGGCTACTAAGTACCCTTGGTACCTGTTTGGCTTCTTACTTTCATGGAATGTTCCCCTTGGAGCAATATGTCTCTCGGCATCTTCGAAAGTGTCTCTAAGCCATGAGGGTCTTATTTTTGAAGAAGTGGGCTCACTAGGAGGTGGATAAATCGGATCCATCGGTTCTTCAACATCGAGCATTTATTCATCCTTCGGTTCTTCCTGCTTTCCTACATCTTCATCTTTGTCTTCCTTTGAGATAGGAAGATCTCTAACTTTCCCAAGGGAAGCATCTTCACTGAAGGCGACATCATGACTTATCTCCACTTCCCTTTGACCAAGCATGTAGATTCTATATGCCTTTGAAGTTTCACTGTAGCCCACAAATGTTCCCTTCTTTCCAGAAGCATCCAACGTGCTTCCCTTTTCTTTTGGCACATGAAAATATATGAGACTTCCAAAAGTTCTAAAATGAGAAACATCAGGTTTCTTACCAGTGAAGATTTCTTCGGGAGTTTTGGAGTTCAAAGCCTGATGTGGGTATCTATTTTGAATGTACATGACAGTGTTGGCAGCTTCTCCCCATAGGAACTTTGGAAGACCTTGGTTATGAAGCATGGTGTTCGGGAGTATATGTCGTAGTGGTCTCCCTCTTAGTGCCACCTTCCCTACAATAGTCATTGAACTAATTTGACTCATATTCGATTCCATTAGCGATCCTCAAAATTTTGATCTTCTTCCCTGTTTGATTTTCAACCAAGGCCTTGAAAGAGCGAAACCATTTGAATACTTCGTCCTTTTTCATCAAGAAATATATCCAAGTTTTGCAAGAGAAGTCATCCACAAAAATAGCATAATACACATATTCTCCCAAGGATGTTACGGGCAACATACCAAATAAATTAGAATGAATCAATTGAAGTATGTCAATAGTCTTGCTTTCACTTGAGGGGAATGGTCCCCTTGTATGTTTCCCTTCGACACAACCCTAACACACACCTTCATGATCAACTTTGAAATCGGGCATACCTGTGACCATCTTCCTTGCTTCGGGAAGAGATTTATAATACAGGTGAGCAAACCGCTGTTGCCAATATTCGGATTGAAGAGTAGTGTTGCATGTCATGGCTCCCAACGGACTTCCTCCAACTTGATAAAGTGTATCAACCCTGAAAACAAGAGTGAATGCTTCTTTGAAATTCCTCTTCCAAACACGTACCTTTCCATCAATGAATGCCACCTTGAATCCTTTATCTTCCATCGCCGAAATAGACACTAAATTCTTCTTCAAGTCAGGTACATATAACACATCTTGTAGATGAAGGATTTGACCTTGATTTAGATGAAGAGTCACAGTCCCTATCCTTTTCATGGGATAGGTGGCGTTGTCTCCAAGTATAATTTCCAAATTGGTTTCCCTTTCAATCAAATGTGAGAGGGCTTCTTTGTACCCAGTGAAGTGCCTTGAGGCACCACTATCAATCAGCCAATTATCCAGGGGTGTCGGAAGGAGAGGCAGCAGAGAGGGAAGATATAAGAAGAAATTACTTTTGTTTGTTATCTAAAACATCACTTTCCTCATACCTGGAATTTCTTGACTTCTTGAAAGGTTGACCATTTCCATTTCCATTTGGAGTAGGGAACCTTTCTCTTTCCTTGGTTGTTGAACCTGTTGTTCCTTTGATTTCCATTTCCCTTGAAATTGTTGTTGTTGTTGTGGTCATCATCTCGTGTTGTATCCCTTTTATTGGGACACTCTCTAGCATAATGGCCTAACCTCTTACACTTGTAACATCTACCCTTCCTTCCGTCTTTGAATCTCGATCTTCCTTGACCTTGATTTCTAGGACCAACATTATTTTTCTTCTTTGCATGAGCGGAGAAAGCAGTAGGTTCATTTCCATTTGAGGGATTATCTCTCTCAATCATCCTCATCTCCTCTTGAGTGCATCTTGTCAACAATTCATCAAAATCATGAATTATGTTATTATTGAGAATAGTGGTATTGAATACATACCATGCCCGAGGAAGACCTCCAAGATCAATAAGAGTGAGCTCTCGGTCAGCTATGACCTATCCAATAGATAAGAGATCATTTTTTATTTCGTTAATCCTCATAAAGTAGGACTGGATGGATTCTCCCTTATCCATCTTGATGTCCTTCACCTTGTTCTTCAGAAAGAGAATTTGATTTGTGTTGCTAGCCCTGAACATGCCAACCAACTTGTCATACATCTCCTTAGATGTGCCTAGCTCGGAGATATAAGCAACCAAATGCTTGTGAATAGAATCCCTGATGATCTTCTTTTCTTTGAATTCTCCTTTCTTGTACTTTGTTTTAGTGGCAGCCGATGCATTAGAAGGAGGCACGGTAATCTTTCCCTGCACATAGTCCATAACTTCTTGTTCCTGCAAATTCAAGTCCAAGGACATTTTCCAAGCATGATAAATTAGACTTATCATTGAACTTGTCATCAGATTTGAAGTGTGATGAGGAAGCCATTGACCTTTGTCCTTGTCCAATAGATTTCAATGATTGCTCTTCTCACTCTGGCTTGGGCTTTTTCTTCCCCTGAGCTTTGATACCATGTTAATTTTTAGATAACAATGGTATGTTCTATGCTTAGAGAAATTTACTTCAATCTTTTCTTATTAGCCCAATTTCAATTTCCAGATTAGCAATCACATAAACATTGACAGTAAATGTTGATATAACATAAACAAATAACCAGAAGACAAGCCAAGACAAAAGGACACAATATTTGGCGGATGCCAGGGAAAAAACCCCAAGGTGGGGAAAACCCTTTGATCAAATCTTCTTATTATTCTTCAAAAAATCAGCAGAGAGAGAGAGTACAATATAAAAAATTCACTTGCCCAAAACTTCAGTCAAACAGCCGTCAACAGGATGCCCTAACCAGAAAGTCAACGTTGGTCAAACCAGTGAGTTGACTCCACCAAATGAGCTTGGTCAACCTTACTCAATACGGCCTCCAAAAGTGATCCAAATCCGCCCAAAACAGATCCAAAAAACACAGTCAAACTCAATCAACTGAAAAGTCAACTCTGCGGTCAAACTGCCCAGAATTCCTCAATTTGCGTGCCAATGAGTGCAGCCTAAAGAGATCGGATTTCTGCCTTGAAAAACTCACCTTTTTGAGTGAGGTTGGCCCAAAGTCAACATTGATCAATGCTCTATTTTGCTGCCCAAGAACAGTCCAAAAATTTCAGTCAAACTTCCACACATGCGAAGAGAGAGAGGAGACTCCTTCGATGTTGTACGAACCAATGAGAGAGAGAGAGAGAGAGAGAGAGAGATGATGTCCAAAATGAGGAGTGAATCTCTTATTTATATCCTTCAATGAGAGGTGGAGGAGACTGTTAATTTTGGGCAACTAGGTCCAAACTCCATGTTGCACTGCTCATATGATAATGATTATATTTTTGTTGGATTCCTCTTTTGGAGAGGTGCAAGATTGATCTAGAGATCATCTTGTTTGGATGAGCAGAACATATATTTTGATTTTATTTTCCACACATGTGCAAGGTCGGCCGGATTTGTAATGCAGGCTCACAAGCCCTACAGATGTGTCACACACCCTCATTGATGGATATAAATTGGAGAGAGATGATGTTCATTTCATCATCAACTCAACACACACATTCATCTGGTGATCTGATCGGTTCATACAGCCTAGGAGAGGCTTCCCTCCTTCACATGTGTGAATCCGAACCTAAAGAAAGTTGCTGTAATTTTTGGACTGTTTATAGGATTTCTGGACAGCGTTGACCAGCGTTGACTTTGGGTCAATGCTTGGACTTTGACTGCATTTTTTGGGCAGAAATTCCGATTTCTTGAGGCTGCATTGGAGGGCACAGAAATCAAGGAAATACGTTGACTTTGACTGCTGTCCGTTGACTGCATCGTTGACTTTTGCATTGCCCAGTTTGGGTTGACTCGCGTTGACTTTTTGGAGTTGACTTTGAGGGGTGTGTGTGACACTTGGAGGAAGGCTGATTTGGCTGTTGGAGAAGTTGGTTTGACCAACTCAAGTCTTTGCTAGCTGGGGCATCCTGTTGACTACTGTAACAAACACTTTATATTCATTTGTTGGACAAGGAGATATATAATATATTATTTGGCTTGTCTTCTGTTGATCTATTATTATGTTCTATCAGCGTTTTACTTTCATGTTTATGTGATTGCTAAATTGAATTGGGCCTATAAGAAAGATTGAAGTAAAACTGAATTAAGCATAGAACATACCATGGTTATCTAAATTTATTAGAGACACAACTATTGGGGCTTATGAGCCTACATTACATTTCTGGCCGACCTTGACAATTTGCACGTGTGAAAAAATAAATTCAAAATCCAACTTCTGCTCATCCAAACAAGATGATCTTTAGATCAATCTTGCCCCTCTCGGAAAGAGGAATCCAACAAAAATATCATCTCCATCATATGAGCTGTCCAAAGTGGAGTTTGGCCCTAGTTGCCAATTTTAACAAACTCTCATCTCATGTTTACCCTAGCGAGCTTGTGAATTTGGGTGAATGTGGGAGGAGGCGTTACAAAGAGTCATGTGAGGGAGATGAAAGATTAGGTTAGGATAATAATAAATAGGATGGTAACCAAGAGGATCAAGATAGTTAACCAGTCTTGGCATAGAATTGTAGAGAGTTAGCCATTGACCTTGAATAGAGTTATGAAGAGTGTGACTATAAAGTAATACCAAGAGGATCAAGATGGTTAGCCAGTGTTGCATAGAGTTGTAGAGAGTTAGCCATTGACCTTGAATAGAGCTAGGAAGACTGTGACTATAAAATTATAAACGTACTCACATTTCTATTAATGAAAGTGAGTTGAAAATTCCCCTTGTACCTGTGAATCTGGTTCTGTGATTTGTTCTATGATTTATGATTTCAATTTGTATTGTTTCAGACCACTATGCATAAGTCTGCACAATTCATAGTTCCCTGCCAGCAGGTGCCTGATTCGACTATCCTTCAGTCAGGTACACTAATCTACATTGATAGGTTTACTAGGGATATCATCCACAAATGTGGTGAAGCATATGTTAGGTTTCCTCACAAGGTTTTGCTTGGAAAAAAAGTCTGCAGACTTCCATAATTGAAAGATTTGGGTCCCCCAAATGTGCCAAGATGTTGAATTGTGAAGTTCTTGGCAATCATCTTATGCAAGACAAACTTTGCTTTATTGATTGTCTTTTCTTTGTTTCCAATTGTACCTTCTGGGTCTAAAACTGGGTAAAGAAGATAATCATGAAGTTTATCCATCTATACAATTTGATTGCAGGTTAAAATGCATTGCTTATATCATGGTGGGTCATGCTAGAGCAGCGAACCTTTGAAAGAATGTCTCATGGCCAATTTTAGGCCCACTAAAGACCATAATGGCAAAGGTAAAGGAAGCTCGCAATCTGCTCGATCAACCTTGGTTAGAGGTTATCCCTGGTCAATAATACAATGGTACCTACTGCCACCTCAAATAATAAATAGACACACCAAATTTAGTTATTTCAGAGGCCTGCCATTCTAAAAAGAGCAGAAGTATTGACACGATCAGTCAATTGTTCAATCTTGAAAGAAGAAAGGATGGTGCTTTAAGGATAAGCACGATCAGGACCTGGCAATGAGTGGTTTGTCAATGCTCTCCACATGTCTTTACTGCTAGTATTCTCTTGTTCTTATAACATTAAAATCGGTCTACTCTGGTTGGCATTTATGGCTGCCATTATTTTTGTAACCTTTAATTTGATAACTTGGAATTTTGTACCCAGGATAGTAGCAATACCTTGTAAGGCACAAATCTAGTGCAGTTTTGTCGTAATGACGAAATTTACTCTATCATATTAGGTATCTAAGGCTAGCTTGTTGGGGGTTGTGTTCCATTGTTGCCTATTTTTATGGTCAACAAAATTGAAAATTCCGATTACTATGATTTTATGGTCAACATAATTGAAAATTCCCATTGTCTGTACACGTGTGTGCTTACACTCTCTAACAGAAATAATCTGTTTATAAAAATATACTTGAAATTTAAAACAGCAATAAATTTCTGTAGGTAAATAAAAAGATACTAATTAGAAGTGCATATATGGTGTTTTTTGTTAGCTCACCCTTGAAAGCAAATTCATGTCTATTTATAAATTGATACTCAAGGAAAAAATCAAAATAATAATAAAGTCTATAAGTAAATATAAGATGTTAATTAGAAGTCCCAAGGGTTAGCTCGATTGATAGATGTTCTTGTGTGAAAGTTTCAAGATCAAATCTTATCGAGTCACTCAAGTTACCAGCCAGTATTTCAATTGGCAATTACAACCCTTCTTCATCTAAAAAAAACCAGAGAAGAAGGGGAAATCTGCAGGGAACTGACAAGGTACCAGTGTCCTCACTTGGAACACTTAAGTGGGAGACAATATTTCTCCATGAAAAAATGCTATTTACATGTGCATATATGGTGTTCTTTGTTAGCTCCCCCTTGAAAGCAAATTCATATATAAATGGGGGAAACTGTAGTTTTTTTATATCGCAAATTTATATATAAATGGGGATTGGGGCATGACTACAGACATTGTGGTTTGGTAGGGGTGGGGCATGCCTATAGGCATTGTGGTTTAGTGTGTGAATGATTATGATCGTATGTGTATATACATATACATAAAAGATGAGAAATGCTTCCTTCTATACCGCCCAAAATCCAAAAGAATAAATACACAAACAATTGTAGTTATTGTCTCAAAGAAGTTTTGAGCCATCACAATCACAGCGATCAGGAAATTTTCAAACCTGGAAACAAAAGAATCCTGTATTTTTTATTATAGGAATATAACATAAATAAATAAATAAGACATAAATGCAAATGTAAATACGCTTTTGAATCACATGCACCTCATTCATTTCATCAGTTGTTGATCATCAACAGGAACCAAAAATAGAGAAAACTTAACTTACACTAAAACCCACTTGCCCTGCAAAAGAGAGGGCGCTTCAGTTGGAACAGGGGTGGGATTCTGAGCTTCGAGCTGAGAAATTAACTCCCCAATTTCGGCCCTAGTCTGACTGCTAGCTCTCAGCCCATACTCAGTCCCATAGAAACAACCCACCAAACATCGCTTAAGCTCTACAAGCCCACTTTCCTCAGCACTTCTATCACGTTCCTTAGGTGACAGCTCACTCTCTGCACCCCGTTCATCGTCTTCCAATGAAGGTGGGTCTGCATCAGGCAGCCTTGTCTGTGCTGACAAGTCATCTGGGTCAGTCTTCTCCCCCCGTTCATCAACATATGTGGCAGAAACAACACTTTCCTCGGCACTACCATCACGTTCCTTAGGTGGCAGCTCACTTTCTGCGCCCCATTCATCGTCTTCCAATGAAGCTGGGTCGGCATCAGGAAGCCTTGTCTTTGCTGACAAATCATCTGGGTCAGTCTTCTCCCCCCATTCATCAACATATGTGGCAGAAACAACGCCATTTCCGGCTGAGTCGGCACCACCCACATTGCCCGATGAGCTATTGGATTCTCCATTTTCTGGATTTTCCGCCGCTGAGTTGGGATCATTTCCCCTTTCATCATTGCCGACATTGGATGGTCGCTTGAGGACATTTCGCCATTCATCATCATTGAGGGTGGGAGGGATGTCATCCTCTATTTGTGCTTTTGGGCACTGGAACCTCTGACCTGTGTTGTAGGGAAAGGGAACTAAGGACGATGATTGTACTCTATTGAAACTGAAAATTGGGGATTTGGGTAATGTGGCGGTGGCTGAGACAATGGGGAAAGTAGGAGAACTTGCATGACGTTCAAATGAGAAGGGATGAGGAGATACGAGAGTGGGTTTTGGCTGGGGCAATAGGAGAGAAGGATTATTGGTCTTATGAAGATTCTGAAAGGGCTTGGCAGTTGCTAGCATAGCCATTTTCATTCCTCCAGTTGTTCAGGTCCCTTCAATTTCTGGAATGATAGATAAACGAACAGAAAATATCCAAGGAACAACGATACGCTGGCAATCCAGGGAGATTGCAGTCAACTAGGAGTAGGATGACAAAGCAATCGATTCGGCTGATTGCCAACTTATCCGAAGGAGAACAGTGATTCGTTGGGAGTCCGTGGAGACTGATGTCAACACGAGTACGATGACAGCGACTGAGTCGACGTTACTTACAATTTACTTTTGGATATCACGATGGGATGTATGTTTTGATCTTGGAAACATTTATCATGAAGTAAGATATTTATTTATTATGGATGGATGTTTATAATATTGTTAAATTATGTAATATTAATTTATGTTGTTTATTATAGGTTGATGTTTATAGTATTGTTTAATCATTTAATTTGTATTTATATTTAATTATATAATCGGGAGGTTTATTATTTTAGTGAATTATGTAATTAAAATATTTTATAATTTAGTTTTTATATTTAAAATTATTTATTTTGAAAAATTAAAAAATTATTAAAATAAATAAATTAATTAAGTATAATATATTTAAGTTTGTGTATTATAAAGAGAATTTAAATTTAATTAAAAAAATATTATTTGGTTAATGGGGTTATTTTAAATGGTTGGGAGGAATGACTATTTTATTTTTCAATCATGTTTATTTTCCACAAGTGACATGTTCAGTTTATAATGAATATATTATTATAATGGTTTGGAGTCTTGTTATTGATTGATTGTGTGTCTTGAAGGTTCTAAGGGATTTAACCTTGATACCATTCTCGAAATGAGAGGAATTACTTGAGAGTTTTCCTCAAGTTATATGTGTGTGTGTGTGTGTGCGCGATGTAGACCACATGGTTTATGTGGGGTTTAGTCCCCGCCAAGTCATAGGTTTAAATATCACGGAGAAAGGTTGAGCCTGGGAGTCAATTGTGAGGAATAAAAACTATCCCCAAAGGTATGTATGTATGTACACATGTGTGTATTATATGTTAATTGGATGTAGCTCGAGTGGTTTCGAAAAATGTTGTTATCCTCAACACACGGGATCAATTCCCACATGTGACATGTTGAGCTCTTAATAAGTATATCCTTGTAATGGCTTCGAGAGAGTCCCTCGAGGTCTGAAACATGTATATTCCTCGTATAAAATATACAAAATAATATATATATATATAATGATTGATCTTATGATTTTTTCATTAGTGCATATATAGAGATCGAGGAAGCCTTCGAATAATCGGCTTGAACCCATTGCTTAATCTTACTCGTGAAAATATGGAGATTTTTACTTATGAAGAAACAAACTAGATTGCCCTTTGATAATTTCATTCCTTTCTTTCATTATATCTTATATCATCCATAGTAAAACTGATTCTCCTTACATTCAATATTGGTACTAGTTAACCAGTGTGACAGGACAGATCTAGTGGGACTATGTCTCCCAGGACATAATTCTATGACGACCCTAAAGTTTGAATCCACAGGCACCAGTAGAAGACCAAGAAATAACTTGTCCATGTACATCTGTAGCAATCACAATGATATTGTTAAAACTTGCTTGAACGTAAATAACTCCTTCGAGTACTCTAAATCCAACCATTTGTGTGCTTGTCAACCAGTTATTAATAAATAACCATGCCATTTTTATCTCAATAAAGCAGTTGAATCCCACCAATCTCTTTCGAACCATTTGATTCCTTGAATCAGATCCGGTCCTGATCGAATACAATCAGGTATCTGAGAAATAATATCAGGTCTCATAAAGATCATATGTTGGAATGACATGCTTTTTTTTTCGTATATATATATATATATATATAGAGAGAGAGACAGAGATAAAACTCAATTTAAGGTCATCAATAAAGATATTCCATGGGCATATTTTGATGACACCTCTTAAGGGAGTCCTCTTGTAGGAGGCTTGGGAGGAATCTTATTTTTCTTTTCAAATCTACAACATAGCCTTCAATGCTAGTATTAGACGGGAAACAAGCAACTATTCTAAATTGATGGCTCCCATACAAGCCTTTTAGTTGACGCAAGAATATGATGTTACATGATTTCAAATTTTAGGAATTCATTACAAGTTATCAAGTGGATTTGAAATGAAGCATCTCTCATAAATTTTGCTTTACAACCACTTACGATATACAACAGTAGATGACAACTTTCTCACACATTTCTTTAACGCGCATATATGGGGACAAGAACCAAGGAATAAATGACCTGTCAAAAGAGGCATTGGGGTTGGAATGTGTTACCTCGGTGATTTATATCCTTCAAGATGGGCATATAGTTGACATCCCACACGCACCATGGATATAATTTCCTTTTTCTTTTATATGGTGCACAAATCATATATTTACTTATTTAAGGATGTAAATATGTGCATTTTTTACTTTTAAGTTTATGAGTGGCCTTAGTTTTCTAGAGATATAGCTCAAAGACTCATGATACTAGACAACATTCAAAACTTGACATTGAATGTTGTAATTAATGGCGCTTTAAATCAAGCTACAAATATCTTTTTTGATATAGCTTACTAATGTTTTAAGGCAAGAGTTGTTGCTCCAACCTCAGCGTAACTCAATTGCAGATTTTGCAATAATATAAAATTTTTATGGACATCAGTGAAGTCAAACAATTGACTTTGCTTATGTCTATCATATTTCCAAAATATTCCAAAATCTACAATCAACATAAAGATGGTTGTTACTCCATCTCACTCATGATAATGTAATTTTGTCTTATTGCGTTGAGAGGCACTCTACAGCACAATATGGGGAAGATGTAGCGGCGTGCTACATGAAATGCTAAATTATATTAATAATAATAATAATAAAACATAATGTCAACTCAAATAAAATAGTAATAAAATTAATAAATTGATTCAATTAAATTCAATTTGATATATTGTAATTTTTTTTTATTATTTTATTTTTTTGAAGTTAGGCACTTTGAGTTACGGCATATGAGGATTACATAGGCAAAATATTTTTTGCTACTGGTCCTCCCAGAGGGAAACTAGACCAATAACATAAGCTCGTAGTCTTGAGGTTGCTAAGACCTTGTCTAACTAGAGCATCTTGTAAATAAAAACTTATAAAAACAGGTTGGTTGTGTCAAACCTTGACATACATCGACATGAGAAGACAAAAAAGTACCACTAGTGTTGCAAGCAAAAAAACAGTGAGTCATAACAACTATTGGGCAGAATCTCCAAGAATCTACGTTGGTTGGACACTACTATCATTTGAGGATAAGGAGATGTTGATTCATCTCTTGGCTAGAATGGTCAGCTTGCAATCTATATTGTCAAAAAATTCCTCCAACTCTACCAATCTGATAGAATTCTCTTGCTAAGTCCTCTTGCACCTCCCTATGCTACCTACAATATTCAAATGAATTTTAACCTTGTGTCGCCTTTATGACATGATCAATTAAGTGACAAGTACATGTAGTGTGCCAAGTAGAGTGGGGGCCACATGCCCCTTTCATGTGAGATGGCATCATACAAGGTAGGTGGGGACACTTGCTCCTTGGCACCCTCCTTGAGGGATAAGGTCCTTCATAGCCAGATATTGACAATGAGTTTAAATGGATTTTGGAATTTCCTCACTCCAATCCAAGCCAAGGGGATGAGTTATTATGCTAAGACCAAAATTGGCTAGCTTGTCAGCCAATTTGTTGCCTTCGTTGCGAACATGAGAGAGGAGGGGATCTATGAATTTTTCCAAGAGTTTTGCGGTATTAGCTATTCAAGATTCCAACCTCCAACTCTTAGCGGATTTGGAAGGATCTAATTCACATTATATTTTGTTCGGAATATATTGGTAATGGTATTGGAATCTCCTTCAATAATGAGCTTGTGAAATTGTTTGTGAATGAAAATTAAGAGACCTTGCTCTAGTGTCCAAATTTCAGAAACATTATTACTGTAGAGGCCTATGGAACCTACATAAACATGTGGAATCTTCTCATTAGCGTTACGAAAAGACTCCGTCATAGCTTGGTTTGTATTTCCTTTCAAGGCCCCATCAAAGTTAAGTTTGATGAATTCCTCTATAGGGGGGAGGGGGGCAGGAGGAAGGGTTGGAAGGGAATAAATTGGGGAGAGAGGGAGTTTTCCATAAGGAGTAGGAGGAGAGACCTATTTTGTTTAGAATGAATTTTTCAGATTAATTTCATTCCCAACCATTGGAGGACCAAGGAAGAGAAGAAATTATTTCACTTATTTTATTTAGGAGAGCTTACCAACTAAGTCTATGGAAGTTATGATATTCTTAAATATTTTTCTATTATGTTCCTTCCAAATATCTCATAGGATGAATCTTGGGATTAGTTGTCATGCTCTATTGACAATGGGATTAGTAAAAGGAGATTCACGCCAAAATTGTAGAGTGGAGAGGACATTATTTTGTATTATGTCGATTTGTCAAAAGAGCATAGCAAGGTGGTCCTAGATAGAAGAAGAGAATCTACACCTACTAAGAAGATGATTGACATTTTCTGAATTCGAGAAACTAAGAAGACAAATTGAGGGGCCCTTAAAACCATGACTTTGAAGCTTCTCCCATGTCAAAGTTTTGTTCCGTAATAAAAGCCATAGAAAAAGAGTGATTTTGGGCCAGTGTTTGAGTTCCATGTTTTATGCCATTTGCCTTGATCATCCTCATGGTTGTTTCTTATGAGAAGACTACAAGCTTTAGTAAGGTTAAAATTTCTTGAAGGACGATGACCCCAATGAAGAATATCAGTGTCCTCTTGAAATGCAATTCTTCTAGTTGCTAATTCTTGCTTGGTAATTGTTCTTTTGTTTTGGGAGGGAGCCCCGATCCATTCCTCACACGACTTCCAATTGTGCCATTGGGAAGTGCCGGGGGATTAGTCTCATTAATGTGCAACTAATATTTGGCTTCTGGAGATGGCAGAGTCCTTGGTTGGAAAAAATTGTTCATTCTGAGCTAATTTTGGTCATTGATGCCACGAGTTATCCCAAAACAGTGCACTGGTCTCATTTATGTTTTCCCAAAAACTATGCTCCTAGACAGGATGTTTATTGCCCCAATCAAGACTCCAAATATGAGAGCCCCTGATGTTGCATGTCATGTTGATGAGCTAATATTCCTGTGTATTGGGGGCATACTTGTGTTTCCACATCTTTCTCAATAAAGCCTCTAGGTTTTTTATCCATCTCCATCGGGTTTTAGCACTTAAGGAGACACTGAGTATATTTGGATTGTAGAGACCAAGGCCTTCTTTTTTCGGATGATATTTGTTGTCCCATGTAACTAGAGCACATTTTGGTCTCTTTTGGACCGCCACCCCCCCCCCCCCTCCCCAAGAGGAAGTTGCATTGAATATTTATATTATTGTTTAAGATGGCTTTAGGGGTAGCCATTGCTAAGAGAAAATAGGTGGGGAGGGATTGAAGGACATATTTGAGCAAGATCAAGTGACTAGCTAGATTGAGCGATCTGGAAGTCCAACAAGAAAGTTTGGATTCAAAATTAAGAATATATTTCCCCATACATTTTATCTAAGAGGATTTCTAGTTATAGGGTTTTCTAGGTATTTGGATGGAAGAGAGCTCCTTTGAAAACTAAGCAAACAAGATATGTAAATTGGGACAATTAGTGGAGTATTCAAAAGAATATTTGATATTTTTCCATATTAGCAGAGGTTCTCGAAGCATCAAAGAAGTCTTGAAGGGTGTTTTTAAGGGTAGTGGCTTATTTGACAGTGGGGATGCCCAAGAGAAGAGTATTATCCACAAACTACTAGTGTGAAGAAGAGAGGTCATGAGAAGCACGAGGGAGGCCTTTTAGCTCGACAAGTTGTAGGTTGAGTTGATAGATTTTCCCAGCCCTTTAGCCATGAGAAGAAATATGTAAGGGTAATGGGGTATCCTTGCCTAATACTCCTTGAAGGGACAAAAGTGTGAGAGGAAGATCCATTAACTAGGATGGAGAAAAAAGTTTTGGAAATGAGGGCAAGAACCCATGTCTACAAACCCAAAAATAGTGAGCATGCGAAAAATAATTTTTCATTTCAAATTTTCAAATGCTTTTGACATAACAAGTTTGATGAGGATATTTGGAGACTTATTGGATTTAAGTGAGTGAATGTTTTCATGGACTAATATTATGCTCCCTGTAATCTATCTTCTTTCCACAAAACCAGTTTGTTCATGAGACAAAAGTAAGAGGAGAATGGGTTTTAGTCGATTTGCAATAACTTTGGAGATGATTTTATAGGTAACATTACATAGGGCAATAGTTATGAAATCTAAAGGAGAATCAACACAGATTTTTTTAGGAATAAGAGATATAAAGTCAGTGTCAAGCGTTGTTAAGATAAAGGAGGAGCATTGAGAGTCTTCTACTACTTGCCAAACATCATACTTGGGAATTTTCCAACAAGCCTGGTAGAAATCGATGGTAAAGTCGTCGGGACCGGGGGACTTGTATTTATGAAGTTGAGTTGAATATTTATAATCTTGTTTAACATGGCTTTAGGGGCAACCATTACTAAGATAAAATAGGTGGGGAGGGATTGAAGGACAGATTTGAGCAAGATCAAGCGACTAGCTAGATTGAGAGATCTGGAAGTCCAACAAGAAATTTTGGATTCAAATTTAAGAAGATATTTCCCCATACATTTTGTGTAAGAGGATTTCGAGTTAGAGGGCCTTTTAGGTATTTGGATGGAGAAGAGATCCTTTGAAAACTAAGCAAACAAGATATGTAAATTGGGACAATTAGTGGGGCATTAAAAAGGAAGATTTGATATTTTTCCATGTTATTGGAGGTTCTTGAAGCATCAGAGAAGTCTTGAAGGGTGTTTTTAAGGGTAGTGGCTTCTTTTATAGTGGGGATGCCCAAGATAAGAGTATTTTCCACAAACTACTATTGTGAAGAAGAGAGGTCATGAGAAGCATGAGGGAGGCCTTTTAGCTGGCCAAGTTGTAGGGTTGAGTTTATATATTTTCTTAGCCCTTTAGCCATGAGAAGAAAGATGCAAGGGGAATGGGGTATCCTTGTCTGATACCCCTTGAGGGGACAAAAGTGTGAGAGGAAGATCCAATAACTAGGATGGAGAATTTTTTTTTGGAAATGAGGGCAAGAATCCAATGAATCCATATTTCTAGAAACCCAAAAATAGTGAGCATGTGAAAAATAAATTTCCAACTCATTTTTTCAAATGCTTTTGACATATCAAATTTGATGAGGATATATGGAGGCTTATTGGAATTAAGTGAGTGAATGTGTTCGTGGCCTAATATTATGTTGTCCATAATCTATCTGTTTTCCACATAACCAGTTTGTTCATGAGACATAAGTAAGAGGAGAATGGGTTTTAGTCGATTTGCGATAAATTCAGAGATGATTTTACATATAACATTACATAGGGAAATAGTTATGAAATCTAAAGGAGAATCAACACATGATTTTTTGGGAATGAGAGATACAAAGGTAGTGTCAAGCGCTGTTAAGATAGAGGAGGAGCATTGAGAGTCTTCTACTACTTGCCAAACATCATACTTGAGAATTTTCCAACAAGCCTAGTAGAAATTGGTGGTAAAGTCGTCGGGACCGGGGGACTTGCATTTATGCATTTCCATAATAGTTTCTTCCACTTATTTCCATGTGATATCCTTCAAAAGAAGTTCATTTTGTTCCCTTGTTACAAGTTTGGGAATGTGCCATGTTATTTTCTTAATAGCAGGCCTTTTGTTTGCAATTTTTTTCGTGAGTACGACTTGGAAATGATTCATGAGTTTTTGGGCTATTGCATCATGGATTTACACTTTTTAGTGGTTGGGTGTTTCGATGCTTTATATTATATTACTTTGCCTATGGTTGATCATGGATTTGTGGAATAATTTAGTGTTTTTTTCTCCCTCCTTAACCTGTTGTACTCAGGATTTTTTTCTCCAAAGGATTTCCTCTTGCTTCAATCTTTCCCCTAGCTGGAGGTGAGTGACTACTTCTTGATGTTCTAGTTCCTCAGATCTGCCATTTGATATTATTTCTTGTTATATGGTGGTCATCTATTGTTTTTTGTGGATGATACCAAAATATTCAGTATTCCAGTTCTTTATTTTCATTTTAATATATTCTAATTGTTGTTGGAAGTGATACATAAGGGTACCAGGAAAATGATATGAATATTTCCACTGTTTCTCTACATTAGAGAGAAAATTAGGATGTTATAACCAGAAAACGTCAAATTTGAAGGGCATGTTTATAGGACTACCAATCCAATCCATAGAGAGTTCTATCGGCGAATGATCCAAACCATGGCAAGTGAGAATAGAAGTCTCGAAATTGGTGCTTGAATTATAGAGAGAATCTGCTACAAGGAATCTATCGAGTCTTGAAGCTATTTGAGATGTGCCTCCTCGCTTATTGTTTCAAGTGTATGTCTTATGTGTGGTCAACTCTATAAGTTAGGAGTTATTAATAAAATCCACAAAGAGGGGGATTTATTCATGAGTCAATGAAGCCCACCTTTCTTTTCATTAAGATATTTTAGTATGTTAAAATTCCCACCTATAATATATAAGCTTCCCCCTATAAGCTTTGAGGCTCTTTAAAGGTTTTGAAAAAGGAATTTTTTGTCAACAGGAATACTAGGGCCATAAACATTTGTTATGAAATTCAAATTGGTTGAACTAATGCGTTGAAAGTTAATAGTTAGGATTTTGGGCAAAGAAAAGTAATCTTGAAGAGTGACTGAGCTAGGGTTCCATGCAATAACAATACCTCATGATGCCCCTTAGGCATATTGGGATAGATAATCACAGTTTCTCCAAACATTTTTTAAAAGCTTATTCAGAGACTTAGACTGAAGCATTTCGTTTCGTGAATCATCATGATGTCAGTGTGTTCTTTGTGGAATTTGTTTTTTTGGAGTCTTTGCTTGGATTTCTCATCAATACCCCTAACATTCCACGAGGTTACTTTCATTAATGATGTTGAGAGGAGGGTTGAAATATGGCATCCATTGGTGACACTCTACGAGTATTCACCAAATAATACCTTGGGTATTGTTGATCTAAATATGGGCAAACTTGTTATTGCTATAAAATCTCCCTCGTCAGTATTAAAAATGTGTGATTAGGATCATCTCATCATAACCATTTGTGAAGGGGTTTATGTGTGTAGTTTCATGTGTATTTGATGATCAAAGTACAAGTTAATTAGATTTTTAAAACTCATATATAGAAAATCAAATGTAGAAATATAACTCACGACAATCACATAACGCAATGGATGATAATGGAGTTCACCCCTCCTGGGCTACATCTCCATGGACCTGCTTTAACTAGCTAGGACCTCTTGGGATTAAGAGTAAAATGTCTAATTATAAGCACCTATATTGCTCCAATGGATTTTATGACTGCACCATTGGCTTCATAACACACAAAAACCCCAAAAATTACTATTCAACCTTTGAATTTGGTTACCATCTCCTTTAGGCTTGACCTCCAATCCCGATGGCCATGGGCTTGTTTAATCTCCAAAGTGACAAAAGCACCTTCATATGTGCTCTAACACCTCTGAAAATTGTACCACTATGTTCAGAACATCAAATACATCAAAGATTGACTATTCATTCACTCCATTTGGCCTTCAGCTAATCTGGGCATGGCTTTCCCTCCTGGTGGCCCTAGGCTTCAAAATTCTTCAAGTAACCAAAAACACATGTATATTTGTTCCATTGCCTCTGAAATATATTCCAATGGATTCATAGCATGCCAATATGCTAAGAATGACTATTCCTGAGCCCAAATTGGTTGAAAATTGACCAAGATAGGCCTCATTAAAGTTTCCCCTAGATTCTGCCTCTAAATCTAGAAAACTACCAGTTAACTCCACCAAATCTGGAAGTGGTGCTAAATTTGGGGAATCCGCCGAAATTCCACCAACTGTTAAAAGAAGATTAATTAGTAGATAAGCATGCTTAACTGGTGGATTAATTGCACAAATCCGCACTTAACTGAGCGTTGGGTTGAGGTTTTATGGAAGGGTCATGTAGGAGGCAGGCTAGCCCCCTCCGCTCCGCCATCTGAAGATCCGTTGCACTTAAGTATAAGTTGGGCGCAATATTTTTCAAGTTTTGAGGTGGTGGCGCATTGGTAGAAGGGCAGAGTCACATGGGGGAGGTCACGGGGTCGAACCCCGACCTTGCCCCTCCATGAACTGGAATATAAAGTGCCACCTACCTTCATTAATGGATTTTTCAAACAATATATGCCTCCATATTAAAATACATAAGCTCCAATGGTTTTAAATGCACCTCGAACCATATGTTTCAGACTATGGGTCATATGTATGCCATATTAAATATGCCCAAAACTTTAATATATGCACTTTGCAATGTTAATTCGGACCTTGGCATATTATGTTGAACCTTTGAAATGTGTCCTTGATTTAATATGTATTAAACCCGATGTTTAATAACCCAACGTAATAAAAATTTGAAATTTGGGTTGATATATAATTTGTGTAATTTAATATTAATTTAAAGTTTAAAGCTAATTAATAAATATTAATATATATAATAACATAATATAATATATGATTAAAAAAAACCATATAAAATATTAAAATTATATATATATATATATATTAACCAACTTTAATACATTAAAAAATATAATTTCCAACACATGAATTCATGAACCCACATTCAATCTTGGAGGACATTGGGCAATTTTTACCTTCACAAACTAAACTGGTGAATCTCGCAGTGACACTTGTCACAGTCCCATTGGGCTAAAAATTGAAGAAGATTCTCTGCATGTTGACTGGACTTCCATGTCATCAATTGTACCTGTTCTGCAATATTTTTCTGAATGGCTGTCAGCAGACCATAACTTCCTCATCTGAACTCAGTTTTCAACGAAACCAGTTGCGTTGGATTCCTTGTGACGGGCAGGTCGTTTTTGTTCTAGTTTGGTGAAATTCTAAGAACTTTGAATTTTGAACTATTTTTTCCCCTCATCCAGATTCCGATCACACCTTCCAACTGACATGTTTTTGGACCCCAAAAGCTAGTTATCTCATGAGTACTTAATACTCTTTTGTTTCCAAAGTTCTATCATCTTGATTCTACTTGGAAAATTCGCTATGACAACCACTTTCCCACTGACATGCCTTGCCTTGCCTTGCAAATGGCTTGGCTCTTCATCCACTGTTCTCCAATTGCTGCTAACCCATTCCAACACTTGCTGGATAATATAACACTTTTGTTGTACCAAATCGATTCCTCGATGCCTTCCCACTGAGAATCTTGTTCCTCCTTTGCACAATGAGTGAACTACAGCAATGAGTTCCAACATCAGTAAAACAAGAAAAGAAATGACTATTCTTTTACCTCTACGGTTCCAAATTCCACATCTGGAAGAATGGATTCGCCATATTCTTATCTTCTTGGCGTTAACACATAACATGGTCTACAATGGCTGCAATTTTTTTTCTTTGACACCTTGTCACAAACATAAGATATTCAAGTTCAACCATCAATCTGAAAAACACATCATGCAAGAAACAACTTAATGACATATCCTATTGCTCCTTCAAAGCAACTAATTTCACATTATGTGATCATCGCCATGTACTCTTACATCTTGGTGTCCAAACTTATCGACTAAACACAATTCGACGAAACATGCCTCTTCAAACAAATGACTCTCAAGTCAAGCATACGCATGTGTAATAACTTCACAATTCTTTTCCCAAACAAAAATAATTTCACATCTCATGAAACACATCATCAACATCTCCCTTTCATATTTGGAGACAAAATCAACTCTTCCAAGTCGATATAACATGCATGCAACACACAGTCGATCAACACAAGTCGACACCCATGCATGTGTAAATGATAAACACTCTCAAGTTGACAACATACATGTTAACAAAGCAATCAAACAACACAAGTAAATTAATCATGCATGTTCAAGCACTATGGAACCATCAAAATTCCACTGTTCATACACACAAACTGTCATGCATGTATACAATTCTTCAACTCTCTCACAATTACAATCATAAGTACAAGAATCTCATTCATATGTACATGTACTTAAAGCTGAAATGAATAAATTTTGCTGCAATAAAGTGAGTCACATACTCCACTTTATATCAGCTTCTTAGCATAAACATGAAACTTGCATTCTATTGGCAAAGAAATGCATCAACATCACAAGACATGCAAAGCTTTAATTGGATAAGAAATCTAACCATCTCTTACCAAACCATTTCAATGACACTTCTTTCAATTGCACATCATCATCATGTGAATCATCTTGACCCGCATCAATTATGGAATCTTCTTTTCCATTCTTGCCATTCTCTTTCTCCACCTTCTTCAAATGTCGTGGATGACATGCTGGATACAAAGTCTAACACTTGTCTACAAGATGACCTTGCTTATGGAAATGAGTGCAAAACAACATCTTCTTTTCAACATAGTTTGCTTTGTCTTTGGCTTTCTTCCTCCTTTGCTTTAAAAGTTTCTTGTGCATGGCTATCTTCTTCCAACATCTTGAAAAATTATGGTTATTCAAACCACAAAAGGAACATGCAAACTTTCTCCAAATCTTATGTGAGAATTTGCCATGTTTATCATAATCAAAAGCAACTTGATTAAAAACATAATATACCTTGAACATTCAGCTTTGTCGCCTTCCCGAGGAGGTGAATTTTATGAGGTAGTGGCTCTCTTCGGAATACCAACAATGCATTCAATGAATGTAGAGCTTTCAACATCCTCTTGTTCGCCATTCTCATTAGCTGCATGCTTATGATCACCTTCTTGCAAAGTGGGTGTAAAACTTTTGCATTCCTCATGAACACAATATTCACAAGATTGAGGTAATGAACATGAAATTAAAGTCATTATTGGAACACCTTCATGTGCCTCCTTGTCTTTAGAGATTTCTCCATCATGTTTTCCATAACCAAGACCCAAATACTTAGGCCTTTCCTCAACAACAATTGGCTCAACTATGCCTTGTGCATGTTTGCCCAATCATTTGCCTTCATTGCCCATATTCTTCAATAATTTGAACCCTATTCCTCTAGTGTGTCTTTCAAAAGCACCTAAAAATTCCATTTGAGATGAAATTGAAGATAAACTTGAATTTCTTACCTTTTTTTCAAGCACATGCTTGGCTGAGACTTCCTTGGCATCATGGAGTTGAATCTCCATCTCATACATCCTTTCAAGGTTATCATTTGCAATATGGAGCTGAATCTCCATCTCATGCATCTTTTCAAGAAGCTCTTGCTTCTCCTCCTTCATGGCAATCAACTGCTCTTGAAGTTTAACACTCTCCATCTTATCTTCATACTTCTCTTGCATCCTATCAATCATTATCTAGAGTTTCTACAATATCTCTTTATCAAAGAGTTTCTTTAAGGAAGATTGACTAGAAGCATCACTTAATGAAGCTTCCATGACACATGCAATGGATACAAAGCTTCTTTAATGTGATTTGAGACTTCATATCTTAATTTTTACCTTCTCCTTCACACATAAACTTGTAAGTTCACTATGTGCAAGTTAAAAACCAATAGAAGAATTAAATATCTTTGGATAAAATGAGCTAAACTTTTGCTCTGATACCAACTTGATATAAATATGGGCAAGTTTGTTATTGTTATGCAAGCTCCCTCATTAGTATTAAAAATGTGTGATTAGGATTGTCTCATCATAAACATTTGTGAAGGGGTTTATGTGTGTAGTTTCATGTGTCTTTGATGATCAAATTATGAGTTAATGAAATTTTAAAAACTCATATACAACAAATTAAATGCAAAAATATAACTCACAAAAATCACATAACACAATGGATGATAATGGAGTTCACCCCTCTTGGGCTACATCTCCATGGACTTGCTTTAACTGGCTAGACCCTCTTGGGATTAAGAGTAAAATGTTTGATAACAAGCACCTGTATTTCTCCAATGGATTTTCTGACTACACCGTTGGCTTCAGAACACTCAAATACCCCAAAAATGACTATTCAACCTTTGAATTTGGTTACCATCTCCTCTAGGCTTGACCTCCAATCCGGATGGCCATGGGCTTGTTTAATATCCAAATTGACAAATTCACCTTCATATGTGCTCCAACGTCTCTGAAAGTTGTACCACTATGTTTAGAACATCAAATACATCAAAAATTGACTATTCATTCGCTCCATTTGGCCTTCAGCTAATCTGGGCATGGCCTTCCCTCCTAGTGGCCCTGGGCTTCAAAATTCTTCAAGTGACCAAAAACACTTGTATATTTGCTCCATTTCCTCTGCAAGCTATTCCAATGGATTCAGAGCACACCAATCTACTAGGAATGTCTATTCTTGAGTCCATATTGGTCTAAAATTGACTAAGATAGGCCTCATTAAAGTTTCCCCTATATTCTGCCTCTAAATCTGGAAAACTGCCAGTTAGCTCCACCAAATCTGGAAGTGGCGCTAAATTTGGGGAATCCAATGAAATTCCGCCAACTTCTAATTGAAGATTAATTAGTAGATAAGCATGCTAAACTGGTGGATTAACTGTGCAAATTCGCACTTAACTGAGCATTGGGTTGAGGTTTTATGGAAGGGTCATGTGGGAGGCGGGTTGGCCCCCTCTGCTCCCCCATCCGAAGATATGTTGCACTTAAGTATAAGTTGGGCCCAATAGTTTTCAAGTTCTGAGGTGGTGGTGCATTAGTATAAGGACGAAGTCACATGGGGGAGGTCACGGGGTCGAACCCCAACCTTGCCCCTCCATGCACGTTTTATCAACCAGAATATAATGCGCCACCTACCTTTGTTAATGGATTTTGCAAACAATATACGCTGCCATGTTAAAATACATATGCTCCAATGGTTTTAAATGCGCCTCAGACAAAAAGTTTCAGCCTATGGGTTATATGTATGCCATATTGAATATGCCCAAGACTTTAATATATGCTCTTTGCAATGTTAATTCAGACCTTGGCATACCATGTTGAACCTTTGAAATGTGTCGTTGATTTAATATGTATTAAACCCAATGTTTAATAACCCAATGTAATAAACATTTGAAATTTGGGTTGATATATAATGTGTGTAATTTAATATTAATTTAAATTTCAAAGTTAATTAATAAATATTAATATATATAATAACATAATATAATATATGATTAAAAAAACCCTATAATATATATATATATATAAACCAACTTTGATACATTAAAAAATATAATTTCCAACACATGAATTCATGAACCCACATTCAACCTTGGAGGACATTGGGCAATTTTTACCTTCACAAACCAAATTGGAGAATCCCGCAATGACACTTGTCATAGTCCTATTGGGCTAAAAACTAAAGAATATTCTCTGCATGCTGACTAAACTTCCATGTCATCTGTCGTACCTGTTCTGCAATATGTTTTGTTTTGTTTGTTTGTTTGTTTGTTTTTGTTTTTTTTGCATGTTCTGAACTATGATCAACAAACCATAACTTCCTCAGTTTTTGACGAAACGAGTTGCGTTAAATTCCTTGTGACGGGCCAATCACTATTGTTCTGGTTTGGTGCAATTATGAGCACTTTGAATTTTGAGCTAATATTTTCCCCTGATCCATATTCCGATCACACCTTCCCACTGACATGATTTTATGCCCCAAAAGTTGGTTATCTCATGAGTATTGAATACTTTTTTGTTTCCCAAGTTCTATCATCTTGATTCTACCTAGGAAATTTGTTATGACAACCACTTGCCCACTGATATGCCTTGCCTTGCCTTCCAAATGGTTTGGCTCTTCATCCACTGTTCTCCTTTTGCTGCTGACCCATTCCAACACTTGCTGGTTGATATAACACTTTTGTTGTACCAAATCAATTCCTCAGTGCCTTCCCACTGAGAATATTGTTCCTCCTTTGCACAATGAGTTCCAAGATCAGTAAAACAAGAAAAAAAATGATCATGTTACAAATTCCACATCTAGAAGAATGCATTCACCATCTTCTTCTCTTATTGGCGTCAACACATAACATGGTCTACAATAACTGTAATTTTTTTTCTTTGACATATTGTCACAAACATAAGATATTCAGATTCAACCATCAATCTGAAAAACACATCATGCAAGAAACAACTTGACGACATATCCTCTTGCTCCTTCAAAGCAACTAATTTCACATCATGTGATCATCGCCATGTACTCTTACATCTTGGTGTCCAAACTTATCGACTAAACACAAGTCGACAAAACATGCCTCTTCAAATAAATGAATCTCAAGTCAAGCATAAGCATGTGTAATAACTTGACGATTCTTTTCCCAAACAAAAAGTATTTCACATCTCATGAAACACTTCGTCAACATCTCCCTTTCATCTTTGGAGACAAAATCAAGTCTTCCAAGTCGATATGACATGCATGCAACACACAATCAATCAACACAAGTCGACACTCATGCATGTGTAAATGATCAACACTCTCAAGTTCACAACGTACATGTTAACAAAGCAATCTACCAACACAAGTCAATTAATCATGCATGTTCAAGCACTATTGAACCATCAAAATTACACTATCCATACACACAAACTCTCATGCATGTATACAATTCTTCAACTCTCTCGCAAGTACAATCATAAGTACAAGAATTTCATTCATATGTACATGTACTTAAAGCTGAAATGAAAAAGAGCACTTAAACCTATCATAATCATTCAAGGCCACCTCCATTTAGGTCATGTCATGTCCCATCAGTCATCATATGTTGTCAGTTTTCATTCCCCAAGCTTTTAAATTCAAAAATAGCACTTAAGCCAATTTTACAATTTTTCGTAGCATTTTATATATCAAAATAGCAGTTTTCGCTACGAAACTCTCAAAAGTTAAACAAATCATGCTACGAAAAACTGTTTTCCTGTCTATCTTGTCAAACTCGATGTGAAGTGTCAGTTCATGATTTAAGGAGTTAGGGTGAAGGTCATTCAAGTCTGTTAGGGTTAATTTAAAGGTATAAAGCCATGTATGAGGTCATCATTACCCTTTTTAGCATGCATGTGTCATGATTAATGCATGAGCTGTCATTTAAACCATAAAACATTACCTAATTAGTCTTTTTGTCATACTCCGCTTTATCTTTGCATGTTATTGGATTTATGGAGAGCTATTTCATCGAACCAAGTAGGTTGTTGGCAGATTCAAAGGTTGCAGGTGTCATCAAGCAAGCGAGGCTAAGAAGATATAAAACACCCATGGCTGCAAGGAAGAAAACAAACAAAGGTGGTCATTGCCACAGGTATGAGCCCATGGACATGAATTTGCTAAATGATGACCCAACTTCCATGTAGGTATTCAGGAGAACAAGTTGCTTGCAATTCTGTCAAAGGTTGTAGGCTTGTCATATACAAGGTTCCAAGGATTTTTCTAACAGTTTCACAGGAACAACTTCAAAAGTGGGAATGCCGAACCTTACAGTGACACCAGACAACATTTCAACAGCAACAAGAATCCCTAGAGGAGAAGAACAGTTGTTTAAAGGCATCAAGTTCACCATGCAGGATTGCAAAGAGTTAATCAAACCAGAGCATGGTGAAATTGATCTTACAAATGCTATCCCTAGGATTTTCATGAAGGACAACTATTCAAAGCTGTTGATGATCATTCAAAAATATTTTACCTGTGAAGGAAGGTTTCACATGGTATACTCCTATCACCTTAGGCTTCTTCTACATTTTGTGGGTAAGAGGTCACTTGACTTGCTCTTTTATTTATACAGAAGTCTAGGTAAAATGTCAGATAAGGTTCAAGTTAAAACAGAAGGCAATGAAACTTCTCTCTTTCACCATGGTTTGATTAAGTTGTTGGTGTTAGAGGAGTTGAAGGGACTAGACAAAGATTGGACTTCATTTCTATTCATGAGTGGTTTTGAAGTTGGTGATGTTACTCCTAAGAGAGCTTCCAAACCTAGAAATATTTCATCACCAACAGTGGTAGAGGAAGTTGAAGAAGGGAATACATCATCCCCACGAGAACCAGTGAGCATGGAGACAGAGCCTTTGCAGAAGATTGACACACCCAAAACAACACCTGCAAAATAGAAGAAAACAGTCAACAAACAAGGCAACAAGAGAGTTACTAGGAGCCAAACAGTGGTTAAGGGTAACTTAGAGGACATATTGCATGCAATTGACATTGAAGAAACTCCCATTGTCCAAGCTGAAGACATTGAAGATGGAGGAAGGAAGTTGAAGAAAGGTAAGAAAGCTAAAAAGTTAGAGATTGCAGGTGATGATGTTGGTTTCATGTTTCAACCTAGAAAGTCAATGACCATACATGCAAGAAAGGTCATGGAAAGTAGTAAAGAGACTTAGAAGGTCAATGAAACTGGTCAGCCACTGAAAATCATAGATCTCTCTTCACCTGCAAAAGAAGAGCTGGGTATCAAACAAAAGAAGGGTAAAGAGAAAATTAGAAAAAAATAAAAAATTGAAACCCTTAAGGAGCAGTTGAAGAAGGCAGGTAAGGAGATATCAATATTCAAGCAAGAAGCAAAGAAGCATAAAGTTGAGAAGGTTCAATTTGAACAAACAAGGAAAATCTGGGAGGATCAAGTTACAAGTATCTCAAAGACCTTGGACAATATAGAAAGCCTGATAAAGTGGACCCAACCACTAAGGGGAGAAGTCAAACACATCAAAAAGATAAACCTGCACTTGCAATCCAAGAGCAGGGCATTAAAAGACAAAGTGCAAGATCTTGAAGAGCAGTTGGATCTTATTCATGAGGAGTTGGAAAAGAAAGGATTGAAAATGACTGTGGTAGAAGAGCCCATTAGCCAACTGACTGTAAATGAGGAAGAAACACCACAAGAGTAATAATTTGAGATGGAATATGCCTTAGCAGATTCATAACATGCAGAGAATCAAAATTTTGCTGCTGGAGGTATGTTTTTTAAGACAATTTTGAAAGGAGCAATTTATGGTTTTTTACATAGTTTCGTAGCGTACCTCAGGCTTGAAGCCAAAAATACGCTACGAAAAAACATGTAGGTGCCTTTTTGCATTTAAATTCAGTTTTTGCATGTTTTAAGGAGAGGGATCCATGATGTTAAGGTTTTATGACATGATGAAGATGATGGAACAATAAATAAGGGAAGAAAATGGATGGAGAGGCCACTTTTACCACGCTACTAAAACTCACTACGAAACTGTCCTGTTTTCGTAGCGAGCAATTGTTGAAGGATTTTGAGCATCTTAAAAGAAGTTTTTTCCAGCTGGATACCTCTAGCATGTCAGAGGAACTTATTAGCAAATATTTATGACTCAAAGAGAGTGTCATGCAGCCAGGTCATCAGTCAAAACAACGTTGAAGATGAAGGTCATCCATTCCTAAAAGGCAGGGTTATGTTCCACATATCTAGGGGTGCTTTAAATATGTGAAGTGGTGGTGAACTTGGTCATGCGCCCTTCGAGCATGTGATATTCATTGTATAACCATCATGTAACTGTTTCACATATAGGATTGAGGAATGTAATAAATAGGAGATAGAGTCCTATTAGGCATTAGTTTCTTTAAAAGATAGCTGTCAATTTTCTGTTGTAAGTTATTGATTTCAGTTATGAAAGGTGTCATAGGAGAATTCAAGGATCTAGCCACCAGGCAGATCATCCTTATTGTAAAGAATGTCTATTTAAAGACAAAACATCGGAGAAGCAAAGAGTTGGAGAACATTTGCACCAAATTTCTACTTGTATGTTTTTTACCATTATTAGTAATACAAAGTGACATTCTTCTTTCCAGACCTGAGATTCTCATGAGGTTTTTGATATCTTATTGATCTTTATCTTATGTTTTATCACTTGCAGTAGATTTCATCTCTAATTACTCAGAATTCATAATTTTATGCTATGACTTCCTTTAGTGGTGAAATGACTGTGTTTTCCTATGTTGTGTGTGTGAGTTGTCTCAGTTAAAAACCTCTATCTGCCTCAGCGTCCATGTGAAGAACCACTGTCACTAAAACTACTGATTGTTGACTCCATAAGCCCAATGGTAGCAAACCTGCATCTTTCAACCTGCAATCATACAAAACAAGTTACAATTTCTATAAAGTTTTCCATCTAGTATTATCATTATTCAAAATCATAAACCCCCTTGAGAGAGCCATCTCAAACTGAAGAGGCTAATCTTTAGTTAGAAGTGGTTTGAAAGAGTCACTCCAAGTTGACCATTGCAACAACCCAACAAGACTCAATTTGGTGATAACAGTTCTCATTTGCAATACAGATCTGAATCTCCATCTCATGCATATTTTCAAGAAGCTCTTGCTTCTTCTCCTTCATGACAATCAACTGCTCCTGAAGTTTAACACTTTCCCTCTTATCTTCATACTTCTCTTGCATCCTATCAATCATGATGTAGAGTTTCTGCAACATCTCTTTATCAAAGAGTTTTTGTAAGGAAGATTGACTAGAAGCATCACTCAATGAAGCTGCCATCACAAATAAAATGCAAACAAAGCTTATTTTCTGTGATTTGAGACTTCAAATCTCAATTTTGACCTTCTCTTTCACACATTAAATTGTTCTTCTTCACACATAAACTTGTAAGTTCACAATGTGAAAGTTCAAAAACCAATAGAAGAATTATCTATCCTTGGTTAAAATGAGCTAAAATTTTTCTCTCATACAAACTTGATCTAAATATGGGCAAACTTGTTATTGCTATGCAATCTCCCTCATCCGTATTAAAAATGTGTGATTAGGATCGTCTCATCATAACCATTTGGGAAGGGGTTTATGTGTGTAGTTTCATGAGTCTTTGATGATCAAATTATGAGTTAATTAGATTTTAAAAACTCATATACAACAAATTGAATGCAGAAATATAACTCACAACAATCACATAACACAATGGATGATAATGGAGTTCACCCCTCCTGGGCTACTTCTCCATGGACCTCCTTTAACTATCTAGGCCCTGTTGGGATTAAGAGTAAAATGTTTGATTACAAGCACCTGTATTTCTCCAATGGATTTTCTGACTACACCATTCGCTTAAGAACACTCAAATACCCCAAAAATGACTATTCAACCTCTGAATTTGGTTACAAACTCCTCTAGGCTTGACCTCCAATCCTAGTGGCCATGGGCTTGTTTAATCTCCAAAGTGAAAAAATCACATTCATATGTGCTCCAACGCTTCTGCAAACTATACCAATGTGTTCAGAACATCAAATACATCAAAAATTGACTATTCATTCACTCCATTTGGCCTTCAACTGATCTGGGCATGCCACATGGCCTTCCCTCCTGGTGGCCCTGGGCTTCAAAATTCTTCAAGTGACCAAAAACACCTGCAGATTTGCTCCATTGCCTCCGCAAGCTATTCCAATGGATTCAGAGCATGCCTATCTGCTAGGAATGACTATTCCTGAGCCAAAATTGGTCGCAAATTGACCAATATAGGCCTCATTAAAATTTCCCCTAGATTTTGCCACTAAATCTGGAAAACTGCCAGTTAGCTCCATCAAATCTGGAAGTAGCGCCAAATTTAAGGAATCTGCCCAAATTTTGCCAACTGCTAAGTGAAGATTAATTAGTAGATAAGCATACTTAATTGGTGGATTAACTACACAAATCCGCACTTAACTGAGTGTTGGTTTGAGCTTTTATGGAAGGGTCATGTAGGAGGGGGGGCTGGCCCCCTCCGCTCCACCATCCGAAGATCCGTTGCACTTAAGTATAAGCTGGGCATAATAGTTTTTAATTTCTGAGGTGGTGGTACATTGGTAGAAGGGGCGAGTTGCATTGGGAAGGTCACGGGGTCGAACCCCGACCTCGTGCCTCCATGCATGTTTTTGCAACGCGAAATATAATGCGCCACCTACCTTCGTTAATGGACTTTGGAAACAATATACGCCTCCATATTAAAATACATACGCTCCAATGGTTTAAATGCGCCTCAGACCATAGGATTCAGACTATGGGTTATATGTATGCCATATTAAATATGCCCAAAACTTTAATATATGCACTTTGCAATGCTAATTCGGACCTTGGCATACCATGTTGAACCTTTGAAATGTGTCGTTGATTTAATATGTATTAATCCCAATGTTTAATAACCCACCATAATAAACATTTGAAATTTGGGTTGATATATAATGTGTGTAATTTAATATTAATTTAAAGTTTAAAGCTAATTAATAGATATTAATATATATAATAACATAATATAATATATGATTAAAAAAACCATATAAAATATTACAATTATATATATAATATATATAAATAACAATTTTTTTTTTCTCCGTAAAACTAATTCTATTAAGAGAGCATATGGTACAATATGAAGTTACAATCAAGAGAAGCAAGAAAATGAGAAGCCAGAAAGGATAAACTATCCACCTCGGCCCCTAAGAGAAACCATGAAGAGAGCATTGCAATGAGCAAAAAGGGACAAGAAATAACAAAGTAACAAGAGCTGAACAAGGGATTCTACCCAGCATGGGTCGAATCAACCATTCGACATTTTTTCCCTTTCTTTTTACCAACTTTGACCCAGCCAAGATGATGCGGCTGAGCTGGAACAATTTGCAGACTGAGCTAGGCTGTCGGAGAGGTCTCCTTTTCTGAATCCGAGGGAGAAGATTCATGAGTTATTTTCTGTGAGTTTGGTGGAACATTCGATTCCTCAGGGCTTGCCGAAGGTGGATCCTGTGGCTTTTTTGCGTCATCCCCTTCTGCTTCCCCTTCCTCTTCATCCGAGCTGAAGTCCATATCATCCATGCGGGGAGGATCATGAGGTTTCCAGCTTTTGGATTTTGGCTTATGATTGAATTTCTTCTTTTGGGCAGGAATCGAGGGGCAAGAGCTCTGAAGGTGCCCTATTTGATGGCAATGCCAACAGCAAAAGGCTGTGTTCTCGTAGTCCAGGGTCTAAGTCCAATGGAAGTCTCCAATTTTGAGATTGATTTGATCGAGTAGACCTTCGCTCATATCTATTTCTGCACAGATACTGCCAAAGGTGTATATGCCCTTTTCCCCCCTCGAGGTGTCTATGGCAAGAAAACGCCCTAGAGTATTTCCAATCCCTTGGAAGACAACGAAGTGCCATAGATGCTCCGTAAGATTAGGAAGTCTGACCCAAATGGGGAGCTTGGTGATCACTGTTGTAGATGGATCGAAATTTGGGAACCAGGGGGTGAGGAATAAACCTGTTGTGCCCCAAAACCATGGGCCTTCTGTAAGAGCTTTTTGGTAGTCTTCACTGAAAGCAAACACTACAACGAAGAAGCCCTTTGAGAAAAATAAAACCTTGCAATTGTTGGTCCAGTTGGAGTGAATCCATTGGTAGAGATCTGCCGTGCGTGGCCATAGACCATTAAATCTTCAAATAATGGCATGCTCTGCATACTTTTGGGTTTGCTCATCCAGCGTTGGATGTGATATTTCAATGGAGGGGATTTACTTTAGTTTGTCCACCAAAAAATGCTTGGGAGCCTGAGCTGGTGGAACTAATTTCTTGGGTATCTGAGCATGGACAGCATCTTTGTAGGAAAAAGCCGGAGCTGTAGATGACTGTCCAACTGCGCCCCCTCTCAGACGAAGGGTTAAAACAATAGATGCATTTCTTTTAATACTGTAAAAAGAGAGGGGATAAATATCCTCAAGTTGTTTACCTTCGTGGAGGAGTCTTTGTGATGCATATGGAATCCCCAGCCTATATTCAAGGACTTGCTTGAGGTCCTGCACCAGATCCGAGGAGCTCACCCATTGCAGCATAGTTTTTCCAAAAAGGAGCAAGATCTGGGTCTGATAAGAAGCAGAGTGATCAGCAGACTTCTGCTTGCCTCTGCATATCTGAGATGAGAGCAATCTGGTACTCTGGTAATCCATCTTTTCCAGAACTTGTTGCTGGGGTTTGAGAGAAGTTGTGGAGTGAGGCAAATAGCCATAGAGATGGGTATTTTTTCTTGCCCATAAGAACTCCCTTGTGCGCCCATCAGGCAGATCCAGGTAACTCAAAGAATTTTGGATCTAAAAGGCAGAGGTTCGACGATTCTGGGAGAGCAGACTTGGTTCGAAAGTGGTTGAGCAGCCTTTCTACACGCAGGCGTTCATCCCTAGAGCCGCAACCTGAGGAGAAGACAGTGTATTTGCTGTAGTGCCATTCATAACTCGATCGATCTTTGCTTGAAGGGGGCGGCAATTCCAAATCGCGACTGCAGAGGGCCGAGCTCTGGCTTCATCGTTTTCCTGAGAAGAGCGATGCAAGGGAACGTTAGCGCCCAGAGGGGCATAGGAAACCCGAGGATCAGCGCGGTACAGAAGCATCTAAACAGCTCTCTCTGGAAGAGCAAGCGGAGACCAACTGGGCAAGCGGCGGCATGGGAGCTTGAATAAAGCCTAGGGCCATCGTGCCTCACGTTCATATATTAACCAACTTTAATACATTAAAAATATAATTTCCAACACATGAATTTATGAACCCACATTCAACCTTGGAGGATATTGGGCAATTTTTACTTTCACAAATAAGCTTGGTGAATCTACATTAGTGACACTTGTCACAGTCCCATTGAGCTAAAATTCGAATAATGATTTTATATTCTTGATTAGTTAAAATATCAGTAGCCTATTCTACCATTATTTATTTATTTATATTTTCATTGCCCATTACGACAATAGCCTAAATGGAACCATAACTTCCTCATTCGAACTTCGGTTTTTGATGAAACAAGTTGAGTTGGATTCCTTACCTTGAACCCGGTCATTTTGTCGTTCTGGTTTTAATCTAGTCTGTTTTTGATTTGAGCTATTTTCTAGTGAACCGGTCGATCACCTTTAGTGATTGATTATTTCCTTTCTACCCATTATTCTTTGGTTCTTTCTAAATACTCAATTGATCTCTAGGAGCATTTATTTTGATTCAATGAGACGAAAAAGAAGAGTTGTGGTTAGGGGTATTACCTAGTTCACGAGCTTGACAAAGAATTAGATCTTCATTTCAGATGTATGCTCTGGTGATGATTTGAACTTGGGCCTCAGGAATGGTTGTTGGGTATTTGCTTCTCCATTCCTCTACAAGAGTTTGCATATCAATGTTTTACAATCCCATTGCTTCAAAATCTTATGCATCAGAAGAATCTCGGGTGTTATCATCCATTTCTAGATCTTATTGGTAATCTTTGCCAATCGACTGTGCTTGTGCATCTTTTGTTGGTTGGGGTAGTTATTGACTAGTTTTCTCAATATCTTATGTTTTGGGCTTTTCTCCTTTGGTAGTTGTCTCATTTTCTTCTAGTTGTTAGAGGATCTTGTACTCGTTATGGCCCACTACATTTTCAGAGGTTGGATTCTATGTTCCTTTTCTAGCTTTCGTCCTTTTATTGGTGTCCCTCGTAAACCCACCTTGATCTTGAGATATATTTAATTGTGCATTTTGTTGGAATTAGTTTCTTGGGCATTCTTGAAATAGATGGCCAATATTCCAAAATGGAAAAGACAGGAATATAGAACATATGCACAATTCCAACTACGGTAAATAAGAATTAAACATGTAGAATTGGAAAAATGTCGGAATACATCAAAACATCATACATATGGGTAGAAAATAGCTGAACCATATCATTAAGGATCAACAACAAGGTAAGTAGACAATGCTCCAAAATAAATTCACTCAAGCCACAAGATGGCTGAAATACACTAAATAAAACTAGCATTGGAAATGTTGTGCTGCTATTGTTGTTGTTGGAAACTACTACTACTGTGAAGAAGAACCATGTGTGGGAGGCTTCAGTAGTGCTCAGAAAAGTCTAGTATTTTAACCACAGACTCTACTAGAAAAACCCAGAAATGGTTTGGCCAGATGTTAATTTTGGATTTTCGGCCCTTTTTGGGGTGGCACACTGCGCCCCTACTGGCTGAGTTACGCACTCCCTAGAGACAAATACTGATATGGGGATGAAATAATGATCTATAAGCTGCAATAACACCCACTCAGCTCACTAACTAAAGGGATGATCCCTTCTCCTGATCTCCAAGCTAGAAGCTTGAAGTCTAACTCCTCCTTTCTCTGCTCAAGTCGCAGTTGCAAACTGCACAACTGCTTGACTAGATTGCGCTGTCAAGGAGGTTGGAGTTGTAGCCTGTTGTTGTATGATGAAATAATTCTCACAACTCATGTAAATGATCCGTCCAAAGTGAGGGAAAGACCCCTCATAGGATTCCAAGCTGAAATACTTGGAACTTCTTTCCTCCCTTAGATCTGCCTGATTGGACTGCACAATTCTTGAAGGAACTGCTGCTACATGGAGGTGTAATATGATGGCCTGATTCCAGATATCACAATGTTTCTCCTGGAAGACTGAAATGGAAGCGCAAGGTGAAAGGATGAATCCTCCATCGGTTTCTTAGCTGAAATGCTAGAAACTACCTTCCTCCTCTCAAATCCTAAGACAATAATGCGTAATTCCTGAAGTTGTATATGCAGAATAGAGGGGCTGAATGTGGTACCAATGCCATATTATTAATGGCTACTCAAAATAACCTTCCTAGATTAGGTACTCGAAGTCCCTTGTGGGTAAGGGTGGGATTCCTGCTCGAGAACACCTGTGTGTTAAACAACACAACAAACTTAGCTAAACAACTGAAGCGTGGAAATAAATTTCATACGACAATACAATATCAAATTCCATACTGCTTTGCTTTACTACCTTCATCTTCCTTATATTGTTGTGAGCCTTCCCTAGCCTTGGCCCACCTCATAACTGCGCTGCTGCACATGTGGCCACTAGTCTCCATGAATACTGCGCTGTCTCTCCATGATCTCCATGATCTCTGCAATTAATCTCCACTCCCTCCATCATGTGTGCATTTAATGTACCACTTTATCCATCACTACATCATTAATGCGCTATGATATTACTTTTATTCCTCCACTATCTCCATGATCTTACTCATTATCTCTCCACAATCTCCACTCTTCTTTCATTAAATAGTTGCTCCACTGCTCCATGATGCTAATTTACTATCTATTAACCCACATTCACATAGCAAAAGTGGATTTAATTCATCTATGGGATTTATGGATCCCTCCACCCTTTTATTTACTTAATTAATTGAGAAAAGTAAGAACTCTAATATTCCAATTAACTGGTGGAAAATTGGGAATATTACACCATATTTGTGGCTATTTTTAGCATCTAAAGGGGATTTTCTCAAAATTTATTGGTTGTTCCCATATTTCATCTTCACTACTCAGTTAAATGCTTGCTAGGAGGGGCTTGGATATGTCTAGATAAGCACAAAGGTAGGCATAGGAAGTGCATCGACCTTACTTTGTGGTATTCGAGATCACAACAAAATGCCTCATGGCATTACTAATTCTTTTTAACCACCCCTCCCACATTTACCTAGTTTCACCGACCTGCCAGGGTAAACATGAGAGGAAGAGATACTATGACCTGTCCAACCTCCTAGATCCAATTAAGGAAGTGGGGCCGAGTACTTGCGACAAACAGGCAACTCACAACATCCCACAGGGGCTACATATCACTAAGAGGCTAAAAACCCACCCTAGGTGGCCAAACCCTAAGTTGGACCTTTTTTTCTCTGCCCTTGGCCCACAACCACACCCATAATAAGGCCTCCATGCAGTTGGAATCCTCCAACCGCATGCACAACATTGCGTCCATGTGGTTGCAACCCAAATTCTCCAGTTCATAGGTTTCGGTCTCGGATTTTGAGCCACCATTTCAGGCTATCCTCCAGAAAACTGCCTAGAACTCAGTGAGACTTTCCAAAATGCTAAATATTGTCACGACAAAGCCATTCATATAAAAATTGATCAGAGACTCGACCTAACTAGGCCTAATCATGATAGTCATTTCGTCAAACATATGGTGAACATGTAATCTACAATTCATGAATGCATATATGAACATAAGGGTCTGAAACTTATCTTGGAATTGTTATCCTCCACAGTGTCCCAAGGCCGAGAAAGGAGATCGAAGGAGGTAACCTCAAACCAGTTTTGGATTTGGTAGCTAGCCCTACCAAATCATAAAGGGCTCTCTATGAAATCTCATAGCTAATGAAGTGTCTGGAGAGGAAAATAGATCTTAGGCTAGATATTCAGCTCACTAAAGTTTGATTTTTAGGGTTTTGTTGGATCAGGCTCAAAGGTCTAGGGAACTAGGTCAGGGTTTCAAATGATCAGTTGCAGGAATACAATGGGGCAAGGTAGGTATACTCAGTAGCACATTTGAGTTGCCATTGTGGTATAGGGTTGAAATAGAGAAGGTTCAAATTGAGCATAAGACTATGAATTCGTTTATCAGAAGAAATGAGACATAAACATGAAAATCTCATCAAAATAGAGCATATAAACTATGAAGTATGCTTAAAAAACTCATGAGATAATCATATGAAATAATGTTAATGGTAATAAGGAGAAACAAATATTCAATATGATGATAAAATAGAGGAGAAACATTGTCACTAAAGCATACCACAAGAATCCCAAGATATTAGTTGCAACTGCCTGTATATTTCCTGCAAAAATATGATGTACACTAGCTCCAAGCCTTTGTCTAATAGATGTCCAACCTTGAATCAGACTTCAATCAAGCTACATATAGATAAAAAACTACATCCCCCCTATCAGGGGTCAAATCCATCATGATAGGAACTGATTACACCAATCTCTCTAACCAAACCTAAAACTAGGGAGGTTAAGAACAAACTCCCTATTTAGCCTTTGACTGACTTTTACAAGCATTAATGACCATGAATTTACATGAACTTAACCTTTACAAGCATAATTACATTCAATTACATTATGTAAACTCATAAAAGGACAAATTACATCACGAGATAATGACTTTGACTAAGAAAACTCAAAATTTGACTTGCTGACAAAAGTGCAGCGAAATTTCTCAGAAGCGCAGCGTGATCTTTGAGGGGTTTTCCTTGATCTTTTTGCTGAAATGAAGGTTGATGAAGATAACTTAGGATGCATACTAGCCATTTGAAGCTTTAAACCTGCAAAAATACTTGTCAAAGGCACCTAAAAAATTAATTCCCAAGTCTACTCCAGAAGCACAACGAGGGGTCCAAAAAGGTGGAAAAAACATGTTTTTTAGGTAGTTTTTGAGCTTTTCCTTGCAACATGTGAAGTGCCATGGAAAACTAAGTGCATACCTGAGATGTACTAACCCATATCTGTTATCCATGCAAAAAATTTCTCATTTGGAGGCAACTACGCAAAAATGTTATCACTTGGTAATATTCCCAGCTGTAGGAGGAAAAATACTAAGGAAACAACAAAACCGCTTTAGGCCTAAAAGCTAGCCCTTTCAAAACCAGAGGGGGATTTTTCGTTACAGTCCAGTCAAGAGTGATAGACTGTGTTTAAATGCTTAGTGGCTAGATCTTCTATAGTTAGGGGGTTTGGAAAGTAGGGTGAATGGATTGAAGCATACAAGTTTGGCATGGAGTCATTCATAAAGATAAATCATCTTTGCAGTTTCATCTACAAGAATGTTTAACATATAAGGCATGTATCATAAACATGTGATTGATAATCATGAGTCAGAGTACAAAAAGAGGAAAGGATAGCAATTAGAAACATATAATCAGAGCTAATAAATAGATTTCTGAAAATATTTTCATCAGAGGAAAATAAAGCTTCTGAAACATTATAAATGAAGCACATAATGTGAATTCCAATTCTTACAATTGGTTTCAGATATAGAAGACATTAGTTATGAACTGAAAATAAGAGGTAACACTAAGAAACATACTATTCTGGTCATGAATATGAATCTCATATGAAACACCATGTCCTACTGGCAAAAGATATATTTCAATTACAATCTGACAGTCAATGCTTACACAAGTTTCTTAAAAAAAAAAAACCAACCCCTACTTCCATTCCCATACTTGAATATATCCTAATATATTTTACAACTATTTTCTAATTTTCCGCAAATAAAATCTAATAAAAAACATAAAAATAATAATCAATTATGGACACTGGTTGCGAAATATTTTAAAATGCTTGGAGGCTTCTTCAATAGATCTGTTGGAGCTGAACTTCTTTTTATGTTTTCAAAATGTTGTTCCAATTTGTGTCATGGGATCTAGTTGCTAGGTGTCTTATTTCAAATTACTTGATGATTTCATGCCCTGAAAATATGCCACCTAGTCCATTTGATGCTAATTGTAAGCCTTTGAATCTGGAACAAATCCCCCAACAAATTGGACCTCCGACTCGTTGATTTCAGGATCACATTCTGCTCCTTGAAATTTGGACCTGATTGTTCAGATGCCTAAAACCATGGATATATTTGCCATCTGTTGGAGAGTCCGTCTGGAGATCTAGAATTTTGACTAACTGCCCTGCTGATTTGGGTAATAATTCACATTTGAGATTGAATTACCAATTAGTGTTCGCAAGTTATCTGAGTTTCCAAAGATGCATGAAGAAACTGTAATACAACATGTATTCAAAAACTCGGTGTCCCCGACAGATTCTAGTAGAAAAACAAAACCATTCGCAATATCCTCAAATAGAAACACCTCTGTATAGAGAGCATGCAATTAAATAGAAGAAATTTATTTCTCTCTATTCTTTCTGTCCATAGCTAATGTTACAATCCTCTTAGCAAAAACTACATTGAAATCAGGAGTGGCAAGATCTTTCAGACTCCTCACGACTTCAAAGATATCATCAGAAAAGAAGTACTCTTGAATAATAGTTACCGCCCTTGCCTTGAAGAGACTAGAATCTTCATGCTCTATAAGGTCCATTTTTTTGACTTAACATGGACTTATTAGATGCTGGACTAAGCGAGCCCTTTGTTGTTGCCTTCAAAACCAAAAACTGAAACATGTCCTTTGCGTTAATTATGTCAAGTTTGCGCAATAGATTCGAAGTTGCTCTTCGATTTTCATATACCCGAGCTGTTGTTGATGAAACAAAGACGTGGGTTTGAAGAATGACGGACGTTGATGGTGTGATGTTCATTAAACTCAAAGAAATTCCATTGTAAAGACGTCGAGATCTAGTGCAAACTTTGAGCAATATTGATTTTGTTTCGAGCACATCTCCCAATCCGCTCAAAATTTCCCAAAAATTGTTGCATGTAATCTAATTTACCCTATCTTGCACAAAACCCATGTGCCATATTTCGAGATTTGCCTTCATTTGGTCAGAAAATTCATTTTAAGTTAACTGTGCTTTTGCCTGTGACGCCCCTTTTCATTATTTGCAGTGGGACTTATCCCACATGCACGTGAGAAATTAATTCTTTAGAGTTTATGTTTACGCATCTATGGAGAGTTTTCGACATGTTGTGCACAATGGTTTCCTCGTCCTTAGCTTGCAGTGGTGCTGGGCCTCTTGATACGTGGTCTTGTGTGTTTGCCTTTGAACTTTGTCCAATTTTTATTTATTATTTTTTAATTATAAATTTTCAAAGCTGAAAACAAAAAAGTTTTAAAAGTCAATTCATTTTTCCAACACTTGTAACGTTTTTCCCAAATCTGCTATGCTGCCCAAATTGGCGAAAATAACGCTATAAAAACATTTCAAAACCTCTGGTGCTACAAGTTCTGCTAGCAACAACACTCATGAATATCACGAAGTTTATGGAGTGATAACAAGAATCACCAAGAAGGTCTAATTCCCTCTCATAGTAGCTGCAATAACATTTGTTAGCTCATGCACTCATTAAACATTCATTAACTAAATAAAACATATCAAGAGCCATAACTAGAACCTATTATGGAGCCATGCTTATAAGCAACATTGAACCAGAATAATAACCATGATAGAGCAACTATAAAAGCCACATAATAACAAGTACAAATAATCCTAGAATACAATAGGAAAATATCTCTTATTATCATATGCAAAAACCATCCAAGTCAGAGACTTCCATGTACCACCCAACCATAGATTGGGCTGAACCAATTCTCTCTTTCAGCCAATCATCCCCACAACATATTCTAACCGTGAATGTGGAATCCTCTTGAATAAACCAAACAAAACCAAACCAAGGCTTCCATAGGCCAGACCACCTCAACCCTCAACCAATGGTTCCACCTCATGTTCATACATCACTAACACCAACCAAATCGGTCTCTACCCCAACTGTCTAGGGCTTCAGGAACTAGTAACCCAACCCACAACCTTCCATGGCTCCAAAGTGTTTGTCCAACCTGGCTCCAAGTGTTATAGGTCAATTTGGGAATCATTCCCAATGACCTGTTGAACTGGACATCATCTCCAGGACCAAGAAATAGGGTTTATCATCCCTATCATTTCAGTTGCTACATGCCCTAAGACAAAGAATAAGACAAATCATCCATGACTTTCATCTGCAAAGGTTTCCAAGATTTTAAGTTTATAATATATCATATGAGAGCTCACCAACGCTGCCTCTAAAGGGACTAAGTGCGTTGCATATGCAGGTAGCCCCATTCAAGGCTGCTCTGTAAAGCACTTCCTGACACTCATAGGTGCCTTGGTCACATTGGGAGCGAAATTCTCATTGTTCCGGAATCTCCACTTGGCCAGTGCCTTCTAGAAGAGTTCACATGTGTCAAAATTCGAATCCATGTATCCATTTGATACCTCTGAGATTGGGAACATGTCTTGCCTATTATTAGAAAGTCATTGATTGTAAAACTATCTTCAGCTCCTCTATAAATTGAGCACAGATCTTAGTGTTTGAGAAGGAAGAATTTGTGTAGAGAAATGCTGGTGGAATTTCAATTGAGGAGTTGATTTGTGTAACATGCTGCTGGAGAGATCTGGATTGTGATGAGGCTGGGATGATGCTGGAGATGGTCACTTCAAATCAATCACTAGGTTGTAACCTCCCCTTCTATCCATTAATAAAGGTTGCTGCTTACTTTCCCACATATGTATCTATATAAGCTCATGTTTTCCATATTATGAATTCTTATATATATGGTTTATGTTTCATTGATTTAACTAAATAACTTGAATATACATCTGTATTATTGCTATCTTTTGCTATTTAGTGTTCATATTTGCAGGAAATATTTTTGGACATCTAGCTTGGATTTGAAGCTACAGCAAGAGCGACAGAAGGAGAATAGGAAGCGCTTGGACTCCAAGTAAGTTCTTTGATCTGTTATGTGTGACTATTTCCAGTTAGGAAAAGTTGTCGCAAAATCTTTAATCTGTTGTTCTAGATAAGCACATGTCCAGGGAAGAATGTTTTATCCGTAATTCATAATTCCACATAACAAATTGGCGACTCCGCTGAGAGATTTACTTTCATTCTCGGTGTATTTGCTTCTGTTTTTCTCTGTTTATTCACCTAGTAGCTTTTACTCAGAATGTTTAGGTTTTTTGAAATCCAAATTTGCATTAGAAGTGTGTTAAACAACTATGTTTTTCATTGTACACTGCGCCCAACGCACTGTTGGACAGGACACAGTGCTTTGCATAGCACTATCTCCCTTTTAGGGGTGCTTTGCAATGCACTGTCTCCCTTTAGAGACTGTGTTGACCCCAGATACCATCTAAATTCCATTGAATTTGTCATTGCATTTTGTTTTCAGTTTGTTCTCTGTTGTGTTTTGAAAAGCCTGAAGCCTCATATTGACCACTGAAACTATCTACCTCTTCCTCCTTTGAAAGAATGGTTTGTTCAATGTTTGTTTAAAGCGTTTTTCTTTATCATTGACGAATTAATTTCAAAGTATTTTCATTGTCACATTAGATCCATTTGCTTTTGAAAAGGAAATTGTCGTAAATTCTTCGTTTCCTGATAGGAGAAATTGTTGTTAAATTCCTCATTTTTCATTCAAAAGAGAAATTGTTGTTTATATTCCTCATTTCTCAAAAGTAAAAGGCATTTGTTTTTATTGATTTAGTACACTTAGTTTCTTTTTTGCATTCATAACATTAAAGGAACTGAAAAGAAAAACTTGCATTTGCATGTAGTGGATTGTGTGTTTTGCAGAAGGAACAATTAGGAAATCTTCATTTAGTTTGTGCTTTTTGATTTGTGTGCTCTCAAATTGATTGCTCTTTCCCTCTAGTAGCTAGGATTTTCGTTGAAAAACTAAAAGTGAAAGATTGCTTATCATTCTTAGTTTGAATTTTAGGAATTTTCAATACATCATCGCAGTGAACCTTTGAAAGGAAAATTGATAAACAAGATCAACTTAAAACTTATCTCAATTTACCTAACAAAGCATTGGAACCATAACGATAACATTTAGAAGGTCTAGGCTAGAGACGTGTTTAGGCATTGTAAGACACGATAGCTGTCGTTAACTTGTCTGTGATACATTCCGAGTGTGATACCTCACTCCACGTACGTAAGTATATCATAGCTCGTCCACGTACTTTCAGGTATATCGGGCGGTGTTACAGTACGAAAAGTATAAAGGGGTGCTTTCATTGTGCGGTTTTGCATCAGACAATGCTAATACGGACTTGGGCCTCCATGTACCTTCGGGTATATTTGGGAGGACACATTTTAGGTGCTATCAATCCATAGTGAGCTGAGTCGGCCGCCTTGTAAATTGTGATACACCGAACACAACATTCGGGGAGATTTCCTGGCTGTACTTCTTGGTTCTCCGGGAGGTATTTTGCAGTTCACAGTGTCTTGGTAAACCTTTTGCCTAGCATTACCCTTTTATTTTGTTTATTTTTTTTGGTTAAAATAAATCAGTAATCGTGGAAGAACAAAATCCTTTCCCCCGTCGTCCGCGTAGATTAGCATTGAAACCACCTTTACGACTAGAAGTTACTCTTGGTAAGCGAAGGCGATCACACTCTACCGAATCAAGTACTATTCGTACCTCTGGTGAAACATCATCTTCTCATATGCCAGAGTTAGCTCAAGTTGTTTCTACACATCTCGGTTCGTCTACTGTTGTCGAAATGGAGTCCTCACAACTACCCGTGGTCATGATCCATCCAATCAGTGAGACCATACCTCCTGGACTCGACGTTGTTCAACCAGAAGTTGATCCAGATCCTGTCTCTTATGCTAGAACATCTGAATCCCGAAGTCGAACAAACGGAAGTTGTTCCTGCGTTGGTCATCCCACAAATTTCTGTAGCCATTGAGTCTCCCATATCACACAGTAAACCACCTGAAATATACTTTGGGCCTGATGGTGAAATACTTCCACCTGGTTTAATTGTGATTTAAGAAATCCCACAAGACGAGACACCTTTAACTCCAACCCATTTTGGGGAGGACCTTTACATGTACGAGTATTTTCCTCAATCGTCACCATCTGCTTTTGTTGATATCGTTCCTATTCAAACTCACTTCAATTCAAAAGGGTATACATTTGGTCAAGTAACCATGCCTAAACCAACATCTTCAGTTGGGTCATCTGTTCCAATTACGTCAGCACCTGCCCTTGCTACCCCGTTGATGTTTACAACTTCACCATAGTCATATTTTCATGGTGGACCTATGGTCCCATCAGGTTACAAATCATTATCTGGAATTTTCTCTGGTGCATCTTCAAAACCATGGACTTTACCAATGTCATCGTCTGATATTCTAACTAGTAATCCTATAGTGAGTATTGAATGGCTTGAGTCTTTATACACATCATCAGGGCAATATCAAGCTGATCCTTCTGGGTCTATTCCTTTAAGTACCATATCAATTGGACTCCCAGCATTTGGAGAGCAATATTTTCCGTCTTATTATCCTCCTCATGCTGTGGGGCAACCTTTGGTCACCCAATATGATAGTACTCCATCACTTTTTGGTCAACATCATGTCGAAATGAATGTTTGTCAATGGCAACCCACTCTACCAATCCAACCACAAACGGTTGTACACTCTTATCAACTAGTTCAACCTGTTACACCCACATCATTTCCACTTGTTAATACATCTTTACCCCTGTTACAGAATCAAAATGTTGTACAACAACCTTATCAAGCGGGTCCTTCAACTCAATACCCTCAAATATTGGGTCCACAGATTCCAAATCCTTCGGTTAATTTACAACAACCTGTATCCAGAATCATTTATTCACAAGCTGGTTTACCATTTTATGGGATGTCACAGCCAAAACCTGGTTATACTTATCAACCGAATCCAAGTTATCCTAATTTGGGTTATAACATTGGTGGACAAACCCCTTGGCAGCCTCAGGCGCAAATGCCTCAAACTTCATTTCAACAAGTATCATATCCAGGTTTTGGTCAACAGAATCCTCAAGCATTTGCTTTTCAAAACAATCCCTATTTGGATTACCAGCAACAGATTCCCTATGCTAGTGCTCAAAGGCCTGTTGCTCAAGAAATTATATCATACCCTGGTTATGCTCAACCTGACCTTAATAGATAGTTGCCTTTTGTAGCAACTTTAGAGTTACCAGATTTAAATCGACTGACCAATGATCCAATTAACTATGCTCCTTGGTGGCCGATGATACATCACAAATTACCCTCGGATATTCCTAATTTTAATGGAAACCCTGGGGAAGACCCGTTGACTCATGTTATGACTTATCATTTATGGTGTTTATCAAATTCCCTAAATGATGATTCTGTTCGACTACATCTTTTCCAGCATATGATCACAGGCCTGGATGCAAAATGGTATATTGAGTTACCTAGAGCTTCTTTTGATAATTTCACTGTCTTAGCTATTGTATTTTTGACTCACTTCCAGTTACTCATCAGATATGAAACTGGAATGGAACTCTTGACCAATTTCAAACAGACTAATGCTACTCACATCTCCGATCATATTCATGAGTGGCGTCATCGTCGTAGAATGGTTAAGACATTTGTTCCGGATCAACGCCTGGCTGAGTGATTCATTAAGTCCCCGTTACCATCTATAAATGAGGATGTGGCTAAGGGTGGCATCATCACAAAAGAGAAAGTTATCACTTGTGCCCAATATTAGACTTAATTTACACTCAGTCTGGCACACTCTATGAAAAAATTCCTAACACGTCGAGATCTAGTTTTACTATTCCTCCTCAATTAAAGGACTCTCATGCTGGAGATGGCTTGATTGGTACTGCAAGCACACATCATACTACTGCATGTAATCCTACACCTTCTTCCAAAATTAATGCCGTGTCGTTTGACAAAGGCAAAAGTGACAAGCAACCCAAAAGTAAGAAAAAGGGGAAATCTAAGAAAAAACAAACTTGTAACCCGTAAGAAAAATCATCTGATCAATCGTCTGGACCTAGGAAACCTCGTTATCCATGCATAATCTATAATGAGGAACACTTTATTAGGGATTTTCCTCACCACGTTGAAGTCTCAAAAATCATCAAGACTGCCATGTGTTAGCTGTGGCTAAGCGATGCATCTATTTCCAACCGAAACAAACTTGGTTACTTTCATGATCCAACTTCTAGTTCTCAAGTACTTATGTTATCCATTACAAAACCTTCAATAGATATTTTGGTGTCAACGCATAATAAATATGGTAGTACTACCTCACTCATAGATCCATCTACCTAATCAAGAAGACCTACTACTATTTCTGAATCGATAACTCCCAAAAACAGGGTTTATTGTCGGCTATTGGTGGAATTGATCCGACTGATTCTAATCTTGTCGTCTTTAATCATACAAGGTATGTGTCGTAACTACCAATAGAATTGGCATTCTCCATACAAGTAAATGTTCTCAATCACCTTGTTCATCGTACTATTATTGATGAGGGAGCATCTACATACATTATGTCTCTAAATTGTTGGAAGTCACTTGGCTCGCCGCACTTATCACAATCATCAACGACATTGAAGGCTTTCGATAGACGTACATATAAGCCTTGTGGTATTATTAATAGCCTGCATGTTGAACAAGGGGGAAAAACAATGAATGTTGATGTCGAGGTTGTTGACAGACCCCTTGAATTTAATATTCTACTTGGAAGGCCATGGGTATATGCAACGACTGCAATTGTTTCTAAATATTTCAGAATGATTTCCTTTCCAAATAAAGGTACTATCACAGTCATTAATCAACTATCCTTCTTTGCCTCCACTTCGTAGGTAACTGGAAGTGTTCTATTCATTCACGCACCCCAACTAGCACTTCAGAACATTGGTGTAGGACTCTTAAAGGATTCCACTCTCATGGGAACATTTGCAGTACCGCCGCCCACGACATCGCCAGAAATTGCAAGTATAGAGACCTACTACATGATCTCTTCCACTCCATCTGGCTTAAGGGAGAGTACAAATGATTATGAAATTGTTATGTTGGATGAGTTTATGCCGCCCAACCTTATTGAGCTGGCATAGTAATCAATCTATCTGGCTTGGGCGGTGAATCCGAAATCAATGTCGCCGATTGTTTGGGTTGATCATTCCTTAGAATTTGGTACTCTATCTGATCCATTTTCCTCAATTTTCTTGACAGATGAGAATATTTTGGAAGCTATGATGTCAGTAGGAGAACCATGGGAATATTATCATCATCGTTCCCATCTTCCTGATTATGAAGAAAACTATCATAGTGAACTATATCACCCATCAATCAAATTTTTTTTTTCGAATTCTTTACCTATTAATGCAATCGATTCCGAGAAAAATATGTCAAATATTGAAGAAACCATTTCTATTGATATTTCGACCAAACTTGGTGTTGTAGAAAATATTCATGTCGGTGTATCTTGTTCTCCATCAGAACTCAAAACATACTGCTCTCTATTTCATGAATTCCGTGATGTATTTTCTTGGTCTTATGAGGAAATGTTAGGCATAGATACTAGTATTGTTGAACGCACTATTAATATGTATCTTGATGTCAAACCGGTGCTTCAACGGCTTCATCCTGTTCATACAAATAAAGTCGCTGCCATCAAAACAGAAGTTGAAAAACTTTTGCGTGCTGGTTTCATTTACCCTGTTCCGCTGACTGAGTGGGTTTCCAACATCGTTCCTGTCATGAAAAAACAAGGAACCATTAGAGTGCGCGTCGATTATCGGGACGTCAATATTGCTTGTCCAAATGACAACTATTGTACTCCCTTTATCGATAAGATTATTGATGATTGTGCTGGATGTGAAATCTTTTCGTTCATGGATGGATTTTCTGGCTATAATCAAATCAATATCCACCCAGAGGATCCACATAAGACAACATTCATCTGTCCCTGGGGCACATTCGCTTATAGGAAACTACCGTTTGGTTTAAAGAACGCTGGGGCAACTTTTCAGAGAGCAATGGATTATGCTTTCAATGAAATCAAGCACATTGTTCAACCATATCTAGATGATTTACCAGTGCATTCACGAAATCAGATTGATCACCTGATGAATTTGAGAGATCTTCTTACGTTGCCAACACTATAAAATATGCCTCAATCCATATAAATGTGTGTTTTGTGTTGGTTCTGGTCGTTTGCTGGGATTCGTAGTCTCAAAAGAATGAATTCGAATCAACCCATTGAAGGTTCAGGCCATTCTTGATTTGCCCGTGCCATCAAATTTTCTTCAGATACAGAAACTTCAAGGAAAGGCTAACTTCCTAAGAAGGTTCATTCCAAACTGCACCGAAATGGCTAAAGGATTTACTCGACTCTTAAAAAAGGGGGTTCCCTTCCATTAAGAGCAAGTTGCGCGAGCTTCTTTTGATGCTGTCAAGGATACTCTTGTCCGAGTGTCATTAATGTACCCCCCTAATTATCAAAATGATTATTTCCTATATATCGCCGTGGATGAAACGACCATTGCTATGGTTTTGGTCCAAGTAGAAGATGGAATTAAACATCCAATCTATTATTTGAGTCGTAATCTCAATGATACGGAAGTTAAGTATTCATACATAGAAAAGCTTGCCTTGGCAGCTGTTCAAGCTGTCCAAATATTTCACCACTATACTACTCTGAAAGACCACTGTCATTTCAGATTGCAACCCCATGACTTATATCTTAGAATGTCAATTTCCAGGGGGAAAATATTCAAAATGGATTTTCATTTTGCAGGAATTTGATTCAGAGTTCATCAACTCCAAGTCAAATAAGTCTTTAGTTTTGGTTGAGCTTCTCTATGACCTTCCCTTTGATAGTACTACAACTACGTCAGAACCATCAATTCCTGACGAGTCTCTGTTTCTGATCAAATCATCTGATCCTTGGTAGGGAGATTTCATCATTTATCTACAAACTAAAACTTTTCGACCTGATACCTCTCGCTCTGAACAACGACGTATTCAATACCAAGCCAAACATTATCTGATCGTCGACAATACACTTTATCGTCATGGTGTTGATACAATTTTAAGGAGGTGCCTCACTCATGAGGAGGCCGAAAAGGTTTTAAATGATTGTCATGCTGGGGCTTGTGGTGGAAATTTATCTGGATACGCTACCGCGCAGAAGATACTCCGCGCCGGTTACTTTTGGCCTACAATTTTTCGAGACTGCATCCTCGCGGTCAGAAGTTGTCATCTGTGCCAGATTTTTTATCATAAAATCCGCAAACCGCTACCGCCAATGCATCCTGTTGTCTCTGTAGGACCATTTTTGAAATGGAGTATTGACTTCATGACCTGTAACCCTCGTTCGTCCAGGGAGCATGGTTATATTATTTTCACAGTTGACTACTTTACCAAATGGGCTGAAGCGATGCCTACATTCAACAACACAGGACAAACAACTACATTGTTTTCCTTCAATCATGTTATTGCACAGTTTGGGGTCACAAAGGCTATAGTTACAGATCATGAGAAGCATTTTCGCAACCACATGATGACTGAATTGATTGCCAAGTTAGGATTGTCACATGATAATTCTACTCATTATTATCCACAGTCAAATGGACAAGTTGAGTCTATCAACAAGATTCTTAAACGTATGCTTCAACAAATGATAGGAGTTCGTAAAAGAAATTAACATTTTATCCTGTACTCTGCCTTGTGGGCATATCGAACCTCGGTGAGAAACGCGAATGGATTTACTCCTTTTCAATTGGTGTATGGTCTGGAAGCTATCTTACCAATCCAATGTGAAATACTGTCGTTAAAACTCGCAATCGACTTGTTACCTGACACTTCAGAAGAAGAATCACATCTCCTTAACCTCATCCATCTTGATGAAATTATTTGTGAAGCCCAATTGGCTAACGAAGTGCATAAGAGACGTATAAAGGCGCAATACGACAAAAATGTCCAGCCTCACATTTTCTCAGAGAGCGACTTGGTCCTTCTTTACGATCAAGAAGCTGATGTAATAGGTACAGGAAAATTTGAGCCATTATGGCATGGCCCCTATGTTGTCAAAATAGTTCTTGCTAAGGGTGCCTATGGGTTGGTTGATTACGATGGAATTCCAATGGCGCAGCCTAGAAATGGGTTGTATTTGAAACGTTACTATGCTTAATCATGAGCGTAGTAATATTTTGTATTATATTGTATATATATGTTGTTGATTTTCATTCACTATCTTAGTTTGTTTTTAGATTTTTCTTGACGTTAGTAATCCGCTTTACATTTCATCACAGATGTCTGAATATTCGGAACCATTGTTTGATATGCTGATGGTGCTAGTCGTAGTACGCAGAATCTATCCTCTGCAGCGTGGGCCATTTTCGCTCCGAACGATGAGTTAGTGAGTTTTCAAGGGATTTGTATTGGTAGATCGACGAACAATACTGTTGAGTATAGCGCGTTGATAAAACTTCTCTCTGATGCCATTTCATTTGCTATTAACCACATCATTATAAGGTTAGACTCATAACTTGTGGTATTACAACTTACTAGTGTTTATACTGTTAGAAATCCAACACTACATAGATTTTTCCTAAGAGTTTGACTTTTGGAAAGACATTTTGATTTTATTCAATATCAACACATTTCCAGAAATTTGAACACATTGACTGATTCTTTAGCTAATCAAGTTTTAGACAGACTTTTGCAACATATGTAAAGAAAACATTCACATCATTGAATAGGTTTGCACAATGACCATAGGAAAACGTTGAAATCATATAGATAGATAGTTATAGGTTTTAAAAAAAATTTGTGCCCAAGACACATTAGTCATCTGACCTCAAAATGTATGCAAATTGTCAAAATTAAACTAGTGGTGCTCGTGGTAACATGCTATAGATCTAGCTATCCTACGCAGTAACCGCATCTAGCGGTTAGGAACCCCAATAGTGTGTCGTTGCAGTCGCATGGGTAACTCTTCGATTTGGAAATCTGGAATCCTGAAAGTCAAACCCTCTATGTGCTGCCGAAGCTCAGCCAGAGTCTCAGCCATATCAAGATCCTGAAGGACTGCTCTCCTGACAGCCCTCTCTGCTGGCGCATCTTCTTTACACTCAGGTTCCTCTACTAGTTGAACACGACCAACATCTACATTACATCAAACATTTAGTTTAGTCTTGGGAAAACATAAAAATACAAAAATATTGTATAAACCTTAGAAAAATAAAAAAACATGGTCAAAACATTCTTACGTATTGCACCCCATTGAGCGCCTTCTGGTAATGCTAAATCTGGATCTCCTCGGAAATCAATGCCTGCATATGCATACTCATCGATGGCGACAACCTGTTGCCTGAACCAGACGAAGAATGTATTCTAGAACACAATGGTCGATTGCCCTGCATGCCTACCCATGAGTTCTACCCATCTCTGCATCCGTGGATCTCTAGGATTAGACACATCCAGTGTCACATGTTGTGGCTGCATCAATGGAATCCATTCTAAGGCGAAGGATATAAGGATTGAACCATAACTAAATTTCTTCTTCCTTCCTCCCTTTGCTTTGTTCAGTTGTTCCTTTATCTGAGAAAGTAAAGCTTCAGACCAGTTGAAGACTATTGGTTCCATGCACTCTAGTGCATACTGCATATTTGATCTATTCGCTACATGTAGTGTAACCGTGGCGACAAGTTTTGCGATCGTGAAAAGGATAGTTCTCAAAGGCAAATATCTAACATCCCGGATATTTATCTTTCCATCTTTGCTTGGCTCTGCCCTTGGATAACAATGTTGCAAAACATAATCTCTCACTGTCTCTCCTCCAAGAATAGATCATGAGAGTGAAATAGGCAAGCCTCTCCTCGACAAACCTGTAAGAAAGTATACATCCTCGACTGTTACGTGATGCCAGGATTCTACTATAAAACAGATCCTAGCATATAATAGCGTGTGTGCTTCCTTCAGCACGAAAATCCTCAAGAAAACTCTTCATTAAAAACTACGATTCAACTTAAAATATACATGAAGAAAAGAGAGCCATACAAAAAAAAACACTGACATATATTAACACAAGAAATTCCAGATTCAAACTATTTGGCCGAATATTACAATGGATGGCCTCTCGACTCTCGGCCCTTTTAAAAAATCTCTCAAACCATCTCTCTCTCTCTCTGTATTCCTCACTGTTTTCCATCCTCACATACTCCTCATATTTATACATAATAATGAATTTATTCCAATCCATAATTTCCTCCACACAAATCTCAACTAAAATCTAAATTAGATTTATCCATTTTTTAGACTCAACTAAGTCCCGTTTAAGGAATTCCTAATCCCTAGATTATCTACCTAATTCAACTCCACTCATATCCTTAATTTATTAAAAGAATATTTACAATAATCCTCACTTACAATTTTCTCTCTTAATTTATTAAAATGAGCACAATAATTTATAAAATAATTAAACAATCATCACCCCCCTAATTACACAATATTTTAATAAAAAATCAAGCAGGATGCTCCTACATCAGACTCCCCTTGTAGAGAAGTTTCCATAGACTCATGTCTATGAGGTCCGTCGCTTTTCTGTAATAATGCGACAGCCACAATTCTTGATGAATTGCTCCCTCCAGGATTCCAAACTCTGTTCTGTCGCTGGTCCTTTACAGTATCAACTATGTTTGGTAACTCATCACTCACTCTGTCAATCGGATTCCATCGGCCTTTACGACAAATTATTTTGCCAATTCCTCGGAGTAGTTCCTCTTTGTTTGATGCTTCTGTCTCCAATTGCGTTGAACACTCAACTTTATGCAATGAAGAATAATCAAGAACTCCTTCTTGATTACAACTATATTCATTGATTTCTCTTATAGTAACAGATTTCTCGTTTGGTGTTGTATCTTCATTCATCAATAAACTGTTAGTTTTAAAAAGATAAGACCTTTCGACCTCTTTTGATGCTTCAAGCACCAATCTCCCATCATCGACTTTCTGGGTTTCGGTAGATCCTGTTTTGAACTGCTGGTTGCTTTCATCTTTATCCTGCTGGATCAATATTTCTATCTCCTTTATGTCTCTACGGACATAACTTTCTTGTTGCCCCTAATCTTTCATCTCAACTCCAAATAATTTTTGTTCAATTTCTCTGATTTCAACATCATATTTATTAATGTCTCCTTCTGTACCTATAGCCACATTATTATTTGAAAATTTATAACATTCATTCAACTCTATAAATGTTAAAAACATTTCATCCCTATCACGCACGGTAATTGAAATCTCTTTTGGACCAGGTTCTGCAAGTTTCATCTCCCCTTTAGGTTCCTTAAGCCATCGTTCCAAGAACTCTATTTCCATGTGAAATCTTTCAAGCATTTCATCACAATCTTCATTCCCAGCTTCATTCTTCTTCTGGAAATCTTACCAAGTTATCCTGTTTTCTATTTCATCACATTGCAAAATTCTGTCAGCAATTTCATTAAACAAATTCATTTGTTTACCTCCTTGGAATATCACTTTGGCATTTCCATTATGCTTATGCTCCATAACAGCTTCAACTGGCTGTCTTACCCCAAACAAGAATTCATTTATGATTTCTTCCTGCTCCAACAAATCACTACCTTCCTCCTCTGAAAGGCATTCTCCATCATACTTCACCTTAAGAGTTCCATTCATCTCTGTGACAGTTTCACTAGACTGTCCACCATCTTCTGCACATCCTGTAAACATACATAAACTGTGAGATTTAAAAATGCAAGGCTTCATAGCCTCATCTGCTTCTCTCAACAACACATCTTCAGATTATTCTGAACTATTCCAATAGTTCATGAGATCTTCCTCATTGATCTCTTCATCCAGAATTTCACCATGTTCTGGGCCACAAATGGAAACTTCCATTTTCAACTCAGCCTCTCTGAATTCTTCACATCCCATTTGAACACTTATCATCTGCTCGAGCTTCCTCAGCTCTTCTGTCCGCTGTATGTTTACCTGCTATTCTCTCTTTGCGTGTAGTCTCTGCCACTTCACTTTCTTCCTCATGGTCCAACCATGTCTCTGGTCTTTCACATTTCTCTGCAACAATTCCATCAATAACTCAAGGTGAACTGTTATCTCAGATTTCTCCCGCTCATACTCTTCATCAGTCAACTGCTTACATATGCCTTTTACCTTGGCATTTTCCTTCTTTTGCCGTGGTTTTCATCAGTTCTTCTGAAATGACTATCAATAGTCATATTCTCCTCCCTTGTGAACTTCATTGTTCACGTGTGGATTTCATTCAATCCACTTCTCAGTAAGACTCCATACTTGCCATTCGACAATGCAAGCTCTCTTCCTGCTCTTGACCTCTTTTGGTTCTCTGTCTTGGAATCATCTCTAGGCAATCCTCTTGCTTCACTTTGCTGCAAAAAAAAACTGTAGTAATTCATGGGTTACAATGACCAAACTCTTTGGGTGTCGGGCTTTGCCGATCATGCACCCAAGTACATTCAAACCTTTGACTTAGCTTACGACTCTTTGACTTTAGAATTTACACCAACTCTTCATCTTGGATGAAAAATACTCAATCTTAACTCAAACTATCCAAACTTTCATTTGACCCTAACATCTATTTTGACTTCAAGGCTTGCCTAATAATTATGATAGTGGATATTTTGACTTTATTCAAGATATACAATCTTCCAACGAACATACACCCCTAATACATTTTAGGATGTAAAATATTCACTCTTTCTCATACTCCATTCTTATGAAAGATCATCAATTTCCCATTATAATTTCACATGATGCTGAAGTCTTTAATCGAAATGCAATCCAGGTTTTCCAAGATTTATTTTATGTTGAAAATAAATAAACCATTCAATTTTCAACATTCAAAAATACCTTTCTGAATTATCATACCTTATGCTCCCTTCAAGGTTATTTAATAAAACTTTCCCTTGCATTTGCAACTCTCTGGATTCCACTCTTCTATGCCATCTTTGTCATTATGAATACTCGCATGCCATTCATACCATAAGCTCGTCATTTTAGTGCAAACATTTTCCTGCACTTTTATGCACCATACAACATCAATTTACATATCTTCACCTGTGTACAAAGAACAAGCTATTCATATTTCAACCTCTTTGATGAATGATGTACAACTCATACATCGTGTCCATCCTAAATAACACCTCCTTAGATTCCGCCACATGATGGTAAAAACAAAGATTCTACAACATCAAGAAATTGGGTTTTCAATCTTAAACACAAATCAAAAGAATTCTCCCATTCCAACTACAAGCTTTGGTCCAAAATGACTTAACCAAAACTGCGAGGAATCCACATTATGCATAATAAACCCTCTCACATAAAAATGCATGCTTCTTTTTATATCACCTAGGATAGCCCATTCTCCTTTTCCATTCATTTTCCATTCGTTTATACCTCCGCATTTGCAACATTTTCACTCTTTCATAATATTTACAAAAGATCAGCTTCTCGAGTATGGCAAGGAAATTTAATCAACCAAATTTTAAAATACCTTTACACAAATGAATATTGATTCATTCAATGAGCACTTACCTTGAATCTTCTTGTGGTTGAAATGATCCAACCCTTCTCTCGCATAATCTTTTAGAAATACATTCAAGCCTCTACAGACTTTGTCTCCACACCAAAATTCGATGCAATCAACCAATGCACACTTTAGTATTTAATGTATCAAGAAATTATAATATATATAATTCCAAATAAATTAGACTCTTCATATGATATTGAATTCCTGCTTTACTTTACTTAGAATGTGCGAGGTCCATTCTCTCCCCAACAAATAAGTCTCTTCCCAGAAATTTTATAACATAAATATTTCCCAGCAAACAATATTTGTAAACCTTTTGTAAAACTTCAAGGTACGCACAATCTCCCCTCTTAGCTTAAGCCAAGTTCCCTCATCTCAATCTCTCGGGTTTCTCTTCAATTTCAATTTCTTGGCTTTGGAAACATGAAACCTTAATGTAACGGAATATCCTTCCAAGGTTACATTCTCCAAAAACGTACATGAACTATTTGCAAAAACCTTACCTCGATCAATCCCAGTGACCTTTTCTTACACTGGAAGGTGGTACCGTGGAAACACTGGATCCATACCTTGAATATTCCGCTGGAACTACACCTCTTTCGCAAGCCCCACACATGCCTTTTTGAAGTGCATTGATACAAAAATTGATGTAGAAAAGCAAATTTTCCACTTTAAATATTAGTATAGAAAAATTATTCAATTTTAATAAGTCCCAGATTCACTCCCCAAACTGATTCATTCCGCACCACTCTATGTGCAACTCTAATTTCCATATCAGTTAAAACATATAACAAATGGAATCAAAATTTGTTGCATTATCAAATGTGGAATCCGTTTTAAAACAAAACGTTGCCTTTTTTTCCGCCCACTGTCCACACAAATCATCACACAGTCAATAATGAAATTGTCATTCCATTACAAATATCGACCCAATCAATAAGGAAATTGTTACTCACTGTCCACACAACAATTACATTATACTAGTTCCAACCAATTTAACACATAAAACACCAATATCTATAGCCCAGCTCTGTAAGTCGTATTTGCTTGGGTGACTGCACTGATCTCAACGCAATTTCCACGCCTTTGCAATGCCAACAATAGGAGACGTCAGGACGGAGAGTAAAAATGTCGTACGCATTTCTCTGTGTTGCTGAAGAGCTGCCATATGAGTCGTCTTACCAAATGCTGGACGGTGCTTTTGTGTTTTGCGGTCAAGAAAATTTAAACTCTTACAACCTATGCATATGCCAATGCATATGCCCAACACAAATTTACAGGGGTGTTAACATTGTACTTGTATCATCGATTCCCATCTACGCCTGCGTCCAACACCTGCAAATTCTCCACTCCGATACTTGCTCGAACCTATGTGCTGTTGTTTTCATTTTTGATCTCAACGCAAACTCCGTCATTCATTTGCATTCCAAGTAGTCCAAGGTTAATTCTGCTACCATCGTTGTCCCAAATACACAACGATTCCTGCGTTCACACATCCATATACGACACAAATATAATTGCAGAGATTAAATTCACTCACTCATCTCTCGTCCGTGACTACACAGATTAATTAGATCTTTGGGCTCTGATACCAAATGATGCCAGGATTCTGCTATAAAATAGATCCTAGCATATAATAGTGTGTGTGATTCCTTCAGCACGAAAATCCTCAATAAAACTCTTCATTAAAAACTACGATTTAGCTTAAAATATACATGAAGAAAAGAGAGCCATACAAAAAAAACACTGACATATATTAACACAAGAAATTCCAGATTCAAATTATTTGGCTGAATATTACAATGGATGGCCTCTCGACTCTCGACCCTTTTACAAAAGCTCTCAAACCATCTCTCTCTCTCTCTGTATTCCTCACTATTTTCCATCCTCACATACTCCTCATATTTATACATAATAGTGAATTTATTCCAATCCATAATTTCCTCCACACAAATCTCAACTAAAATATAAATTAGATTTATCCTTTTTTTGGATTCAACTAAGTCTCGTTTAAGGAATTCCTAATCCCTAGATTATCTACCTAATTCAATTCCACTCATATCCTTAATTTATTAAAAGAATATTTACAATAATCCTAACTTACAATTTTCTCTTTTAATTTATTAAAATGAGCACCATAATTTATAAAATAATTAAAAAATCATCACCCCCCTAATTACACAATATTTTAATAAAAAATCAAGCAGGATGCTCCTGCATCATTATGGGAACCACTTGGTTCTTAATATGAAATGCCTCAATAGCTGGATCCCATGCTCGAACTAAGAACTCCAAGAGTTCTATTTTTTGCCTCATCCCTGACAACTTGAAGTACTTTAGCAGTCCACAATATCTTAGGGCTCTTACTATACCCGGATAATTTAGGGCAATCATATCCTGTTCTTCATATTCTCTTTCCCTCCATGTAATCGTCATTGAAATCTGATGGAAACCTAAAATACAATCATAAGAACCATTAGATTCCATTCAATGCAAAAAATTGGGCAAATTTTGGGCATAATGCAAAAACCAAAAATGTAGATTGCGCCCAATGCAGGGTCTAACAAGAGACAGTGCGTTGTGTATGCAAGTAACCTTCAATTTAGTTGCTATGCAACACAGGTTTCGACATTCAAGGGTGTGTTGCCCTCTTCTGGGGTAGAATTTACACTAGGGACCTCAAAACCCTAAAAATTTGCAGAAATTGGAAATGAAATGATTATTGAAGGAAAGAGGAGGTTCATGGAACTAACCGGGATCAAACGGCAACGAAATCCATCCACGGAAATGATTGCAATCAGTAGCTGAAGTTCAAGGGAAAAATAAGGTTCAGAGCTTCAAAATGCAAATGGTAACTATGGAATGGTAAAAATGAATAGTAAAACTACTTTTAATAGTAATTTAATTATTTGCAAATCGTATTTATTGCTATGAACATGGTTTTATTATGTTTTTTATTATTATCATGAAACAGGTATTTTTAATCCATTTGCTATTGTTCTGAACAAGTCTTACAAGTGATGAACAGATTAGTCGTGCAGATTTATTTCAAGAATGACCTGACCATAAAGCATACTGTTTTCTCCTTATTTTTCGAGCTTTGTTAAAAATGAAAAGGGATTTGAAGTGCACTTTTATCTCTTTTTCGAGCTTTGATAACAACGAAAAAGGAACCCCTGGAGTCTTCTTTCAGCTCTTTTCAGACTCCGATAATGTGAAAAGATTGCCGAGCACTTGTCTTTTCAGGCTTGTAAAAGTAAATGAATTGATATCTACTCAGTATAAGTTTAACCCTTTTCGGGACTGAGATAGATTATTTACGAAAAAGGAATACCTTGGTCAAACATGACTAAAGAGGTTCTCTCATATATTATTTTACACTTTTTCAGATCTGAGCGATAACTTTATGAAAAAGTACTTATGAAGTTTTCTTTCGTCCTCTTTTTCAAACTCTCTAAATATGAAAAAGGACCAGGTTATCACTGTCTTTAAGCTCGTTAAAACATAAAATAGCGACAGGCTTGTCGATCATGGCAAGAATCGAGTTTCATTCATCGCTAGACTCGTTAAATTATTAAATAGCGATACATTATTCGCCCGAAGGGTTGAACTATAGATCAAGAAAATGTTATCCTCCTCAATCTTGTTAAAAAATAAAGAGGTACCGGTCGATAAATGACCGGGGAAAATTTGGGAAAGTGAACATAAATTTTTATGGTAGCAGGTCGCTCTTGAACATGACACTTCACTCCATCACCGTGACTATTTGTTGGGTAATCTTCTTGATGGTTCATTCATACCTATGGTTCATCATACCTTCACTTCGGTTTTGGGCCAATGCTGCCAACTCATCTCAGTGTCGCCGATATGTTCAAGTGAAGTCATCCAGTGAATACTCATCCTTTTGCAATACTCATAAACCTTCATTCTAATGACCGTCATCCCTGAAAATTTCTATATCAAGTCATACCTTTGTCTTCGAAATCAGTAACTCTCATTTTGCAATAAGGTGCCTTCCTGTCGATGACAAATCATAATCCAGGAAGTTCACTTAGAAACATTATGTTCCAGTACCATGAGGCTTGTTACAGCATCGACAAGATCCTCGCTTCTGGACTTTTGACCGAAAGGTTTTGTTTGGCATTTGACATCAGATCATTTATTCACGCCTTAAAAAATGTACTGTAGTACCTTGAGGGCCATTGCCATTAATGGTGGTTCTCTCGCGTTTGTTAACAACTCACATCATTGGCTGGTAATCAAATGATGTCTTTCCATGTCTGAATACAAATCATATATTTGCATGGCTAGACTTGTACCCGAATGACCGAGTGAACGAGATAAGAAGACCCTGGATCTAGTTTTAGCCATCCGGGCTACGATTTCGGGATTGTTGTACACATCATATGTACGGTGACCTTACATACAGATCATCATCCGAACATGGGCCTATATATGTAAGCATGTCTGTATTGGGCAACATTCCAATGTAGATGACTTTCTGAATTATGTACATGTTATTAGATTGTTTATGTGTTGAACATGGGAATGCCTACCCTCAACAATTATGATTAAGAGGATATATCATGATGTAATGTATTGTAATATTGATGTAGTTCGCCACTCTGCTTCATCTCCAACCCATCACAGTGTAAAGCATCTCAATCAAAATATTGTTATTATTATTCTGACTTCATGCTTTAGGGGGAAATTTGTTGTAGGTCAATTTGGGCATCATTCCCAATGACCTGGTTAAATGGACATCATCTCCAGGACCAATGAATAGGGTCTATCATCCCCTATCATTTCAGTTGCCACATTCCCTAAGACAAAGAACAAGACAAAATCATCCATGACTTTCATATGCAAAGGTTTCCAAGATTTTAAGTTTATAATATATCATATGAGAGCTCACCAACGCTGCCTCTAAAGGGACCAAGTGCATTTCATATGCAGGTAGCCCCATTCAAGGCTTCTATGCAAAGCACTTCCCGACACTCATAAGTGCATTGGTCACATTGGGATCGAAATTCTCATTGTTTCGGAATCTCCACTTGGCCAGTGCCTTCTAGAAGAGTTCACATGTGTCAAACTTCGAATCCATGTGTCCATTTGATACCTCTGAGACTGGGAACATGTCTTGCCTATTATTATAAAGTCATTGATTGTAAAACTACCTTCAGCTCCTCTATAAATTGAGCACAGATCTTAGTGTTTGAGAAGGAAGAATTTGTGTAGAGAAATGCTGGTGGAATTTCAATTGAGGATTTGATTTGTGTAACATGCTGCTGGAGAGATCTGCATTGTGATGAGGCTGGGATGTTGCTGGAGATGGTCACTTCAAATCAATCACTAGGTTGTAACCTCCCCTTCTATCTATTAATAAAGATTGCTGCTTACTTTCCCACATATGTATCTGTATAAGCTCATGTTTTCCATATTATGAATTCTTATCTGATATATATGGTTTATGTTTCATTGATTTAACTAAATAACTTGAATAAACATCTGTATTATTGTTGTTAGGCATCAATAAAATTTTGTCATAACTAATGATGGCTAAAACAAGTCTTCCAGCCTTCAAGAAACAAATTTGAAGCAAATCTGTGAGTTCTTGAAGTCTACTGTGTTCAATATCCTTCATAAGACCCATCTCATTGATATCTTCACTTCAAAGTCTTGCTTTTCCAAAGAGAGAAACTGTTTTCAAGGCCTTAATCTCCCCCATTTCATGCCTCCAAGAACCCTTCATTTCACTCACTATCACTCATTTCAAATAACCTTTCCCCTCTACTAAGATCTCCCTTTTTTCCCTTTAATTATCATTCACTTCCTCAAAGTCTCCTTTTAAACCTTATAGACCCTCTTTATTTGGTTTTAAACCCCTTTTTAACTCTACCGTAACCCTCAAAGGTTGTAAAAACCTTCATTTCGGCCTTAAAGGTCCTCATTTTATCACAAAGGCCTTAAGCGCTTTTCGCTTAAGCCCCCAGCCCCTATTGTTTCATATGACTCAGCCCGACGATCGCCAGCTAAAGTCTTTAGCCCCCATCGGCCATCGAACTTCGACATTTCTCGTTTCCACCTTCCCAAACTCCTTTTCCTGTCCCAAACCTCCGCCGATGTTCATCTCCGCCGATAAAATCCTGACCGTAGATCCTCCAGATCTAACAGCCCATGCTCTCCTTTGCCTTTCAATCCCGTGCCTTACCTTAGCCCTTTCCCTTTTTCATTTCGTTTCTCCGCCCTTCATTTCCTCGACGTATCTTCGCTGTTGATCCTCAAGATCTAACGACCCTCGCTTCCCCAAGCCCCCATGTTTCCAACCCCGCCCATAAATCTTTCCGCTACCGACACATTAGCCTACGTCATCCGCTGGCCCCACTCCATCCTCTCCCCACGCCTTGGTGTTGTATCAAGCGACGCGCTGACTGTCGATCTGCACGTCTCCTCGCAGATCGGATGGCCAGGATCTTATCGCTCACCAAGTTGTCTACCCCCCCTTTTGTGCATTTTGAACGCAAAAAAAATGGTTTTTCCGAGGTTACATGTCACCTCCGGAGTCGTATCACGTTCATTTAGCCCATTACCACTTACCGCCCATGCCTCACGCGAAAACCACCTCTGGTTTCACAAAAACACCTTCGCCTTTTTCGCGCCCAAATTCAAGAATTCTGCCATTTTTCCTCCTGGTTGCATACAAAACCCATCTCCTGCACATAATCCCTGCTCTATGCACTAACCTACACCTCTTCAGTTGCTCTCAAACCCTCCATGAGCCTCTGAAAAGCAGTTTAAACCACGAACGCAGGATTTATTAATGTTTCTTGTTTATTACAGGTTTTAAATGGCAGCCCTAAGTTAAAAAGGCATCCCACAGTCAAAATTCACAGTGACATGGCCTTGGATGATGATCCAAAGGGCCTGTAAAGCAAAGAAAAGGGACCCAGGGTTAAATCTAAGGGCTACATCGATGATTCATGACCATCAATCCGATCGAGAAACCCTCCACCACCAGAAAGAAATGTGTCCCTGCACACAGTAAAGAAAAAAAATCAGAAGAAATGATGAAGAAATAAAGACAGAAGAGTAAAGGGCCAAATTATAAATCAGTGGATAAAACAAAGATTAGCCCTTTAAAGAAGTGATTTAAAGATAAATGGGTAAAAGCAGTTGTTTAAAGCAGAAAAAGAGAAAAGGACAGTGAGGTAGTTTAATTAAAGGCCAAATGCAAAATCAAGGCTTAAAAACACAGTTTAAATGATTAAGTTAAGGAAAGTTAAGCTAAAAAGCCTTGAATACATCAACAAAGAGCAGTTATTTCTTCAGAATATATAACTGACACTTTTGACCTACTTTCTACCTACAAAGAGAAATAAACAATTATTACAATGAAAAAAATATCTTAAACTGTCAGGACAGTTATTGTAAAGATAAGGTTAAGCCTTGAAAGTCAATCTTTTCTCATATCTTTCTATCAGAAGTTAATACAAAGTTATTGAAATAGAGAAGTAGTTGAACATCTTCCTACCTTATGCCTTGCATGGTTTTCAAGGTTAGGAAAGCATTTACTCTATACTTAATGAATCTCAAGCCCTAGATAAGTTTAACCTCCTCATTTGCAGCATAAATACTGCATTGGAACTCATTGTAAAAGTTGGCATTTGATGACTCTTTGAAGTAATACATAGTTCTGCTGAAGTTGAAAGAAAATTGATGTTCTGGAACCTGTGGGTGTTTTGACCTGTTTATAGATGGAGAAGGCTCTGTCATTAGATCCCTGAGCTTGGTTGTTGGTGAAGTGCTCTAAATCTGTCATTGTTATTTCCTGTTCCATTATGTTTCACCATTCTCTTTTGCAGTAGAGTAAAAAGTTTAGGCTAAGAAATGTCTTTTGAAAGCACCTTAGTTTTGTTTACTCTTCATTGTATTTATGTTTTCTTCTGCTAAAGATATTATGGAGAATTCTTAATTGCTCTCTAGAACCCTTATGCTTGTTTATCTCTTAAATAGTTCAATACAGTTGGCCTCAAGAATGATTTATGGTTTTCCCTGCTTAATTGCTGCCATTTAAAAACTGTTTCTGAAGTCTCCCTTCAAAGTACCATTGTCCAAAGTCTGCCAAAGAGGTTTTGTTCCGATCATACCCTTTGTACTTGCTCAAATAATTGTTTTGAAGGTCTCTATAGCTGTAATCAAAGATGTCTAGGAGTTCCCTCTTCTATGAATGCAGTTATTTGTGAATCTTGAATGTTTTCTTATCCTTGAAGGTGAAATCACTAGAAGTTAAATGAGTTTCTCTCCTTCTATATTTCATTGGAGAATTTTGTCTTAGAATTATTATTTTTTGAAGTATGGCTTCTAGAATTTATGGTTAGCCCTGTCTATGGAATGCCTCTTCATGTCCAAATGATGTTTTAAGTCCCTTTGTTGAGAAGTACATATAATTAAGGATTCTTAATTTCCCTTGGTTCTACTTTTCATTCTAAACCTTTGATGTCCATTTCATTTCACCTGAAAGACCTTGTAGATCCACTGGCCAAGTTAGATTTTCCCTTTGATACCCCTGATCCATTCACAAACTTGTTACAATTTCCACTTGACTCCATTGCCCAATGACTTAGAGATTTCCCTTTTCTATCTATGCTGCCTAGATCATCATGTCCAATCAAACAAATCAAACAAATCCATGCTTCATAACTAGCCTAAAATCAACCCTTTAAAAGCAAACAAGCACACACTTTTTCAAACAATTAAGAGATCCCTCTCTGAGACTAGGAAGGCTAGGTCCTAGAGCTCTAAAGATTGGTTTTGATGTTGCCTTGTCATTTGGTATACCAATCTACCAAATCACAGGACCACAACAATTGCTATCTTTTGCTGTTTAGTGTTCATCTTTGCAGGAAATATTTTCGGACATATAGCTTGGATTTGAAGCTACAACAATAGCGACAGAAGGAGAATATGAAGCACTTGGACTCCAAGTAAGTTCTTTGATTTGTTCTGTGTGTCTATTTACAGTTAGGAAACATTGTTGCAAAGTCTTTAATCTATTGTTATAGATAAGCACCTGTCTAGGGAAGAATTTTTTATCCGTTATTTATAATTCCACATAACACCAAGGCTAGTAACTCAACCCACTAAGGGCTCTAGAGCGTTTGTTCCACCTAGACTCAAGGACTAGTAACTCAACCCAAGCTATTACAGGGCTTCTAGAGTGTTTGTTCCAACCCACAACCCTAAGGAATTATGAGCACCAACCATAAATCAAATCAAGTCAAAAAACCCACAACACCATGGTTATTCAGGAAATGGCAAGGCAAGGCTAAAACCATTGTCAATCCAGAAAATCCTCCATGCTAATGACAGATCATAACCAAATAATCACATGCATATACCATGCATCCATAAATCAACAAGGAATTCACACATGCAACCTGTTACCTGCAAAGAAATCCAGTTGTAGTTGTTTATCCACCTGTTCCCTTGCATTTTCCCGCTCTCTTTTTCCTTATTTTGCCAAATCCAAAGTATGCCAAAATTCTCTAAGAGTGCTCCAAGAAAAGTCTAACTGTGCAAGATTATGAGAGAATGAAAGAATAGAAAGAGAGCTCCACAATAGAACTGTCAAAATTTATGAACTAATCCTTATAAGCCTTTTTATCACCGAGGAATCTATTTTCTTCATTTTCATTCAATTTCCTCACATGAAAATATGTGACCTGTCACCTCCATTTTCGCCTATTTTCCATTATTTCATAGATAAAATGTCAATTATTTCCACTTTGCCTTTTCCAATGCTTATGCCAATTTACATAGCCATTTATAAATCACCAGTGATCCCCATCACTATGTTTTTGCCCAACGTTCAGCTTGGAATATGTGTCCCATGACCTTGGTCTTATTTTATTTATTTACATATGAAATCAACTAGGGGTCGTTACAAATCCCTCCCCCTTGGGGGAACACTGTCCACCGTGTTCAATGACACTTATACACCAGCAAAACACATGTTTCCCATGGAGCTTTATAACATAACTCGTTGCAATATTTACGTCATATCATATTGTTGAGGAAAGAACCAACATATCATGAACACCATACTGCTTATTACAGATTTATAACATAGCTCGATATTATATTTACATACATATGCATAAATAGACATAACCAAAACACAATATCAAAACATATATCAAAATGCATTTGCTCAACCAAATAATAGAGAAGGATAGATAGCCCACAATTGATCAACCATCTCCCATGTAGCTTCATCAATGCAAAAGTGCTTCCACTACTCTTTAACTAGCTCGATTGCTCGATTTCAGAGCATGAACATATTTCGTTGTAAAATGCATTGAGATTTCAGCTATAATTCTCCTTCGAGTTCCACCTGCAATATATACCAGTCAATCACATGATCAACATATTTCACATAATTATTAAGCAATGACACATGGAAAACATCATGGAATTTCATTGTCGGAGGCAGTGCAAGTCGGTAGGCCACTGGTCCAATCCTCTCAAGGATATCGAAAGGCCTACAATATTGAGGTGCTAGCTTGACACATGACCTAATCCTCAAGGAGATCTTCTTGGGCTTGATGCGCAAGTGCACATGCTTTCCAACCTGAAACTCCGTAAATACCCTGTGCTGATCTGCATAACTCTTCTTCTTGGCTTGTGCTACATTTATATTCTTCTTGATAACCTGCGTTTCATGTTATACCTCTACCAACCTATCTGATCCAATCAGTACCCTGTTCACTGGATTATTCCAACTGTTAGGAGAATTACAACTCTGTCCATAAAGTGCCTTAAACAAAATCATCCTCAGTGACTCGTGATACCCATTGTTGTAATCAAACTCATATAATGGAAGATACTCCTCCCACTTCCTTTGTTTATGCATAACGTACATTCTCCACATGTCCTCCATAATGTTGCTAACCCTCTGTCTATCCATCTGTTTACAGATGATAAGTTGTACTTAAGGCCAACTCTGTCCCCTAACATGCAAACAAAACTTTCCAAACCTAGAAGTGAACTTGGCATCTTTATCAGATACAATATTCTTAGGAATACCATGTAACTTCACTATCTCTCTAATGAAATCCTAAGATAGTTCACTAGCTGAATTCTTAGAATTCACTAGATTGAAGTGAGCTACCTTAGTCAACCTGCCAACCACAGACATAATAGAATCATGATGTCTGGATGTCCTTGGCAAACCTGTAATGAAGTCCATGGAAATGACCTCTCATTTTTGCTCTGGAATCGGAATCAGCTATAATAGATCACCTCAATGCTTACACTCTTCTTTTACCTTTGACAATCCAAACATCTCACAACAAACTTAGCCACCTTTTTCTTCAAGTTCGACCAATGGTGGAACTTCTTAACCACTGTCAATGTCTTCTGATATCCCGGGTGGCCTGAATATGCCTTGACATGATATTCCTGCTAGATATGCTTCTTGAGATCATTGTTGTCTAACACATATATCATGTCCCTAAATATGAACAAACCATTTTCTATGAGATGATAATCCACTTCCTATTCACCTGTACCCTGCTATTGTAACTTGTGCTTAAGTTATTGGTACCTATCATCTTGTTGTCCTGCCTGTAAGATCTGATCCTGTAAATTTGTCCCATATGAACTCATAGTTGTAATGTGATTTACCTGCACTCTTTTGCTAAGAGCATCTGCAACCGTGTTCTCTTTACCCTTAATAAACCTTATCTAAAATTCAAAATCACTAAGCGTGGAAAACCACCTAGCTTACCTAGCATTCAGATTAGGTTGGTCAAATAAATATCTCAGCCCATTGTGATCACTCATCAACAAAAACCTCTTGCTAAGAAGATAATGTCTCCACATCTTCAATGCATGAATGATGGTTACCAACTTATGATCACGAGTCACATAGTTCTGCTTGTGCTCATTTAGTTTCCTTGAATCGTAGCATACCACTTGTCCTTCCTACATCAAGACTCCTCTAAGTCCTCTCTTGCAAGCATCTGTACATACCACAAACTCTTTGTATGGGTCTATAATCTTCAAGACGGGAGAATTTGTGAGAAATTGCTTTAACTTCTCAAAACTAGTTGCACAATCCTCTGTCCATTCAAATTTCTCCCCTTTTCGTTGCAAGGATGTAATAGGGTAGGAAATTTGTGAGAAGTTCCTGGTGAATTGCCTGTAATAAACTGTTAACCTCATGAATGATCTGACCTCATCCACATTCCTAGGAGTTTCCCATTCCATGATAGCATTGATCTTTTCTAGGTCCACTGCTATACCTTCCTTGGAAACCACATGCCCCAAGTAATGAACTTATGTTTGAAAGAAACTGCATTTACTTAGTTTGGCATACAACTGATTATATCTTATCAATTTCGACATTGCTGCTAGATGTTCTGTGTGATTTTCCTCATTCTTAGAATATATCAATGTCATCAATGAATACTATCACAAACTTGTCCAAATAAGGACGCAACACACTATTCATCAAACACATGAAAGTAGTTGGAGCATTAATCGAACCAAAAGGAACCACAAAAAACTCATAATGCCCATACCTGGTCCAGAAAGCAGTATTGTATATGTCCTCTTCTTTGATGCGCACCTGATGATATCCTGATCTCAAAACAATCTTTGAGAACATTCTTTCTCCCTTCAATTTATTGAACAAGTCATAAATCCACGACTAAGGGTACATGTTCTTAATCGTCACCTAGTTCAACTACCTGTAATCAATACACAACTTGAGAGTACCATCCTTCTTCTTCACAAACAACATTGGTGCACCCCAAGGAACCACATTTTGCCTAATGCATCCCTTGTCAAGCATTTCCTTCAACTAAAACTCCAGTTCCACCAACTATGGAGTGCTCATCCTGTAAGGTGCCTTCGATGCTGGTGTTGCTTTCGACATCATAGAAAAATCCACTTCTCTATGAGGCAGTAAATTTGAGATCTCTACTGGAAATACATCCTGAAATTGTTGCAAAAGTAGATACCTCTTCAAGACCTCGACATCATCAACATCCTTACCTATATCTCTATAAATATGAAATGCAAACAATACACATCATTTCCTACTATTGCGCTTGGCCTGCATAGTTGTAACCATCCTCACTAATGTAGGATTCTTCTTAGCTTGTAAGATTCTTTTCTCTCCATCATCATCCATGCACTCAATAGCCTTATCATAACAATCCACCTTAGTCTTGTGAATGTACAACCAATCCATACCCATAAACATATTGTAGGATCCCAACGGAAGCACATTTATATGCGCTAATGTAGACATACCATTCAACTCAAATGCACAAGATATTACCCAGTGATGAATTGTTTGCTTAATACATGTGGCCAACTGCACCAACCAAGAATATTCATGCACTTCTTTATTCAAGCAACACTTATCCACCAATTTAGTATTGATATAGTTATAGTTAGATCAAGGGTCAATCAAAATATAAACAAATTGATCACAAATCTTACCTTCCATATCGATAATAGATTCATGATGATCAACCTACCTATTATCCAATGCTGCATAAATCCAAGGAATAATTTGTCCAACATCCCTAAATTTTTGTGTCTCCTGAGCATTGTAGATGATCTGAAATGACAGTATTAGTTTTGTTGTGCTAAGGGTCTTTCAATTTTAAAAACATGTGCATAATTGGTTCATTAGTTTGCATAAGGATTAAGGAGTTTTTCCAAGAATTATAGATGAACTTTAGTGAATTAGAAGCATAAAAATAAGTTTAAATAACACTGAAAAATAGTGTAAAATAGAGAAATAAGTCACCACATGAATTTTACACAACAGGCATGATGAAGAAGTTCATCCCTCCTGGGCTACATCTGCTGGTCCAACTCCCAATGACTTGTCCATATTTCATTATGCTCAAAATTTTTCTATTACATGTATTTACAGTGCTCTAATGGCTATTTTCTCTGCACCAATGGCTTCAGAATGCTCAAATTAGTCAAGAATGACTCTTCATTCACTCAGAATGGTCGAAAATTGAGCCTCTTGCTCTTTTTCCCAATATCTCCTAGGAAAAATCCACTAAATGTGGAGAACTCCAGTTAACTAGAGTTAAATTAGTGTTGACCGACAAATTTGGCACACTCCTATCCACTTTGCCTATTAATTCGCGCATTTAAATGTTGCGGTTAGGGTTATGGCCAGATGCGCACCCCCATCCGTTAAGAGGCTTGACAGTTAGTAGAAACAACGAAATACAATATTGGAGTTTAATTAAATATACATACGTTCGCAATCAAACAACGCTTATGTTTAAAACAGATCACACATAGCCTTAAATAGCTTACATACACATGAAATAGGGTTCTCGGGACCCACAACACGCAACCAATCACAGTGCATCGCAAATCACTTGCTCGCAAGTTTAACTTGGTATTGATAACGCTAAAACTATAATTTATGCGATGTGCGCAAGCTCATTACATCGCATATTTCAACTTTACCGCATCGCAACCAATTTAACATATCTTGCGAACTTTTAACTTCTAAATATTGTGATTTGCGAAATCGCTTTTCCGAGTGTTGCAATCTCCGCCGCTAGTTTGTTTCTCGATTCGACAATCCACGTTATATCTCTGCCTTCTCACTTCGCATTGCAGGTTAAACAATTTAACTTGTGAAACTTTTTAATGGTAAACTCTATTTTGTGCGATGTACGATGTTTGTCAATTGTGATGAGATCTCTCTCGTTGATCTCCCACTGCTGCTTCTGCGATCTAATCACCACCGTTCATCCCTCGTTGTTGAGTGGATCACGGGCGTCCGCTCCACCTGCAACATTTCCGCGGCTGTGCAATATCCCCAATTCTATATGCAGAGTTCAAGACTTCATGACAACCACCAATTCAGATCCCAATCTATTGGTCGATCCGGTTTTGAACCTGTTTTCCATTTAAAACCCAATCCTGTAACTTTGAATTTTGAGCAAAATTTATGAACTCTTGATCATTCCTCCCCATTGGGAAGCTTTTGGACCCCAAAAGAATTGATTACTTGTTCAGTAGATGAGGGTACAAATCCCTCACCTTTCCAATCTCCATCCATTTTTCCTTGCTTGGTTTAGTGCCTTTGAGCCCAACTCGAAGGTAGTCAACACTTCCCCTCTTTGATGCTCTTGTCCTCCTGTCAAGAATTATATCTTCTTTGAGCTTTCTAGAAATTATGGAAAGAAATATTTAATAGAAGGTAGATGAACATCACCTCCATGATCATTGATCAAAGGAGGCTCATACAAGTGTAAGTTTTCAACATTCACAACTGAATACATTTTCATGTAAGAAGGAAAATCAAGTTGGAATGCATTATTACCAACTTTTTTAATGATCTTGAAAGGACCATAGCGAATGGGTTTGAGTTTTTTACCTTCCCCTTGCATCCTTTCTTTGCTAATGTGCAACCATATCTCATATCCCTCTTGAAACTTGTGATAAACCCAGTGTTGGTCATGCCTCTCTTTGTATTTGCTTTGAATTTTCTCAAGCTGTTCTTGAACTTGTTGATGGATCATCTGAATTTTCTCAATGAAATTTTGAGCCTTATCAATATCACTATGGCCATCAATTGCAACATCCTTCCCAAAGATGAAGTCTAATGGCGATTTTGGAAAATATCCAAAGCATGCTTCACTGGTTGAGGTTTGTGTTCAAGAGTGCTTTGCCCAGTTGTAAGCGTGATGATTGTAATGCAGTTGTTCATCCCATAGCTTAAGATGTTTTCTGCAATATCCTCTCAATAGATGCACAACTGTTCTGTTCACCACTTCTGTTTTTCCATTTGTTTGTGGATGAAAAGCGATACTCTTTTTCAATTTTGTGTCCATCATTCTCCATAGATTTGAAAAAAAATCCCAATGAACCTGGAATCCCTGTCACTAACAATAGAAGTGGGCAATCCAAAATGAATCCAAACATTTTGAAAATAAAGTTCAGTAGTATGTTAGCAACAATGGTCTTCTTACATGGCATAAGTATACACATTTTACTGAATCTATCCACAACTACAAAAATATAATCATGTTGCTTTCTTGACATAGGTGGACCTCCAACAAAGTCCACGGAGACGCTTTCCCATGGCCTTGATGGTATCGGTAGTGGCGTGTACAATGCAAGCTTCCTATTACTAGGCTTACTTGTTGCACGCATAGAACAACCTCTTATAAAACGTGACACACTATCTATCATGCGAGGCCAATAACAATACCTTTGTAGATGTGCCTCTGTTTTGCTTACCCAAAAGTGTCCAGCAATAAGAGAAGAATGAGCTTCTCTCATGACACTTAGCCTCTCTCCTTGTGGAATACATAGCTTTCCCAAATGAAACAACAAATTGTTATGCTTGTGATAATCTCTTTCTTCAACTTAATTCCCTTCACTCAAACTAGCATACACATCTTTGAAATCGACGTCGTGCATATTATTCTATGTAACTCTCATGGACAAAAGAACCATTTTTTAGTAAAGTAGAAGCACTAATGATTGGTCTCGAAAGCATATCTGCAACTTTATTTAATATACCTTTTTTGTACCTTATAACAAAGTGAAATTGTTGAATAAATCCCATCCACCTGAAATGTCTTGATTGCTGCAATTTTGTTTGCGACTGCAAGTACTGTAATGGTTGGTGATCGGTGTGTACAATTGTCTCTTTACCCATCAAGTAGTGTTTCCACTTCTTGACACTTTGTACCAACACATATAGTTCTTTTTCATATGTAGGATAATTAGTCACAACACCATTAAAAGTTTCTGAATGAAAGGCTATAGGCTTACCATGCTACAAAAGGACTACGCCCATGTCATAGTCACTAGCATCGGTGTGTATCTCGAATGGCTATCTCAAATTTGGTAGTGCAAGGAATGGAGTTGAACTGATATTGTCTTTTAAAGCTTCAAAAGCTTGTTGTTCTCTGCCTCCCCATTGGAAGCTTTTCTTCACACTTGTTATTGCATGCATAGGAGTTGCGATGGAAGAAAAGTTAGCAATAAATTTCCTCCAATATTGAGCTGCACCTAAGAAACTTCTTACCTCGGTAACTGTTTTGGGTGTGGTCCAATTCACAATGGCCTCCGCTTTAGAAGGATCAATCCTAAATTCTCCTCCTCCTACAATATGTCCCAAATTGACCAAATAAGTCTTTCCAAACTCACATTTTGACATCTTAAGAAACAATTTTTCCTTCTTCAAAATATCAAGCACTCTATTTACATGCAAGACATGATCTTCTCTTGTTTTGCTGAAAATCAAAATGTCATCTAAGTACACAATAACAAAATCTTCAAGGAATTGTCACAAAGGATTATCCATAACCCGCATAAAAGTTTCCGGTGCATTACATAAACCAAAATGCATAACTAGCCACTCAAAGAGTCCTTGTTTGGTTTTAAATGTAGTTTTCCATATATCACTTTCTGTAATTCTTACTTGATGATATCCACTTCGTAAATCTAACTTAGTGAAAAAATTTGCTTCTTTCAGCTGATCAAGAAAATCATCTATTCTTGGGAGTGGGTAACGATTTTTTACCGTAATTTTGTTCAAAGCTTGAAAATTTACACACATGTGCCAAGTCCCATCTTTCTTTGGTATCAAGACTATGGGTGAACCGCATGGCGAGGTGCTTGGCCTTATGATACCTTTATCTAACATATATTTGATTTGCCTCTTTATTTCAGAATTCTCCATTATCGACATGCGATACATACTGATGTTTGGAAGAGGACAATTCTGCTGCAACTGAATCTCATGTTGAATTTCCCTTTTTGGAGGTAATCCTGTTGGCTCCTAAAACATCTCATGATGCCCATTAACCACATCATATAATTCTGATTTCAACTTAGGATCACATCCCTCAAAATATTCATGATTAATATCAGCTTTGGGCTTAATCATAAGAAGAAAAAAATTCTTACTTGAATTTACCAGCCTCTTTACCTGTCCATCATTTACCAAAACAATATTTGTCTTCTTGCGGTGTGCTCTAACAATGAACTCCTTGCCATCTTTGAATAAATGATACTTGTTCTCATGGAGATACAAGATCGCTTTCCTATCATAAAATTAAGGAATCCCTAATATAATACCAGTTATGTCAAGTGGAATCACATCTAATTCAACTGTGTCAACAAAGCTTGCAGTGATTGCAAACCTCAATATACATTTCCTTGTAACCTGTAGATTTGCATCCTTACAAATCCAACCCAATGGATATGGTTTTGGATGTGGTATGGTCTCAAGGTTAATTTTTTTGACCAAATATTCAGAGATTAAGTTTACTTGTGACCCACTGTCAAACAACGTGTCAATCTTGGTATGCTTGGATATGACCCTCACATGAAACAATTTTATTCTTTCTTCTTCATTTAGAGTGTTCATGTGACATTTTGATGTACTGGTACTGGGTTTGGTTTCAATTTCTTTTCCCTTCATGTTATTCAATCCCATGGCTGTAATTTTAGTCTCATCACTTGAATCGGACCCTAAGTCATGTTGAGCTGTAGCAGCAGTTTTCTATTTCCCTTTGTTATTGGGTTTCTTTGGCCTCAATTTTGGATGTAATTTCCAACAATGAGTTTCATCACGACCTTCTTTTGAAAAATGTTTACAAGTCACTTTTTCTCCCTCTTTCTTAACAGATGCATTATTTTTTTTTCCCTTTTGGGGTTTTCTCCTTGGCTTTACCCTTAAAAGGTTTCTTCCTACCCTCTTTAGGAATGTTCTTCCCTCTAGCTTCTAGATGTGTGGCCTGAACACAAACTTCATCTAGACTGGTGGGTTAAATATGAGAATATTATGTTTTAGGTAGCTATGTAAGCCTCCTATGTACTTTAGCAAAGTTTATTGGATCTGCAAATCCACCCCTAATAAAAGAGCTCTTCTCCTAAATTCCTGGGTGTATTCTTGCACATTTTGTCCCTTTAATTGCCTAAAGTTCTGCCAGTTCATGATGGATTTTTTCATATGAGCTAATGGATAAAATTGTCATTTAATAGTAGCAATAAAATCTGACCATGATAGAATAATGTTACCATGTTTCTTCTTTTCCTCCTGTGTCTTGGCTTCCCACCAAACAAGTGCTTCATCTTCCATTCTCAAAGAAGCTAATTGATTTTTTGTATCATCATCTTGAAGGTTCTGTATTCTTAAATAGACCTCCGATTGTTGAATCCAATTATCTATCTTGTCTGCATTTACTTCACCATTAAACATTGACAATTCAAATTTAACATCAAGTTTTAATAAAGGAGATTTGCCAGTGCTCTTGGAATTGTGTGGTTGATGTACTGAAGAAGAGGTAGAAGATGATGATGATGATGATGAGGGTGAAGATGGTGGCTCTCCATTTCCTCCATTTCCTCCATTTGCCTTCTTTGTCTTGTCTTCATCATGTTGACCTCCTGAATATCCTTGTCCTTCCTTTTGGAGTTTAGATCCATCTCCTTCGAGTCTCTCATTCCTTTCTTGATAAAGAATTCTAACCATCTCAGTCATGTCAAGAAATGCTTTCCTAAACACTCTTTCTTCTTCCTTAGGGTCAACTTCTTCATGAATTTATCCTTCCTTGTGAGACATGCTTAATGGAGCTTATGCTTCTTTAGGAGGTGAAATAGGTGGTGGAGATTGTGGCAATCTTGCTCTCCTTTTCTTTGACTCCTTTTGAGACCCTCCTTCTTCCACCAGTTTGCCTTCTTCCCTTTAGAGCTTGAGCCTTGTAAGCATCTAAAACTTGCAAACTGTTAAACAATTCTTTGCACTAAAGAACACTAGAGAAAAACTCTAGCTCCGATACCATTTGATCTGAAATGAATGTATTAGTTTTTCTATGCTAAGGGTCTTTCAGTTTTAAAAACATGTGCATAATTGGTTCATTAGTTTGCATAAGGATTAAGGAGATTTTCCATGAATTATAGATGAAATGTAGTGAATTAGAAGCATAAATATAAGTCTAAATAACACTAAAAATAAATTTAAAATAGATAAATAAGTCACCACATGAAGTTTACACACCAGGCATGATGAAGCAGTTCACCCCTCCTAGGCTACATCTATTGGTTCGTCTCCCAATGACTTGTCCATATTTCATTGTGCTCAAAATTTTTCTATTAAATGTATTTACAATTCTCTAATGGTTATTTTCTCTACACAAATGGCTTCAGAATGCTCCAATTAGTCAAGAATGACTCTTCATTCACTCAGAATGGTCGAAAATTGAGCCTCCTGCTCTTTTTCCCAATATCTCCTAGGAAAACTCCACTAAATGTGGAGAACTCCAGTTAACTGGAGTTAAATTAGGGCTGACCGCCAAATTTAGTGCGCCCCTATCCACTCTTCCTATTAAGCTGTGCATTTTAACGTTATGGTTAGGGTGATGGCCACATGAGCACCCCCAACCGTTAAGAGGCTTGACAGTTAGCGGAAACAGTGGAATACAATATCGAAGTTTCATTAAATATACATACATTCACGATGAAACAACACTTATATTTAAAACAGATAGAACATATAATTAAACAACTTACATACACGCGGAGTAGGGTTCTCGGGACCCACAACATGCAACCAATCACAGCGCATCACAAATCGCTTGCCTGCAATTTTAACTTGGTACCGATAACACTAAAACCATAATTTATGCGATGTGCGCTCATGCATAATGCCGACACGTGGCTCCCCTCATTGCATCGCATATTTCAACTTTACCGCATCGCAACCAATTTAACATATCTTGCGAACTCTTAACTTATAAATATTGCAATTTGCGAAATCGCTTTTTCGGGTGCTACAATCTCCGCCTTCTCACTTCGCATCGCAGATTAAACAATTTAACTTGTGAATCTCTTTAACGGTAAACTCTGTTCTGTGCGATGTGCGATGTTTCTCAATTGTGATGAGATTTCTCCCATTGATCTCCCACTGCTGCTTCTGCGATCTAATCACCACTGTTCATCCCTCGCTGTTGACTGGATCACGGACGTTCATTTCAATTGCAACATTTCCATGGCTGTGCAATACCCCTGATTCTATATGCAGAGTCCAAGACTTCATGACAGCCACCAATTCGGATCCCACTCTGTTGGTCAATCCGGTTCTGAACCAGTTTTCCATTTTGAACCCAATCCTGTAACTTCGAATTTTGAGAAAAATTTATGAACTCCTGATCATTAGATCTGCAGTCATCCACCTAAATGTTATGGAAAATATCTCCTGCAATGATGCTTACCACAAGTCCAACGCTATAAAGGCTTCCTGCCATCACCCTTGTCCTGCTCCTCAGATCGAAATCCATGTCTTCTATCAATTGCACTGAATTTCTTGTATGATGTTTCATTCTCCTTGTCATATGTATCTTGTGTTTTTCCTCTCTTCTTAGCCCACTTTCCTTCATTCTTATCATTACCCTTTTTAATCCTGCTTAGACTCATTATTATGATTTGATTACTCATAACCGTGCTTCAACTTCCCGATGGATTCCTCCAACAATCTAGGCTCATCAAACTCAATCTTCTCTTTGAAAGATACCAACAACCCACTAATGAATCTTTGAATATTTGCTTTATCCTCCTTAAGATAAGGCACATATATCAACAAATCCAATAATCTACTAGTATACTCCTCATCGGTCATACATCCCATCTTCAACTCATATAACTGTTTTCCCCCTTCATCAAAATATCTTTCAGATAGATACCTCTTCCTAAAAATTATCTTGAATTCACTCCAAGACAACTCCTCTTCTCGAATTCCTCTGACATTCTTTACATATTCCCACCATATGTTTGATTTTCCTTTAAGATTGAAATTAGTTATCCTAGCCTTCATATTTTTTTAATAATCATGCAATATGAAAAACTTATTCATCCCAAGCAACCAAATTTTTGCATCTTGTGACTTCTTCATTTCTCCATCAAATGTAGGAGGCTTTGTTGTCTTAAACTCCTCTGGAAAGTACTACTTCACACTCCTCCTATACAGATGGTGATGGTGATAATGATGTTGTCTCTTTGATCCAAAACTAGAATAGAACCCACGATCATTACCCTTCCCGTCAGGTGTATCCATGAACCTACCATCTCTAACTGTGTCATCCCTGTCAAACCTATATCTTGATTGAGAATTACTGCCATATGCCCCATTAGTCCTTTCCTCCTATCTATAATTGATCTACGATTGTCCCTACCTCTCCAAATATGACAAAATCTAAAGGATCACTGCGTTAATCTCTGCTTTCTTTTCCTGTGCTCTTGCAAGTCCTTCGTGTGACTAAATTATTATGTCATTATCCACCTTACAACTTTTTATTTATGCTTTAAAACTCTTCAATGTGTTTTCTATGTCAAGGGAGTACTTATCACCATGTTGTTCATCTTATCTATAGGGGGAATCACGTGAACTGTAGTACACCATTTTTCTTGTCATATTTGATTTTATTCTTCCTACAAACATACCATGTCATATAAACCAAATATAGACACAATCCACATACCTTAGTGAAGTTTAGGGGATCCTATCTCGTCTGCACAATCAATCCATATTAGCACAACATATGTATATATAATGAATTCAACATATAAAGCATCTCAACATCAACATCATAAACCTTTACATGATGATGCTACTGCAACAATGACTATCACAATGCATTCATAATGAACACATATACAACTAACATTCATGGCAAACACATTCCACTTATCCAGTTCAAGTGTTGAACTTGAGAGCTCTGATACCAATCTGTTGTATCAAATATCACCTAAAGAGAATGAAAAATCACTCTGATACCAATCTGTAACCACCCCACCCACATTTCCCCAGTTTCACTGGCCTGTTGGGGTAAACATGAGACGAAGAGATACTATGAACTGACCTAGCCTGACCTCCTAGATCCAATTAAGGAAGTGGGGCTGAGTACTAATGACAAGCTAACAACTCACAACATCCCACAAGGGCTACATGTCACTCAGAGGCTGAATAACCACCCCAGGTGGCCAAACCATGAGTTGGACCTTTGTTTCTCTACCCTGGGCCCACATTCGCACCAACAATAAGGCCTCCATGCACTTGGAAGCCTCAAACTGCATGCACAACACTACATCCATGCGGTTGTAGCCCAAATTCTCTAGTTTATAGGTTGCGGTCCCAAATTTTAAGCCACCATTTCAGGATAGCCTCCAGACCACTGCCCATAACTAAATGAGACTTTAGAGAATGATAAATAACATCATGAAAAAGCCATTCATATAAAACTTAATCATATAATTGACCTAACTAGGCCTAATCATGATAATCAGTTCGTTAAACACATGGTGAACATGTAAATCTACAGGTCATGCGTGCATATCTGAACAAAAGGGTCTGAAACTTATCTGAGAATCACTAAGAAGGTCTAATACCCTCTCATATTAGCCACAACAACATTTTTTAGCTCATGCATTCATTAACCATTTTTCAACTAAACAAAACATATCAAGATCCATAGTTGGAACCTATTATGGAACCATGCTTATAACTAACATTTAACCATAATAATAATAATGATAGAAAAATCATCAAAGCCACATAATAACAAGTACAAGTACTCATAGAATACAATAGGAAAATATCTCTTATTATCATATGCAAAAGCCAACTACGTCAAGGACTTCCACTTACCATCCGAACATAGATTGGGTTGAACCAAATCTCTTTTTCATCCAATCACCCCTGCGCCATATTCCAAGCATGAATTCAGGATCTCATGGAATAAACCAAACAAAACCAAAACATGGTTTTCAGAGGCCAAAACACCTCAACCCTCAACCAGTGATTCCACCTCATGGTCAGACATCACTAACACCAACCAAATTAGTCTCTACCCAACTGTCTAGGGCTCCCAAAACTAGTAACTTAACCCACAAAGGGCTCCAAAGCGTTTGCCCAACCCAGGATCTAGGAATAGTAACTCAACCCAAGTAGTTCCAGTGCTTCTAGAGCACTTGTGACAACCCACAACCATAAGGAATTATGAGCACCAACTATAAAGCAAATCAAGTGGAAAAACCCACAACACCATGGCTATCCAGGAAATGGTAAGGCAAGGCTAAAACCCCTGTCAATCCAGGAAATCCTCCATGCCAATGATAGATCATAACCACATAATCACATGCATGCATAAATCAAGAAGGAAATCACACATGCAACCTGTTACCTACAAAGCAATATATTTGTAGTTGTTGATCCACCATAGAATTGTAAAAAGATGTGAATTGATCCTCATAAGCCTTTTATCATTGAGGCCTCTATTTTCTTCATTTTCCTTCAAATTTCCTCACATGCAAATTTGTGGCCTTTCAAATCCTTTTTCTCCTATTTTTCATTAATTATTGCCACTTTTCCTTTGCCAATGCCTTTGATAATTTCCATAGCCATTTATTAATCACTAGTGATCCATGTCATTATGTTTTTGCCTAACATTCAACGTGGAATACATGTCCCATGAACTTGGTCTTATTTTATTTATTTACATAGGAAATCAACTAGGGGTTGTTACAAATTTCTAAGATTTTAGGGTCCCAAATCTCCTAAGGGAAAGACATATCCATTATGGAGCCATGGAGAAGTATTCTTTGTCAAGGTGGAATCTATAAACCCATGGCTTCATCAACAAGTCAGTTGAATTCATGAAATATGGTCCTCCCTAAAATATGTGATCTCTTTCCTCTATATTGTTGAATATGGTTGCGAAGAAACCCTTGGACCCCAAATTTAGGTCGAGATCCCCTTTGAGTGTCTATTTATTCTAGATCCAACTAAGTAGGGTTTTTTCAGAGGGATAGAGACATACAAATTTTCATATTACCGCATGCTCTCTCATATATTTGATTTTTTCCCGTATTTTTTCTTATAGGGTTTCTAGGAGGGGAGCTTTGACTACTGGAGGAAGGTAGGAACCGTTAGAATTTGGATTGTTCATTGCTAAAGTAGAAAAAGTAGTGGTTTTAGCTTCATTATTTGTCGTATTAGATAGGTTCTCCTTTTGTTGTGGTTTATAAGTTCAGGAATTACTTAATTTGTGCAAGCTGGCCTGATCATCCTTTGGAAGTGACTGCGTTTTTGTAGTAAGGGACTCCTCCAACCCCCCAAGGGGGCACCACTGGAGGGAAATATGTTGATGGCTGAGGCAAAAACCTTAGAAGTAGAGGTTCCATAGCCAAAAGAGAGAAAATTTTGTAATTTTGTTTTTATTAATAAAATTACCAACAATTTTTTGGAGAAAAAGGAAAAAGCATATTACATTAAAATAATTTTAAGCAATAATGATTCATATTTGTAATCATGATATTTCATAACATATAATTAATAAACATATAAAAACTTACTAAATTTAATTCCCCCCCGAAGGAAAAATCATAATTTCCATTAATAAATAGTGAAAATTACATGTTGTAGATGTTGTAAAGCATATCCAAAAAGTTGATTGTTTATCACTCAATAATAATCTAAAAGATAAGTGTATATATAGTCCATATACATAATATATGATTTCATCTATATCTAAACGTGTAAAATAAAAACCTCCAAAATAAGAGTCCAGTTAAAAGGCTTGCTAACAAAAATCCATTAGTTGTATATGTATGGTATATCCATTATCCCATAAATGGAAACCAAAAAGCCACTCCAGATCTACTACCACCTATATATGGTCATCAGATGGACGATGATAATGCTGATAATGCTCTGGTACATTGTGCTTAGTTATTTGCCAAGTGTCATGATCTTATTGCTCGCCTTATTTGGAAATTTGATTAGAAACTAAGCTCCTTTCCCTGTAAATGTGTCGACAATAAATGTTATCAAATTGTGCCTTTAACATCATCATTTCATCCTATAAATTACCGAGTATGTGAGTGTGACAAATATAAATTTGGTTTAACCAAAAATTAACCGCTTTGGAGTTACAAAAGACCTGTAGTTGTCAACAAGAAAATATAATTAACTTGAGACTGAAAATTTCTGCAAAATTATTTGTGTCCAAACCTAATCCAGACATCAATTTGAATAAGTGAGTATAAATAAGGATCTACACGCCACCGCACCTGCCATTTTGAGAAGGTACATCAAAATAAGTCCACGGTTTGGGTTAGTCAATGGATTATGTGGAAATAATATGGGTATCTGTTAATTTTTCTTCTTTAGGTAGGAGATCATAAATCGATAACACATGAGCACTGATATGGTCTAGAAGGAAATTGATATCCTAAAAATTTTCTAGACTTCTCCTAATCCATATACCCCTTGCAAATGAGCACAGGGATGTTCCATAGTTTTTTAGGACTGGTCTCATTCCAACATTTATACCATGCATCATTAAACGATTCACCTTGCCACCTAATGCAAATATATAGAGTATGATAAATCATATTCTATATCTAAGAAGCAGAAGGACACAACAAAAATAGGTGGTCAACCATTCCTTGTCTTTGTTGCATAATACACACCATGAAGGACCTTGAACTGATTTCCTTTTAAGATTATCACCCGTGGGAATTTTATTTGAGAGCAATAACCATAATAATAATTTGGCTTTTGGTGGAATATTCAATTTCCATATGATCTTCCACCACCATAATAGCTCCTTTGTCTCTTTAGAAGCATAGGTAAATAAGTAACCTTCCTTTGGAGTATACATCCCCATTTTCGAGTATATCCATAGAAGTTCATCCTCTCTGTCTTGAATTCTAATATGAGAAATGGATAGATAATTTGTGTAGTCATTCCAAGCTTGGTGCCGATGAGTTGGTAAATTTATTGTCCGAGTTGATAACTAACATTGACCCCAAATGGAATAATTTTACAAATCCGCCACTTGATTAAGAGTTTTCTTCCCAAGATCTATCAGAAATGTCGCTAAATCAGGAGGAAGAATGTGCATATCACCACAACCAAATCATGGGTTGATCCCTATCAGTACACGTACACCGAACCAATTCTTCATGCGAGACTAACCCAATAATATTGAAAGTTAATAGATTTAATTAATAATATATTTCTCTCTATGTGTGTGTGTGTGTGTGTGCCCCAATGGTTAGCTCAACCAGCCAAGTTCATGTAGTTAAAACACCTTGTCAATGGAAGGTTATCATGTCAATTCCCCTTGACGCTCTTGGGGTTAGGCTCTGCTCATGAGAATGTTGGAAGTGATCCCTTCGAGTGGATCTATCCGAATAGTTTTCGTGGATGTAGTGGCCACCGATCTTCGATGTCTGTGAAGCACACATTAAAAAACTAACTAACTAAATAGCTAGATATATATATATATATATATATATATATATATATATATATATATATATATATATATATATATCCCATTTACTATATAAATTAATAATTAGTCATATTCGTAGCCATTATATTTTCTAACATTATATTTAAATTTAATTAATAAGCAATAGAAGCTTAATACTTACAATAAATTTTTTTTCCAAACGATACATACACACACACACACACACACACACACATATATATATATAACAATGTTATGCATATCACATTAAAAAATAAAAAAAAAAATTATAAAATATGTCAAAGAAAAATGTTAAGCACACATATATGTAATTATAGGTATTATCATAAGCTTCGAGGGGGAAGCTTGATTGGAAAAAATCATGATATGAATATTTTGGGAAATATGTGGTTTTATCTTCAAATCCCCCTGACTACCCGTGCGGGGCATGCATTGGTTCACCTAGAGGTATAATGGTAGTAGTTGGAATCGACCCTGTAACACCCTCCTCCCACATCTACCCAAGTAACCGACCAACAGGGGTAAACATGTGACAAAGAGTTACTATGATCAAATTCAACCTCCTAGGTGACCTTAAGGAAGTGTAACCGACATAAACATATGAAAAACACCTTCCACATCAGCAACATAACTCCCAAGAGCCATCCCAACCACTTAGGCATCCAACCCATGGTTACCAATGAGGTTTTATACCTTCAAACCCCAAGACTCTCCCACAATATAGGAATGAGCGTGTTTGGGAGGCTCTGGATGCTCCCACAACATATGCATGCATGCGTCCGGGGACTTTTTCCCACGAACTTGTGCCAACATCACTGAGAGCTGAGCCACTTTTTCATGCCCAAAGCCTAGGTCACTTCCCAGAACTCATTGAAAAGCTCAGACATGGAATATAATAATGAAACAATGGTGCAAAATCAAATACTCAAATAAGGACTTGACTGGCCCCTACTGGCCATGTCAGACATTTTGTCAAACATGTCGCAAAGGTGTAATCTACAGGTTTAAATAACAGATCTGAACATAGGGGTATTATACTTATTTGAGAATCGTTAAGAAGTATTGTTTCTACATCACATTAACTCCATTATAGTCTATTTAGTAATAGATACATTGTTCATTCAATTATGAATCAAAACATGATGATAGCCATACTTCATCACCATCATAAAACTCAGTCATAAGTAGCATATAAGAAACATGAATGACAAGCAAACAAAAACCATATAATCCATAGAATAGAAAGCATATTTACCATCAATACAAGGGGGAAATAGATCTTATTGCCATAATAAAAATGAAACCAAGTTTGGGACTTCCTTGTTCCACTCGACCATATACATGCATGAGCCAAATCTCTCTTCATCTAGTCACCCCCATGCCATATTCCAAGCATGAATGCGGGATCTCATAAACCAAATCCATCAAAACCAAACTAGGCTTCCAGAGGCCAAACCACCTCAACCCTCAACCAATGATCCCACCTCACCACCGGATTGGTCTCTACCCAAGTTATCCAGGGCACCAGAGCATTTGTTCCAACCAAGGCTCCAGGACTATTAACTCAACCTCGGTTGTTTCCGGGCTCCAGAGTGTTTATCCAACCAAGGCTCCAGGACTAGTAACTCAACCCACCTAGGGCTCCAGAGCGTTTGTCCAACCAAGGATCTAGGACTATTAACTCAACCCATAATTGTCCTCCAGAATCCAGAGCATTTGTCCAACCAAGGCTCCAGGAACTAGTAACTCAACCCACAACTAAAGGAGTATGAGAACCAACCAGAAAAAAATAATGAAATGAACCATGGTTATCTAGGAAATGGCAAGGGTAGGAAAATCCACTATCAATTTGGCAATCCTCCATGCCAATGATAGATCATGACTAAGAAACCACATGCATACACCATGCGTGCTAAAACTAGTGAGGAAACTATACATGCATCTCAATACCAGAAACACACTCCTGTTGTTATTGTTGATCCCGATGTCCTCTTACGCTTTCCAGCCTTTCCTTTGGCTTCTTGCTCCAAATCCAAAGTACGCCACACTCCTCCAAGAGTGCTCCAAGGAAACTCTAATTATCCAAGAGTATGAGAGAGAGAAAGAATAGAATGAAAGCCATAAGTGTGAGAAAAAGCTTGCCAACTGATCCTCATAATCCTTTTTATCAAATGAGGCCTCTATTTTCTTCATTTTCCATTATTTTCCTTCATTTTCCTCCTCACATGAAAACTGTGACCTTTCACCTCGCTTTTATCCTATTTTCCATTATTTTCATAAATAATTGTATTAAATTCCACTTTTCCTTTCCAAAGCCTTAGCCATTGCCTTTTCCAATTTCTTTTAGCCATAATAAACCAAAATGAACATCCACTAGGATGTTTTTTCCCAACATTTAGCTTGGAATATATGTCCCATGACCTTGTTATTATAATTTTTTACATGGATTTTTAACCAGGGTTGTTACAGAACCCTCCCTCTTGGGGGAACACCGTCCTCGGTGTTCAATGACACATACAAACCATCAAACTACTAAAAATAAAACATATTTCCTATAGAGCTTTATAACATAGGTCGTTGCAGTATTTACAATGACCACTACTGAAAACATGACAAACATACCGTTTACTAGAACTTTATAACACAACTCATTATGATATTTACAATAACAAACACATATATACCACCATACTGTCTATGGAGCTTTATAATCCAGCTCGATACAATATTTACAATAATATACACATATACACATATAAACATATGCACATTTTCTCAACCAACAAATAAAATAATACAATGCCTGCATCCGCAACAAGGGAATCCAGAAGCTCAGACCTCCACCCTCAAGGTAATACCATGATTCACCTCCTTCCCAGGAAGTCTAGAATCCACTGCCAAAGTCAAAGCTGCATCCAATGTCCAGTGCTACAATATTGTGCCACGCGTCCTCTCAGTGAACAATTACTGACTCATTGTTCCAGAGCACACTCCCAATATGCATCTGATTCCATTTGGAAATGCTAATGTCCAAACAATCCATCCTTGGTCGTCCCTTCTCTGCTACACAGTCCCTAGGGAAATTCAGTCATCCCCTTTCGTGCAGTCACACACCTTCCAAGTTCTGCTGGCACCCCCATCCGGGAGAATCTAACTCTCGGTAAAGCTTCCTTGCATTGGAAAATACAAAAACTAAGGCGTATCCCGGCCTCAAAACCATCATATCGGTCATAACATGCTCATGGAAATCAATGGACACTATTGGGTACCAATGTCCCACAATGTCCCTCCTCCTTAAATTCTTTACCATCATATTGTTTCATGTTTCAATTCCTTTTGTTGTTGTTGTTAATTATTGCAGTTGGTTTCAACCACCCAAACTGGGCATTGCATGTTTTCTTGTACTAAGCACATATTTTACATTATATTCAAAATAAATTCAAATCATACCTCATCGGTAGCTCATAAATAAGGTACAGTTACAATTCTGTTTACTTCCTTTCACAACAAGTCAAACTGGTTGTTGATCAAATCATCATGTATAAACATATCACATCCAGTTAGCTCAAAACATAATCATCATAGGTCAAAATCATGAATCACATGAAATCATCATAAACCATAATCATAAATCACATGTAACCATGATAAGTTAGAATCACAGATCATATGCATAATAAAGATGAAATACAATACTGATGCTTATCCTTCATCGGTCCTTACTTATTCCTTTGTTCTTTTGTACACACACCGGATCGGTTGCCACACTCGGCAAGCACCCAATGCATTTTCTTCCCTTCAATCATATACACATACACACATTGTACATCACACCACACACATCCACACACGGAGTACAAAACCATACAATACATGCACCCACATTGACATACAACACATACCCCTACATCCAGTGTACAATACAAAACAATACATACGCCTACACCGACATACAACAAATACACCTACACTCGATGTACAATACAACACAACAAAATACATATACATATACATAGTAAAACACAATGAATATACATGTCACGATACCGCAACTACACCATGTTTTCTGGATAAATCCCTCTTGCGAACAAGAGCGATCTCCCTAGTACCCCAACAGATAACTAGAAACAAACAACCATTTGAATATATCTTTCCCTAAACTATTAGAATTTAGATTATCAAAACTTAGAAATGAGGAGGTAATTCTCCTACCTTTCAACAAGATGTTTGATGTAGACCTTTCCGTTCATCTCGAAGAAGTCCTTCAATATTGAGAAGAACCTGCAATCACAAACATTCAAAGAATCAAAAGAACTTGCAATATATAATAATTCAAAACACCAATTTAACTTAATGATCAAGGATATTAAGAATTTTCATTGTTTTAATGAATCTAAAAACAACACAATGAGAAAAAGGGATCCATATGTATTATCGAGAATATAAAGAGAAATATTACAACCTGAGCCTTGATGTCTACAAATTTCTCCCATATGACTTCACAATCGTGCTCCCTGGTTTGACAAGCTTTCCTCACTAGAATGACCATCATAGGTTTATCTTTAGTGAACTCTTTATGTGCAGAGTACAATCTCCAATGTACATTCTACAATCTACCCCTAACCCTGAAGCTTCAGCTCAATTTATAGGAGAAATTGAGGGGATTTCAGATCCATCAATAGAGGGATGAGATCCTCTAATGAAGGGATTAGGGTTCCTTCATCCAAGGGGATAAGTTCCATGAGTGGAGGGATATAGCTCGAACTGGCGCGACTCAAGAGGCTTTTAGTTGGAAGAATATGTGCCCAACTATGCTTCTAGAAGTTACTTTTCATGTTTACTTTCTTTTACATGGGGTGTGCAGGTTTTATGGGCAAACACAGCACATATGTCTGTAAATAAAGGAGGGAATATCAATGCATGCGTAGGAAGTGACCACAAAAGCGCGTAGCCAATATTTAAGAGTTTTTAAGATCTTTTTCCTAGTTCTCAAGACTTGGTTTAGGAATATAAATGTTTTCACTTATAAGGAAGCATGAGTATGGATAGTGATAGATCCTTATTGACAGTCAAATGTCATGGTGACAAAATTACATGTAACAAATTGCCTCCTAAAGTGCGAATTCTAAGAAAATATTTTAAGAGAGTAAAGTGCTTTATCATTCCAAGGATTGTATCGAAGACATCGGTCGAAAACCTGTAAGAAATATTCAATGCAAATATATAATCATCACTGAGGTAGGCATTCCCATACTCAGAGAAAAACTAACAACATGTTCTGGTACAGATATGACTTAGCATTACATCAAAAGTAGACCATCTGTTATGAATAAGTCTAATGTATCATGAATACATAAATCCTCGCAGCTTGGATGGTTGAAACTAGATCCAGGGTCTTGATTTCATCTTCTAGAACTAGTACGAATCTATCCATGCGATTGATTGTTTCAAAGTCGAACATGGTAGAAACCACTTGATTACTGGTCAATGATGAAAATCGTTAACAAGTGTGAGAGAAAACACCAGTAATGACAATGGATCTCAAAGTACTTCAATACAATATATGAAGTGTGAATGAATGATTTGGAGTCGAACACTCATAAAGTCATTTGATTTGTTATCACCCAAAAATTTTCAAAACATCATTGTGTCAACTCTGTTTTTTTATCATGGTCTCAAAATAGGTTTGAAAGTAAATTTAGGATTTGGTTAAGGGTAGGTTAGAGTTTTATAAGTTTCAAGGTCATCATTGAATTCAAATAAAGTCTTTTAGAGGTCCATTCCATGATCAAATACTCACATTTTCCATTTAGGAGTTATTCCATAAGGTTTCGGGTTAAATTTCTGCAATTCGCCAAGAATACTCCGTTTTGTATCGCCGCTAGTTCAAAAAAGTGGATTTGCGCTACGAAAGCACTAATACTTTCATAGCGCAAACTGGAAAAAATACACTATGGGCACTACGAAAGCACGATTTCTTAACCGTCTTGTCAATTGAGCTGAGATTTGTCAGAATTTGTTAGGAAATGATAGGATAGTGGTATGGTGAGTCAGTTAAGGATCAGATTCAATGTACTTACCTGTATCACAATCATCATCATCATTGTAGGGCATGAGTGAGGCATCATTTAGTTATGAGATGACATCTTAAATTAAAAAAAATTCCTAATTTGGTCATTCTCATTTTCATTTGCCTCCATACGAGTGTCTGAGCTCTGAAGCAGTCAAGCTAAGCCCGTGGTTGTTCTATAAAAGGCTATCTTCGCCATAATCAAGCGAGGTTGTTCCATATCCTCAAGCGAGGCTGATCATATATTCAAGCGAGGCTGTTCATATCCTAATCAAGCGAGGATGTATCATAGATTTAAGAGAAAATGACAGGTTTTTCTAAGAGGCATGGCAGAGGAAAAGAAAGTCCATAGAGGGGGACATTGCTTAAGATATGAGCCTGAAAATATGGAGGCTATAATTGAAGATCAAACAGTGATGGAGGCTTTTAGCAAAACAACTTGTCTTCGGTTTTGTGAAAAGCTGCAGGGTTGCCACACACAGGTGTATAAAGAATTTGCCTTAAACTTTAGTGGAACAACTACCAAAGTTGGGATGTTAAATGTGCCAATCACACCTTAGATTATTGCTTCTGTGAAAGAAATACCAAGGGGGCAAGAGACTTGTTTTAAAGGTTTTAAATTTGATATGGAACCATGCAAGGAATTCATGAAACCTGAGTATGCAGATATGGACCTCAATAATGCAATACCTAGAAGCTGTATCAAAGACACTTATGCAAAGTTGATGTTCAACATTCAAATATACTTTACATGTCAAGGTAGATACCATAAAATTTTAAGCTGCTTCTGCATTTCACAGGTATGATATCACTAGATTTTCCCTTTTATTTGCATAGGAGCCTTGCTAAAATAGCTGATAAAGTACAAGCCAAATTTGATGGTTGTGAAACATCTTTGTTTCACCTTGGTTTGATAAAGTTGTTGGTTTTGAATGAGCTTCAGAAAATAAGCAGGGATTGGTCTTCCTTTTTGTTTATGAATGGTTTTGAACTGGAAACCCTAACCCTAGCTAGAAACCCTAAAACTAAAGGAACTCCTTCACCACTAGTAGAAGAGTCTAGTCAGCCAGCGGTTGCAAAATCAAAGAGGTTTGTAAAGTTGAAACCAATGAAAAAAGTTGAGGAAAGGACAGAGAAAACACAAGTGCTTGTTGCACCAACTCCATCACCTGCAAAATAAAGGTAAAAAAGTGTCAAAGAGGCAAAACAGAAACAAGTTGCTAGCAAGCAGGAAATCAAAAGAATGACAAGAAGCCAAGCAGTGACATCAAAGGGGAAAACAATTGTTTCAGGTATAGAGGACAACCCAATGATAAAGGGAAATTTATATGACATCCTTCATGCAATTGATATAGAAGAGACACCCATCGTGTAAGCTAATTTCATTGGAGTAGATGAACACAAACAAAAAAAGGCTGTGTCAGCAAAGAAACTTGAATTTGAGGGTGAAAATGCAGCCTTTATCTTTCAAGCAAGTAAACCTTTAACTAGACATGCCAAGAAGCTTAAGGAAGGTAGCCAAGAGGTCCAAGAGACTATTGAAACAATCAAAGTTCCTGAAGAGGTGGTTGATCTTTCATCACCAACAGTGGAGCATGCAGCTAGCAGGACAATGAAGGGAAAAGAACACATGATAGAGTGTCAACATCTTGAGGAGAAATTGAGGTTAGAAAAACAAGAGATTGCAATGATGAGAAAGAGGGCCAGAAAGCACAACATTGAAAAAACATAGTTTAAAAGAATGAAGCCACTTTGGGAAGGTCAAACTAGTTCTAGGTCTGAAATTCCAAGCAGTGCAGAACAATTTTTTACATGGACAGTTCCAGCCATCAAGGAAGCCAAATTTGTCAGAGTAATCAATACTCACTTGAGAGCCAGTAATATAAGACTAAGAGATCAAGTGGAGGACTTGGAGCAGCAGCTGGAATTAACCCAAGATGAGCTAAAAAATAGAGGTGCAGAATGACAAATCATTAAAAAGTCATAAGCTAAGTCAAGTGAAAAATTAAGAATGGACCTCATGAATATTGTGTTTATGAGTTCATATGACTTTTTGTTTTGATAAAAATAGTGGTATTCTAAAGTTTTGACACATTTTTGGTTTAAATTTTGAAGAAATCTGGGCAAAACTTCTCACTCAGCAGTTTCGTAGCGCAAACAGTGCAAAAAGAGTGAAAAGCGTTGTGAAATTGCTGTAGCAGCTTTTTTCACTCTTTCTCCTAAATTTTTGAAGGGAAAAAGTGTAAGTTATGACCTGAAATTGATAGGGAGTTTGTGTTAATTGATAATGAAGATAAATCTGGAAGAAAGAAGCCAAAATTTTGAAGGTAAAAGGGTTAAAAGGCTGCGCTACGAAAAGCGTTACAAAATTGTGCTGTTTTCGTAGCGCAGGTCTACTTCTACTATTTTGAATAGTTTGATGGTGGTCTTGGATAGCTGGCACTTAAGAATGATTTTGGAAAGGTATTACTTCGGTTTCTAACAACAAATAACCTTAAAGTGATGGGTTTATGATGGTCAGAGTGTCTCAAGAATGCAAAGAAACATATGCCTAGAAAACATTGGACAATTTCCTAATTTAATGGAGATTAGTGTTATGGTCATAAAGTGTTGAAGCTTATCATCTGGATTCGACCTCATGGGAATACAGTTGGAAAATGATGTCATCTATTTTAGATAAGGTTGTTATGAGTAGAGTTAAGGAATTTGAATCCTATTTGTAATAGGACTGTTTATTAGATTTGCAACTTTCATTTTGTTATAAATACCATGTCATGTGGTTAGGCAAGGTGTCAAAAAAGTAGGAATTCGATGTATCTAGCTTAGGATAAGGTTATCCTATATTGTAAATGATCTATAAAAAATCAAGAAGTTGAATATGCATGGGTTGGACATTTTTATCAAAAAGACTATGTTTATTGTAAGTGACTGGCTTTCAGCTTAATACAAAGTTTTCTACTTAGCCAACTCAAGATTCATAAAGAGTTCTAGTGTGTTCTTGTTTTAATGACATCTTTTTACTATCCTATTGCAGTGGTGTTTTCTTATGTTACTCAAAATTCATCTTGGATGCTCTGACTTCCTACATAGACAAACTAACTATGTGTTTTACAGTTTCACATTTGTATCTCTTTACTAGAACTCTGATATGTCTTGACTTCCATGCTAAGTAGATTGTTTGGTTTTACTGAATCTATTATGATTCCATAAGCCCAATTTGCACTTGCTAATGTGATTTACAACCAATATCTATCATTTATCTGCTTATTACCCCACATAGAGTTAGCCATCTATATTTCTATGAAAAATCATTAACCCTTGAGATAGCCCTCTCAGGTTGAGGAGGCTAACCCTCAATCAAAAGATTGGTTTGAAACTATTACATTAGATTGATTTGATTGTTAGCCTATTAGGTCTGATTTTGTGATAACATTTTGGTGCGTCTGCCGAGAGCTTGAAGATTATACTTTCCTAATATTTTAAGGTGACTCCATTTAAAGTTTATATGATTAAAGGTGGCTTTGAGAAGGAGATACATGAGGAGTAATCCCGACCCAGATCCACCTACCATTATGGACAATCCAAACACCATTTCTAGAGACAATAAAGGCATTTTTGAAATATCAAGTACTCCATCACATTCAAAATCCTTGTCCTCTGAAATTTTAAGAAGCCCTGAAGATAAAAGAGTTCATGATAAAATTCAGGAGGTTTTGTTTAGATTAGAAAGTGAAAAAGAACTAATTGAAATTATCTTAGACTTGCATAAGAGAGGTATTGATACCTCAACTCTAGTAACACATGGAGACAAAGAAGAGTTTTGGGAAGCTGTTACTTCTGAGTTGTTGTTGGAAAAAGAGTTTAGATAAATTCAAAGAGCTTGACCCTTTTGAAGTATTGTTGAAAAGTAAATCTGGTTTTCCCCTTCCAAATTGGAGTTCAATTATCAGTTAACCACAAAGACCAAATAGTCCTCCTCATGCAGTTTTTCATCCTTTATTTCTACCATCCCTAAAGCTACTATAGTCCCTTTAAACATGGCTGGAAATGTACCTCCTCCACCTGCTGCACCTGCTAGATATGCCCCTCTTGTTCTTCCAGCTGTCTTACATGATCTTCCTAGCAAATATGCTGCTAGAATCAAAACTTGGGGAAGTGATGAAGGCATTACAGCAGAGGAACATATGGATCAATTTAATGATTTTATAGACAGGGAGGAAGTTGATGATGAAGATGTTAAGTTGAGGTTGTTCGCTCAGAGTTTTACTGGTGAGGTTAGAAAGTGGTATAAAGCCCTTACTCCTAGAAGTATTCATAATTGGAATGAATTTGAAGATGTTTTCCTAAGAAAATGGGGAAATAGAACTAATCCAGGACAAGCCCTCACTGAGTATAGTACTTTGAAGAGAGAAACTGATGAGTCTGTTCAAAACTTTTAAAAAAGGTTTAATAAAGTGTTAGACTCTATTCCTGATCATTTGAAACCACCACAAGCCTTAGCTCAAATGAGGTATGCCGAAGATTTTGGCTATGAGTTTTCCATACTGCTGAGAGAAAGAGAATCCCCTACACTTGCTAAAATGCAAAATGATGCAGTGAAGGTGGAGGTTAACCTGATAGCAGCTAAAAAGTAAAAAATGGGTAAGACTAAGTTGAAAGAAGAAGAGAATCCTTCCTCCTCTACCTCTCAGGATAAGCTGGATTCAATGATGAAAACAATGGAAAAGTTGATGGATAGATTAGCCATTGGGAATAATTCTGCTCCTCCTGCTCAAAATGAACCTCAATTTAGAAACCCTCAGTTCAGGAGACCTCAGAATCAACAAAGGCCAAGGGAAAACAGAAATCAGCAGCCTGATCCTCTAGTGAGACCTCCTTTCCAACAAAACTTGGTTGATGAAGAAGATGATCCTGAAATTCTTGAAGATTCTATTCATTTTTTTGATGAGGAAATGTCTAGAATTTTCTTGACAAAAGAAGAACACGATCAATCAGATCAAGGTAATCATGAAGAGGAAACATCAGACTATCTAAAGGTGTATCAACATGCTATTTTCAAGATGCAGAAACAATATAATCTCAGAAATAGAAATGTGCCTATCATTGTAAACAAACACAACCTAAGAAAGATACACCTAAGGTTTTTGATGGCAATAAGGATGCTCCTAAGGTTGCTGAAGGTAAGAAAGATACACCAATTTTTCCTCTTATCAAAGAAGCTGAAAAATTTGTTTATGTTTTCAACCTTGAGAATGAAATTTCTAAGATTAAAATATCAGTCCCTTTTAGTGAGATTCTCAAGGTAGATGAATATAGAAGCAATATTTTTAAAATATTAAATTCACAACCAGGAGCTGCTGATATCTTGAATGTATTAGAAGATCATCCAACCATATATTTGGGTCCAAGACTAGAAGATGAACATAATGAGGAGGTCCCTCCTTTTTATGTGAGCCTTAGCATTCATGACATGAAATTTCATAATGCTATGTTGGATTCAAGGGCCTCTCACAATCTTATGCCCAAATTAATCATGGAAAGAATGGGGTTAGAAATAACTAGGCCATATAAAGACTTGTTTTCTTTCGATTCGAAAAGAGTTCAAAGCATTGGTTTAATCAAGGATGTTGTTGTTGGTCTAACACAAGTTACTGCTAAGACTGTAGTCATGGACATTGTAGTAGTAGACATTCCACCAAAGTTTGGTATGCTATTGTCAAGGTCATGGGCAACAAAAATTAAAGGTACAATGCAGATGGATCTCACTTATGCTACCATTCCTATTTTTGGTGAGCAAATAAGATTGTATCGAGAGACAAGAATGGACTACATGGTAAGTAGTAAAGACAAACCTTAAAATTTTCCAATTTATGCTCTTGATACTGAACTTGGTTCTGCTATTCTTTTCAATGAGTTGACTAGTGAAGCAGAAGAGGAGAGGAAAGCAGAAAATCAGAGTTCTGAAATTCAACAGTCTGAAAATCAGCAAACAGAAAATCAACAAGTTAGCGATAAGGAGGTGGAAGGTTAGTGGTCATTGAATTTTGAAGGATCAGCAAGCAGAGAAGGAGCAGGAGTAGGGATTTGGATTAAAAATCCAAGTGATGAGAGTAAGTTCTTTTCCTATAAACTGAGCTTTGATTGCACGAACAACATGGCTGAATATGAATCCTTGATTTTGGGTCTAGAAATTTTGAAAAGAATGAATGCTTAAAACATTTCTGTTTTTGGAGACTCAGAATTAGTCATTAAATAGGTTGAAGGTGTTTATCAAACAAAAGACACAAGGATGAGAGCATATAGGAATTTGGTTTTAGACATGTTAGAAAACTTTCAAGCCTATTCATTCATGGCCAAAACTAGAGAACAAAACTCCATTGCTAATTCTCTTGCTGTCTCTGCGAGTCTTTTCATTATTCCTATGCATTCCGCAGAAAAATATGAGGTTGAGATTCGTCATAGACCAGCTATCCCTGATAATATTACTCATTGGCAAGTTTTTGAGGATGATCAACAAGTGAAAAACTTTATTGAGATGAAAGAAGAGTTTGAAAATATACAAGTAGATCAGAAAAATATGCTGGCTGAATCTAAAGGGAATTCTGAAGTTTTGCAACTAAAGAACAATTCCATACCAAAGGGACTCATACCTCTAGAAATTTTTTTTGATCAGAATGATGTTTTTAAATCCCCTAAGTTACAAGCTGATGATGAAGAAGTTGACAGCTGCAACGTTGGTACAATAGCTATGCCCAACATGATTAAACTTTCAAAGTTTCTTTCAGTTGATATGAAGTTTAAGTATGTTAAAATGATGAAGAGATTCATAGATGTCTTTGCTTGGAACTATGCTGATTTGAAATAATATGATCCCACCATTATTCATCATACTATTCCCATAAAAGAAAATTAAATGCCCTTCAAGCAGAAATTGAGGAGGATCAATCCACTTCTCATGCCATTGATTGAGAAGGAGGTAAAAAAACTCTTTGATGCCAAAATCATCGTTCCAATCATATTTTCAAATTGGCTTGCAAACTTGGTTTCAGTTAGGAAAAAGAGTGGAGAAATCAGAATATGCATTGATTTCAGAATTTTGAATAAAGCTTCCCTGGAGGACAATTATCCTCTCCCAAAGGTGGATCAAATTTTGCAAACTATTGTTGGTTCTCAGAGAATGTCTATGCTTGATGGTTTTTCAGGTTATAATCAGATCCTTGTACATCCTGATGATCAGGAAAAAACAACCTTTACTACACAATGGGGCACTTTCATGTACGCCAAGATGCCATTTGGTCTCATGAATGCAGGAGCTACCTTTCAGAGGGCAATGGAAATTTCTTTTTCTGAAGAGAAGGATAAGATGGTGGTTGTTTATCTTGATGACATAACAATCTTCTCAAGGAGGGAAGAAGATCACTTGAAACACCTAGAAAGAATTTTGCTGAAATGTAGAAGGTTTGGAATCTATCTAAATCCCACCAAAAGTGTTTTTGCTTTAACTTCGGGTAAATTACTTGGACATATCATTTCTAAAGATGGGATTAAGATTGATCCAAACAGGGTCAATGTAATTCAGAAGGTGGATTTTCCAAGAAGTAGGAAGGAGATTCAATCTTTCCTTAGAAAGGTAAATTTTGTAAGACGATTTATTCCTAATTTTGTTGATATTGTGAAGGACATAACAAGGATGCTAAAGAAGCGAGTTGATATTAAGTGGACAACAAAAGCAAGAAACTCATTTGAGGAAATCAAAAGTGCACTCACACAAGCACCGGTATTGATCAGTCTAGATTTCTCAAAGGAATTTATGGTTTTCACTTTTGCATCAGAGAATACTATCGCTGGAGTTCTGCTACAAAAGGGAAAGAAAGGTATTGAGCAGCCAATTTCTTTCTTTAGTAGGACATTAGCCAACTCTGAGCTGAAGTATAATATCTTAGAGAAGCAAGCCTATGCCTTGGTGAAGGCTATCAAAGATTTTAGAATTTATATTTTGCATTCTCATATTGTGGTGTTTGTTCCTAATACTGTTGTGAAAGACATCCTCACTCAAGACGACCGTGATGGTAAGAGGGGAAAATGGATTGCTAAATTGCTAGAGTATGATATAGAGATTAAGCCAACAAAATTGGTCAAAGGGAAAGGCCTAACAAAAATGATAGCGCAGTCAAACTTTGACTGTCTCGACATAAACTTGATTGTAGAAATATCAAAAAATTCAAATGATGAAGAGGAACTAGTTCCTATTGAAGAAAAACACATCACTTCAGATTGGTACAAAGAGGTTGTTTTTGTCCTACAGCACAATAAAGCACCTGCTGATCTAACAAATTCTAAAGCAAGGTTTGTAAAGCTGAAATCCTTGAGGTATTTTATTTTTGATAGAAATCTGTTTTGGAAGGATATTGGCGGAATTTTTCTAAATTGTTTGCTGGAAGAGGAGGCTGATAAAGTAATTGAAGAATTCCACAAAGGAGATTGTGGAGGTCACCATTATTGGAAGGTGACAATTAACAAGATTCTAAGAGCAGGGTATTATTGGCCTATAATGTTTAAGGATGTCTACAAGAGGATTGCCGCCTGCCATGAATGCCAGAATTTCGAGGGGAAGAAGAAGCTTGTACCTTTACCTTTGATACCTATCTATGTGGAAACACCATTTCAGCAGTGGGGGTTAGATTTTATTGGGGAGATTCATCCATCATCATCAGGTCAACATCGCTGGATTCTTACAATGACTGATTACTTCACCAAATGGATTGAAGAAATCCCAACTAGGTAAGCAAATGATTCTCTGATTAATTCTTTCTTAGAAAATAATATCTTGTTTAGATTTGGTTGCCCCATGAAGATTATAACTGATAATGCACAAGAATTTAAGTCTAAGAAGCTAATTAATTTCTGTCATCAATATCATATTACTCTTGGGAATTCTACTGCGTACTATCCACAAAGGAATGGTCTTGCTGAGTCTTCTAATAAGAGTATTGTGAGGATCATTAAAAAGGTGTTGCAGGAGAATAAGAAGGCTTGGAATTTGAAGCTGTAGTATGCATTATGGGCTGATCAGATATGCACAAAGAGGTCAATTGGAAATTCACCACATGAATTGGTATATGGCGCTGAGGCTATTTTTCCTACATCACTAGGGGTACCTATCATGAAACTGATTCAAGGGCTAGAAGAAGAACCAAATGCAGTCCAGAGGAGAATTAATCAGCTGATAGCTCTGCAAGAGAAGAGAAATGAGGTTTATAACAATAATCAACAATCTCAAAACATAATCAAGAGGACATTTGATAAAAAGATCAAGGAAGAAAGTTTTCAAATTCAAGATGAAGTGCTGAAATGGGAGGCCAAAATTGAAGAGAAAGACAAACATGGTAAGTTTGAGAAGTTATAAAAAGGGCCTTTCAAGATAGCTGCTTTTCATTGGAACAATACTTACATACTACAAGAGATGGATGGAAAATCATATGCTGGAGGATCTGACAATGGCAGGTTTTTGAAGCATTATTCTTCCTAAAATATAATTGATTATTCATGTCATTGTACATATTCCATTTTATGAGTTTTTCTGCTAATAATGACAAGCTAAATCAATGAGCTTGAGCCCGAGGTGAAGGCCATTAGAGCTTGAGGAGGAAGCTTGGAAATTCAAAGTTTTTCTGTTTTGGTCAAGAAAATGGATAGCAGCACTGGAACTACTGGTTCTTAGTGTACCACAGGGGCACACTATCCCAAGTGGAGCCACTGTTATCACCCAAATTTTTTCAAAAAATCATTGTGTCAACTCTGTTTTTGATCATGGTCTCAAAATAGGTTTGAAAGTCAATTTAGGATTTGGTTAAGGGTAGGTTAGAGTTTTTATAAGTTTCAAGGTCATCATTGAATTCAAATAAATTCTTTTAGAGGTCCATTCCATGATCAAATACTCACATTTTCAATTTAGGAGTTATTCCATAAGGTTTCGGGTTAAATTTCTGCAATTAGCCAAGAATCCTCCATTTCGTAGCGCCTCTAGTTCAAAAAAGTGGATTTGCGCTACAAAAGTGGTAATACTTTCATAGCGCAAACTGGAAAAAGTACACCGTGGGTGCTACGAAAGCGCGGTTTCTTAACTGTCTTGTCAATTGAGCTAAGGTTTGTCAAAATACGTTAGGAAATGATAGGATAGTGGTTAAGGATCAGATTCAATGCACTTACTTGTCTCACAGTCATCATCATCATGATAAGGCATGAGCGAGGCATCATTCAGTTATGAGATGACATCTTGTTGAAGAGGTAAATCCCCTCTGCAGACAGAGGCGATCCCTACTAGCCCAGATCGGGTCTAGCAACAATCAAACACGCTACAGTGCAGGTTCCTAATTGCAAATAAACCGACTTGCGATGAAGACTTACCTGGAATCCAACGCCGTCGTTTGTAGAAGAGGTAGTGCTCCCTTTCCTTAGCCCTGGCAGATCACAATCCTCACGATCTCCGTGATTGGACACTTGCAGATGCAAGAAACACAACAAACGCAAGCATAAAATCTAGTATATACAACTATATGTCAGTCGAAGAAGACATAACTCATGATCACAATCAAGAACAAGAGTGGAACGATAACCAATAGTCGCTTATCATTAATAAATCAAAAGAAGAATACAACCATAGCTTCGACGCTAAATCCGCCTTGGGCGGGTCGTCAGCAGAACATGTCTCGATAAAGCCTGTCAGGGATGGGACAAACCTCTCTCTTTGGATACTTGACAATAATCTCCTCGCTTGGATTTGGCCTTAAGGGAATGGATCAAGGCACTTGCAGCATAAGGCTCTTGGGAACTTGGAGGTTCAAAGACTAGCTTGCAAAGGAGATGAGCAAGCTTTTATAGATGGAGGAAGGGGAGTTGGGATCCCTATAATCATGGGATTGGCCTTATCCTCAAGGAAGCTTCCATGAGAGGTGGCAAACCACTTCCTCTCTATGGAAATCCGTAGCCAAACCTCCCAACTTAAGATAGATATCAGTCCAGGAATTTGTTAGGACGAAACTTCCGCCATTTATTTTTAAAAAACACTCCTTAAAATGGTTGGCGCGAGTGCGGCTCTGAGACAGAGCACCAATTGGCGCGCCCTCTTTGAAGGATTTCCCCCATTGGCGCGGGTCATGAACTGGTTGCCCGCGCCAATGCAAAAAGGGGTGTTTTTATGGTTTTTTGCAAGGAGTTGTCTTCAGGACAATGAAAGCTCATGTTCAGAGGGATGTCATGAAAGTATTTTCAAGTCTTGTCTCTTCTCACAGGTGACGGAATGAGCCCTCCAATGTGCGGGATGGGAATTGCAGGGACAGTGACAAATTGCTGTGTAACACATCTTAAATTCAAAATTTTGCCTAATTTGGTCATTCTCATTTTTATTTTCCTCCATACGAGTGTCTGAGCTCTGAAGCAGTCAATCTAAGCTTGTGGTTGTTCTATAAAAGGCTATTTTCACCATAATCAAGCAAGGCTGTTCCATATTCTCAAGCGAGGCTGATCATATATTCAAGCGAGGCTGTTCATATCCTAATCAAGCGAGGCTGTTCATATCCTAATCAAGAGAGGCTGTATCATAGATTCAAGAGAAACTGACAGGTTTTTCTAAGAAGCATGGCAGAGGAAAAGAAAGTCCACAGAGGGGGACATTACTTAAGATATGAGCTTGAAAATATGAAGGCTATAATTGAAGATCAAACAGTAATGGAGGCTTTTAGAAAAATAGGTTGTCTTCGGTTTTGTGAAATTCTGCAGGGTTGCCACACACAGGTGTCTAAAGAATTTTCCTTAAACTTCAGTGGAAAAACTACCAAAGTTGGGATGTTAAATGTGCCAGTCACACCTGAGATTATTGCTTCTATGACAGAATACCAAGGGGGCAAGAGAATTGGTTTAAAGGTTTTAAATTGATATGGAACCATGCAAGGAATTCATGAAACCTGAGTATGCAGATATGGACCTTAATAATGCAATACCTAGAATCTGTATCAAAGACACCTATGCAAAGTTGTTGTTCAACATTCAAAGATACTTTACATGTGAAGGCAGAAACCATAAAGTTTATACTTATCATTTTAAGCTGATTTTGCATTTCACAGGTATGATATCACTATATTTGCCCTTTTATTTGCATAGGAGCCTTGCTAAAATGGTTGATAAAGTACAAGCCAATTATGATGGTTGTGAAACATCTTGTGAAATAAAGTATAAAGCTGCAGGGTTGCCACACACAGGTGTCTAAATAATTTGCCTTAAACTTTAGTGGAACAACTACCAAAGTTGGGATGTTAAATGTGCCAGTCACACCTGAGATTATTGCTTCTGTGAAAGAAATACCAAGGGGGCAAGAGACTTGTTTTAAATGTTTTAAATTTGATATGGAACCATGCAAGGAATTCATGAAACCTGAGTATGCAGATATGGACCTCAATAATGCAATACCTAGAAGCTGTATCAAAGACACTTATGCAAAGTTGATGTTCAACATTCAAATATACTTTACATGTGAAGGTAGATACCATAAAGTTTTAAGCTGCTTCTGCATTTCACAGGTATGATAACACTAGATTTTCCCTTTTATTTGCATAGGAGCCTTGCTAAAATAGCTGATAAAGTACAAGCCAAATTTGATGGTTGTGAAACATCTTTATTTCACCTTTGTTTGATAAAGTTGTTGGTTCTGAATGAGCTTCAGAAAATAAGCAGGGATTGGTATTCCTTTTTGTTTATGAATGGTTTTGAACTGGAAACCCTAACCCTAGCTAGAAACCCTAAAACTAAAGGAACTCCTTCACCACTAGTAGAAGAGTCTAGTCAGCCTGTGGTTGAAAAATCAAAGAGGTTTGTAAAGTTGAAACCAATGAAAAAAGTTGAGGAAAGGACAGAGAAAAAACAAGTGCTTGTTGCACCAACTCCATCACCTGCAAAACAAAGGTAAAAAAGTGTCAAAGAGGCAAAATAGAAACAAGTTGCTAGCAAGCAGGAAATCAAAAGAATGACAAGAAGCCAAGCAGTGACATCAAAGGGGAAAACAGTTGTTTCAGGTATAGAGGACAACCTAGTGATAAAGGAAAATTTAGATGACATCCTTCATGCAATTGATATAGAAGAGACACCCATTGTGCAAGTTGATTTCATTGGAGTAGATGAACACAAATAGAAAAAGGCTAAGTTAGCAAAGAAACTTGAATTTAAGGGTGAAAATGCGGCCTTTATCTTTCAAGCAAAGAAATATTTAACTAGACATGCTAAGAAGCTCAAGGAAGGCAGCCAAGAGGTCCAAGAGACTATTTAAATAGTCAAAGTTCCTAAAGAGGTGGTTGATATTTCATCACCAACAATGAAGCATGCAACCAACAGGACAATGAAGGGAAAAGAACAAAAGACAAAGTGTCAACATCTTGAGGAGAAATTGAGGTTAGAAAACCAAGATATTGCAATGATGAGAAAATGGGTCAGAAAGCACGACATTGAAAAAATAGAGTTTAAAAGAATGGAGCACTTTGGGAAGGTCAAACTGGTTCTAGGTCTGAAATTCCAAGTAGTGCAGAACATTTTTTTACATGGACGGTTCCAGCCATCAAGGAAGCCAAATTTGTCAGAGTAATCAATACTCACTTGAGAGCGAGTAATAGAATACTAAGAGATCAAGTGGAGGGCTTGGAGCAACAACTTAAATTAACCCAAGATGAGCTAAAAAACAGAGGTGCAGAATGACAAATCATTAAAAAGTCATAAGCTAAGTCAAGCGAAAAATTAAGAATGGACCTCATGAATATTGTGTTTATCAGTTTATATGAATTTTTGTTTTGATAAAACTAGTGGTATTCTGAATTTTTGACACATTTTTGGTTTAAATTTTGAAGAAATCTGGGCAAAATTGCTCACTCAGTAGTTTCATAGCGCAAACAGTGCAAAAAGAGTGAAAAGCGCTACGAAACTGTTGTAGCAGTTTTTTTCACTCTTTCTCCTAAATTTTTGTTGGGAAAAAGTGTAACTTATGACCTGAAATTGATAGGGAGGTTGTGTTAATTGATAATGAAGATAAATCTAGAAGAAAGAAGCCAAAATTTTGAAGGTAAAAGGGTTAAAAGGCTGCGCTACGAAAAGCGCTACAAAACTGTGCTGTTTTCGTAGCGCAGGTCTACTTCTGCTATTTTGAATAGTTTGATGGTGGTATTGGACAACTTGCACTTAAGAATTATTTTGGAAAGGTATTAATTCAGTTTCTAACAGCAAATAACCTCGAAGTGATGGGTTTATGATGGTCAGAGTGTCTCAAGAATGCAAAGAAACATATGCCTAGAAAACAGGGGACAATTTCCTAATTTAATGGAGATCAGTGTTATGGTCATAACGTGTTGAAGCTTATCATCTGGATTTGACCTCATGGGAATATAGTTGGCAAATGATGTAATCTAGTTTAGATAAGGTCATTATGAGTAGAGTTTAGGAGTAACAGGTTAATAAAAAAAATCAGTAACAGGTTATTCCTCTCTTCTATAAAAAAAAGAGTTAAGGAGTTTTAATCCTATTTGTAATAGGATTGTTTATTAGATTGCAGTTGTCATTTTGTAATAAATACCATGTCATGTGGTTAGGCAAGGTGTAAAAAAGTAGGAATTCGATGTATCTAGCTCAGGATAAGGCTATCATATATTGTAAATGATCTATAAAAGATCAAGAAGTTGAATATGCATGGGTTGGACATTTTTAGCAAAAATATTGTGTTTATTGTAAGTGACTGGTTTTCAACTTAATACAGAGTTTTCTACTTGGCCAACTCAAGATTCATAAAGAGTTCTAGTGTGTTCTTGTTTTAATGGCATTTTTTTACTATCCTATTGCAGCAGTGTTTTCTTATGTTACTCAGAATTCTTCTTAGATGCTTTGACTTCCTACATAGACAAAATGTCTGTGTGTTTTACAATTTCACATGTGTATCTCTTTACTAAAACTCTGATATGCCTTGACTTCCATGCTAAGTAGATTGTTTGGTTTTATTGAAGCTATTATGACTCCATAAGCCCAATGTGCACATGATAATGTGATTTACAACTAATATCTATCATTTATCTGCTTATTACCCCACATAGAGTTAGCCATCTATATTTCTATGAAAAATCATCAACCCTTGAGAGAGCCCTCTCAGGTTGACGAGGCTAAGCCTTAATCAAAATATTGGTTTGAAACAATTACATGAGATTGATTTGATTGGCATCATATCAGGTCTGATTTTGTGATAACACAATCGAAGGCCAATGATGAAAACCTGTTGTCGAAGGCGAGAAAGCTGCCATTAGGGCATGCAAATTTCAAGGTACTGATAGGATTTCTAGATCAACTTCCTAGATAATGAGCTGAAGTCGATAGGAAGTGATATGTCGCAGGAGGGCCTACAACACGAAACCATTAAGTCAAGTTTTGAAGAAATATTTTTTAAGGACTAACTCAGGGATGGTCAATGCGAATGGAGACAAATATTTGTAATGAATAGTGAGTTTGAAGTCGAAATTTCTCTTGAACATATAACGAAACTGTAAATGACTTGGTAGCATTTGACTTAAAGATAATACCCAAAACCGGCTGAAGACTTTTAATGAGGTTTGATTCATTGTAAGACAAAAGGATTACCCAACCCAGACACGAGTGTGACAAAGTGTCGTGTTCAAGAGCGACAAGCTACTTTTTAAAACAAGTATTAAAGATGGATTATTTTTCTCACTTTTTTCCCCACCATTACTGGCAAGTACCTCTTTATTTTTGTCAAACTCGAGGATGATAAAATTTTCTTGTTGTGTAAGCTCATCCTTCGGATGAGTCCATCTCAGTAATTTTAACGAACCCTATGGAGTGGTTCGGTCTTGTTGTAATCGACAGGTCCTGCACAGTTTAATTTTTATGAGTGCAACATAGGATTAACTCGGTGTTTTTCAATTTTAAGGAGTCAAAAGAAAAACATAAGTAAACTCCACAATGTTCTTTTTTGTAAATTTATTCTCTCAAACCCTAAAATGGTAAAAATTATGTAGGAGAGAACTCTATTGACCATGCTTAGTCAACGTATACCTTTTTCGTAATTAGTCTAGTTGAGTTCGGAAAATGGGAAAACTTGTACTGAGTAGATGACTGTTCATTTATTTTAACGAGTGCGAATAGTCAGGTGCTTCGCGATATTTTCATGTTTAGAGAGTCTAAAAAGGGCTTAAAAGAGGACTCCATGGTTTCACTTTTCGTATTTTTTGAGAGCCTGAAAAATGGTAAAAGTTTATTCTATCGTCAAATTGATTCGTTTCTAAACACAACCCGTTATCTGCACAAAAACTCGAAAATTATAATAATCTACTCTGAATCATGGTAAAAATATTCAAAATTTAAACTTCTAAAGGTCAAAATAAATAAAATAATATTATTTTATTCATGAAAACCTATAAAAAGTGGACTGAACAAGTCATTTTTACATTTTGATTTCCATAGCAGTAAAAAGGAGTTTTTACCATAGATCTTCTAAAGTTGATATCGGGAGAACCAACCAACCATTTCATGAACCGTCAGTTCCAGGTATTTAATCTCTTCATTGTCTTACATTCTATCCATTTACTTTATTTATTTATTTTAAGTTTCTAGATTATTTTTTGGAGGAAAAATGTTTTTAGAATTTGCCCTTAGGGGTGCGCAAGTTTTCCTGGCAGAACCCGCGCACCCCGATGATTTTTTAAGTTAAAAAATCAATGTGCTACCCTGGTGTTTATATGTAGATCGTGCATAAAAAAGCACTGTCTACGAACGAAAATTGCGCAAGCGCCATGGGGTTTTTAAAAATCATTTTCTTTCCATAAAAATTGATTGAAGTTCTCTCAAAAGTTTTATAATGTTTCTAAATGATTTTTTGTAGGAAAACAATCATGCTTGAGTGGAGAGAACACGAGAATGAATCGCATGATAGTGAAGCCATTGATAGTCCAACAACACTTCAAGTGTTAAAGAATTGTGGTTTATACAAATTTTGGTCAATGCAAGGAATTAAGGCCCAAGTGGAACTCATGACCTGGTTGGTTAATGCCTGGGATGTCCAGGAAAAGTGTTTCATCATTGGGGATCACAAGCTCGTGATTAAGATAGAGGATATTTATTTCCTCACCGGTTTGCCCCGAAGGGGAAGAAACATTTCCTTGTTCGACACATGACCAGGAGGATTTCCTACTGCTTCCTATATGGTGCAATATTGCACGCAAGATTCACAATTGAAGGATGGTTGTATCGACAATAAGAACATTGAATGACTAGACCTCAAAATCATTTCTTTTACAATTACTCGATTGTGTGGTAGTGCAACTCCTCATGTGGCTACCAAAGCACAAATGTAGACTGCTGTTGAGTGTTACGAGGGAACAATATTTAACTAGTGCGAAGGAGTATTGGTCAATATGAAAGGCCATCTCACGCGAGATAAGAATGGTAAGTTGAAGAACTTCAGCTATGGTGCCATTCTCATATCTTTCGCTTTGGAGATAATCCCACTCCTTGTACCTCAACATTTGCTAGTGGATCTGACGAGACCGAGGGATCCACGTATGTTGCAATGGGTTTCATTGATAGCTCGCAATGGTGGCAATGGTGGTTTTGTGGTCTGGTTTACACCTTAGTTTTTTGTATGGCTCAAAAGCCAAATTTTCATGATTGAGGACTTTCCTTATGCAGGGGTTGATTTCAGGGGTAACCTCGACATAACACTCCCACCTGGAACACAGTGGGATGCATCAGGTAAAATGTCTCATTTTGAGTTTTTCTGTTTTATGATTTTTATTTGATTTTTTATCATAAAATAACGACAATAAAAAAACATTTAAAGGAAGATGTTGGCCTAGCATGACCAATAGTGCTTCGTCGTTTTGATAAACGAGAAGCACAACTTATCACGGTAGCTCCATCACTGACTGATGTAGTAGAGGCCTTCACAGATTTGAAACAGAACCTAGAGAGGCTAACCATTGACATCCCAGAGACCAGGATGAATGATTTGCCTCTCAGATACTAGAGGCATGTGACTAGGGTTCCCGGTCCATTTAGGCGATACCTGCGCTGAGTGGCGTGTGATATAATATGCTACCATGATAATCATCATGGATAGCTGATGGTCGATTTATATGAAATTTTTGTTTTTTTGTATCAGTACCTTTAGATCATAAGGTGTTTGAGACCTATAATCACATATGATGTAATATTTTTTGACACACTACTATTTTGACCTAATGATATTACTACTTTTGGTATCTGAGTATCTTGTTCAATATGGATTTGAATATTGTTTTGTTTTACATTGAACATTGCAAATATCTATTTATAACTTGATTATCCAATGCTTCAACCAATGTGTTTAAATTTCTTGAAATGTGTTGGTATTCAATGTAATAAAATTGTCTTTCCAAGAGACAAACCCTTAAAAACATTCTTAACAATAATGGATTTTTGATTGCATAAACATCATTTTAAATGTAATACAATGAGTTATGAATCTAAGATAACAATTAAACGTTGAATTCCAAATGCAATGGAATCAAATAATAGCTCAATGTCTGTGCTGTATTCTGGAATATTGTTCTTTGTTTGACCAATGCAAATCCCATGAATAGAAACTAACTCATCAGTGGGTGAATAGATAACCCGAGCAGCGGAATATAAGTTTCGTGTACTACGACAGGCATCATCAGAAAAACCAATGTAAGTTTGAGGGAATGTCGACACCTGTAGTATCGAGAGTAATCAAGATAAGCAACAAAGTAGTTAAAACTCGATAAGCAAAATAACTAATCCAAGACACACTTTTCTAATCTAAGGCACACTTTTCTAAAATGTAACTAATGTACATAGAATATATTCACATGATAAATCATGCATAATATCTCTTCAGATAAAGACCATTTATGGGCTTATATAAAGAGATGTTGTCATAATAAACTAATTCATAGGCCCCTTTTACAAGCACACACTCAATAATATAAGGGTCATGCCACATTGGTTCAAATTTACCAGCGCCTAGTTTATCATGAGCTTGATCGTATACTAAGACTAGGTCACTTTCTGAATAGATATGAGGGTTAACACTTTGATCATATTGAGCCTTAACACGTTTTTTATGAGCTTCAACAGCTAATGCAGCAGTGTGGCAAGTCTCATCTAACTGCGCTAAGTATAATAAATGTTTTTCCTCTTTAGAGTTAGCTGGTAATAACTCAATGGCTAGTTTGAGTGATGAAATTTCACATTCAATGGGTAAAACAATTTCTAAACCGTAAGCAAGTTGAAAAGGAGTAAACCCTGTAGATGTTTTTGCGAAGGTACAGTGTGCCCACAATGTAGAAAAAATCATGGCATGCCAATTCGATTTATGACTTCCTACAATTCGTTTGATCATATTGGTTAGAAATTTGTTAACAACCTCAACTTGGTCATTGGCCTGTGGGTAATATGGTGTGGAATTATCATGGCATAGGCCAAGTTGAGTAGAAAATTATAATGTTTCGAAAGTGGCTACCATGGTCTGTAACAATAGCTTGAGGGACACTGAACCTAGCAATCACATGATTGAATATGAAAATAGTTGCAGTTTCGTCATTAGCCTTAAATGTAGGAATCACCTTGGCCCATTTGATAAAGTAATCTACAGTGAGAATAATATACTCATGCCCCTTGATCGAGTGAGGGTTACATGTAACGAAATCGATACCCATTTTGCAAATGGACTGACAATTATGATTGGGTGAATAGGAGAGGGAGGCGCACACATATTTCGATCAAAAATATGACAATTGTGAAATTTTCTAACCGCAAGGATACAATCTTTGAAGAGCGACGACCAAAAATAGTCAGCACACAATATATTTTGGGATGTGGCAAACTCAGACATATGACCACCACATGCTCCAGAATGGCAGTCCTTTAAAACTCTTTCAGATTCTTCATGAGTTATACAACGTAAAAAAAAAATCGGCACCATGATGATAAACAGTGTCGCCAACAATATTGTATTGTTGAGACTGTTATCGAATTCTACGTCGATCAGATTGTGAAAATTTAGGCCGAAAGGTTTGGATTCGAAGATATATAATGATATCTCCATACCAAGGATCTAATGTGTTAATCATAAACAAAGATTCATCAGGAAGATGGTCTTCTGTCACAATTTCAGATTCAGTAAAGGGAAAGTCACACATAAGTTCAACAAAAAGTAGTGTTTTCTTGGATTTGGATTTTTCAAATTACAAATCGAACTCTTGTAGGATAACTATCCATTTACAGTATTTTCCCCCAAACAATTGATTTGTCAAAATATACATCATAGGGTTGCAGTTAGATATCATGGTTGTTTTGCGTAACAATATGTAATGACAGAATCTTTGGACAGCTTGAACGACTACTAAGGCCAATTTATCCACATGCGAATACTTGATGTCTGTCAGTGTGAGGTTCTGAATTAAGTAATAAATCACATGTTCATTGCTAGAGTCATCCTCTTGAACTAAAACCATTCCAATGGTGGAATCAGACACAACTAAATGCAAAAATTAATCCCGGTTATAATTAGGTGGATGCAACAATGGTCCATGGGTCAACGTGTGTTTAAGTGCATCAAAAGCTTTCTCAGAAATCTCTTCCCAAATAAAAGGAACATCCTGTTTTAATAACCGAGTGAAACCTTCAGTTAAAATCACATAGTTCGGGATAAAATGACGTAGAAAGTTTTCTTTCCCTTGCAAACTTTAGAGTTGGTGAAGAGTAGAAAGAGGAGGTAGATTCACAATGGCCTCAACCTTCAAAGGATCGACACAAATGCCTTCTTTAGAAATAATAAAACCAAGAAATCGTCCTATTTGTACACAAAATAAAAATTTGTGTGGATTCAAATGAATATTTTAATGCATACATCGCATAAATATAACACATAAATGTGTAGGATGATCTTGTCTACGCAAATAATGAGCAGGTAAGTCATCTAAGTAGGGTTGCACAATTTGTTTGATACTGTGAAATGCGTAAGACATAGCTCTTTGAAAAGTCATGCCAACATTTTTCAGTCCAAAAGGTAATTTACAATATGAAAATGTCCCCCATGGACATATAAATGTTGTCTTGGGCTGATTGGCAGGGAGTATGTTTATTTGATTGTAACCAGAAAATCCATCCATAAATGAAAATATTTCGTTTTTGGCCTAATCGTCAACAATTTGGTTGATATAAGGGGTGGGATAATTGTTTTTGGGACAATTTTTATTAATATCCCTGTAATCGACACATACTCTGATAGTTCCTTGTCTCTTGGTCACTAGAACTATGTTAGATACCCAATCCATCAATGGAATAGGATAAATAAATCCTGCACGAAGTAGTTCTTCAACTTTAATAGCAACAACTTTTTGCGGATGTATTGGACGCAATCTTTGTCTAATTGGTTTAACATCTGGGTATTTCTTAATTTCGTGAATCATAATCAAGGATCGATTCCTGGCATTTCTTCGTAAGACCAGACAAAAATGTCTCGGATTTCCTGAAATAGGGATTTGTACATATTGATTTTGTTAATTGAGCATGAAGCACCTATATGAATATTTTCAATTACTCCTAGTTTGATTGATATGTCAATGGGAACTGTCGCGGAAATATTTTCTAAGTTTGTCTCATAAACTGAATGAAGGATTGACATAGGATTTTGAGGTTCCTTGACATAATCAATCGGAAAGATGGATGAAAATTCATTTTCAAATCTATCAAGGTCTGGTAGAAAATAGGATCGATGATGAAGGTTGTCCCAATGTAATTCATCCAATGATAAAATTTCCCAAATATTTTCATCACTCGAAAACATATGTTGAAAAGGATTAGAAAAAGATGTTGTGGTTAATCTTGATAGAGAAGAAAACTCATCACTACCCACATTCACTTGATCAGTATCAGTTAATGAAATGTTAGAAAGCGATTGTACTGCTACATATTTCGATTCATATGGACTTAAAAGAATCTCATTGCCATAGTAGTCCAATTCATATTCTGAAGGCACATTCCATGGGTCATCAAATGCATTGTGCTTGATGTAATCATGTTGATATTGGCAATAGTTCGAGGTATGCTAGGAGGAGGTATAGAAAAATTTCCCATAGGAGAGGAATCCTTAACTAGTCCCACCCCAACATCTTCATAATGGATAACTTTCTTTCCAACATGTTGGATACAATTTGTAGAGGTAGGATCAGAAGCGAAGTAAGACAATTGATCAATTTTAACTATATTTCCTTTATGAGGAAACATGATTAATCGAGAAATTGAGGAAACGACAATGGTCATAGCATAAGAACAACTTTGACCTAACAGAGGGTTGTAGTCAAGAGGGGCATCAACAACTTCCACCTCAAGCATAACGATTTTTCCTTCTACCTCTATGCGTAAATCCTGGAGTATTCAAAATGAACGAAACCTCTTCCATCAAATGCTTTAATAATTGTGGGTGATTGATTTGTCGGTGGAGAACCAAGATTTTTCCAAAAGGCTAAAGACATAATCCATGTAAATTCTCCCTCGTCAATCACCGTGCGAAAAAAATCGCCTAGATTTGACTAAAACAGGAATTTGAAAATCCATTTGGTTCGGGAGTCTAGGTATAAATTTCTCGAGATCAAAGACAAGAAGATTATAATCTTAAGGATCAATCACTCCAATAATCGATAATAGTAACTTCCTCTGAGACGGATAATATTTCAACACTTCGAGGGCTGAGATTGCTGAAGGGGACATGGCCAGATATTCAACAATATTGTAATTTTGAGTGGCTCTCACATTTGGATTGAAAGCCAATTTTTGAAGTACACCTTTGGGAGGCAATATAGTTACTAAATCAGGACTAGGTTTCTCGATGTGTAATGGTTCGGAAATAGGATGAGTTGATACTAGAGGTTGACTTGATGATTCAGTTTCTTTTCCAGTTATAAGACTCTTAGATCCATAGTCTTGAGATCGCATTGCAAGCATGACCTGGGACATCATCAGGATATCCGCCAATGAATTTGAAGAAGATCTGATCATTTTGTTGTCTTGTGATGGGAAAGGATATTTAAGAACAACGGGTGTGGGTGAACCTTTGACAAATTTAGATACCTTGACTCGATGTGGGCACTCTTTTGTGTAGTGATCCTCATCACAAATAATACAAGGATAATGAGGTTTCCTTTTTTCATCAGATGGTTCAATTTTTTCTGCTTTCTCTTTTGGTCAATTTTTTTGTTTATTTTTACCCTTCCCTTTCTTCTTATTTCCGGATGATTTAGTTTTGGCAGTAGATGAGTCTACTACATGGATTTCAGAAAAAGTTTCTAGAGAAGGGTCTCCTTTGGGTGAATTAGGTAAAGTTATGATTGGAGTAGTGGATTTGGATTGTTTCTTCTTACTCTTTGATGTATTAACTATACCGATTACACCGTCTATGACATGAGAACAAGAAGGAGTTGTAGTAAGTTGACCTGGACGAGGTAAATCATGAATGTTTTCATACAAAGTATCAGATTGTGTGTATACAAGGTCTAGATATTGGGCTTGAGCGATAAACTACTCTTCTGTTACAACGCCTCCTTTAGCTACATCTTCAGTAATCTTAGGGAGTAATGTTTTGATGAACCATTCAACCAGAATTTGATCCGAGATGAAAACTGTGACTAAGCAGCGTCTACATCATGATTTGTGGATGTGATATGAAATGTACGTAGACGTGCTTTGTTTAAGTGAAGTCAAAAGTTTTATGCCATTGTCATAACGGACTGGTAATTGAAAATAAGTAAGGAAAGCAGTTTTTAAGGCATTGAAATTGTTGAAAGAGCCTTGTGGTAACTCAATGTACCACTTTGTAGAGAAGTCGATCAAAGTCTTTGAAAAAATATTAAACAGATGGAATCATCGATCAAAGTGTTGGATGCACACCACAAACGATAAGTCATAACGTGGTTCGATGGGTCTTTGTTATGAAACCAACTCACAAAATAGCATAAAAGAGAGATTAAAGACTTAAAAATCATCCACTTCAAGGGGGAAACCTCCTTTACATTAAAGAAATGAACAATTATTGGATGATACAAATGACAAAACCTCCTTTCTATATATAGGAGTCCATGTGGTCACAATATAATCCTAGCCGACCTAACAATAATAATGTAAGGGCACAACAATAACAATAGTGGCTTTTTATGGGGCAGAATAATAACAATATGGGGGCTACAGGGGTACAACAATAACAATAAGGGGGCTACACTAACAACAATAAGGGACTATACTAGTAATATAGGGACCTAACATGCCCCTCTCCTTCAAAAAAGTGTTGTCCTCAACACTTGAGTAGATCTGGATGCTTCTGTGTAAAATTCTCAACCTCTCATGTGGAATCTTAAGTGGGTAAGTTCTTCCACTTGATTAGATACTCTGAAATTGATCAATTTCGTAGCTGTCGAGTTCTTGTTTCTGTGACTGCTTTAGGTTCCAATATGATTTTTCCTTCCTCATAAAGTTTTGGCAATATTGTTTGAACTGGAAGTTTGTCACCTATAACCTTCTTTAAGCATGAAACATGGAAAACTGGGTGCTCTCGAGAGGAAGCAGGAAGCTCCAATTTGTATTCCATAGTACCAATATTTTGCAACACCTTGTAAGGACCATAGTACTTTGGCGATAATTTATTATCCTTACTAGCTTGCTTCAAGGACATTTGTTTGTATGGTTGTAGCCGTAAAAATACCCAGTCTCCTACATTAAAACTTCTCTCGCTGTGATGTTGATTTGCCTGTTGTTTCATGCGATTTTGTGCCAAATTTAGGTTATCCTTTAAGAGTTAGAGAAATTGTTGATGATGATCGATGTGATCTTCCACTGCTTGAACCTTAGAATTTTCTCTTAACGATGATGTGATGGATGGTGGATGATATCCATAAAGTGCCATAAATGGGGTCATTTTTGCTGTAGTATGGAAGGAAGTGTTATACCACCATTTAGCCAGAGGTAACCACTTGACCCATTGTGTTTGTTTATCAGATACAAAACAATGAAGATATCCTTCCAAACATTTTTTCACTATCTCAGTTTTCGCATCAGATTGAGGATGGTAAGATGAGATATGAGCTAGTTGAGTACTCAAACAAGAAAATAATTATGTCTAAAAATTTCCAGTAAAAATGGGATTTGTGTTGCTTACAATAATCTTTGGGTTTCCGTGTAACTTTTGAATTGTTTCCATAAATGCAGTAGCAACTGTACTTGATTTAAATGCATGAGATAATGCACAAAAGTGTGCATACTTGGTAAGTCTATCAACTACCACCATGATGAAACTATTTCCTTTGGACTTAGGTAAACATGTGATAAAATCCATTGAAACCTCCTCCCAACATTGACTTGGAATGGATAAGTGTTGTAGAAGGCCAAGGGTGTTAATTATCTCAACTTTATTTTGCTGGCAAACCAAAAATTCTGCCACAAACTTTTGAATACCAGATTTAAGGGCATCCAAAAAAAATTCTTTCTTCACCATGTGGTAAGTTTTTAAAGATACCGAGTTTCCTCCTGAGGGAGAGGTGTGCAATTCCAAAATAATCTTTTGTTTTAGTTGGGAATTCTTACAAAGATATAAGCAATCTTTGTAACATAAGGAATCATTTTTCCAAATAAATGTATCAGATGTACTAAGATCTTGCTGCAACATTTGAATGAGTGTCCACACTTCTTTGCCATTCTTCCATTCATCCCTTGCTTCGGTTATCCAATCTGGTTGGATAATAGAAATGGAACAAAGCAATGCTTCCACCTCTTCATCCTTTCTTGAGAGTGAATCTCAACAAAATTTAGCTTCCCATTTTTCTAGATGATTTCAAAGTCATAACCCAACATCTTTGTGACCCATCTTCGCTACTCTTCTAAAGATAGTCTTTGTTCCAAAAAATATTTAAGACTATCATGATCAGTTTTTACCTTAAAGTGTCTTCCCATTAGGTAAGGTTGCCATTTCTTTAGTGCATGTAGTATTGCCAACATTTCCTTCTCACAAATAGCTTTCTATAAATACTTTCCTTTGATTGGACGACTTTCAAAAACAATGGGTCTTCCTTGTTGCATTAAAACAACACCAATTCCATTCCCTAAGGCATCACATTTCCCAATAAAGGTTTTTGTGAAGTCTGGCGTAGCTAAGACCGGTTCTAGGCGCATTTCCTCTTTAATATGTTCAAAGGCCTTAGTTGCTTTAGGAGTCCATGAAAATGCATATTTCTTCAATAATGTTGTTAGAGGTGCTGCTATTTTCCCATAATTGTTAACAAACTTGCAATAATACCTTGTTAACCTGAGAAATCCTCGCAACTACTTTATGGTTGTGGGGAATTTCGATTCCTTAATGGATTTAATTTTGTTAGGGTCTACCTTAACACCCTCCTAAGATACAATATGGCCCATATATTCCACCTCTTGTACTCCAAAGAAACAATTGGAGGTTTTTTCATATAATTGTTTCTCCTCCAATAGTTTGAGCACCCTGTCAACATGTTGAACATGATACTTCCAAGACCTACTATAGATTAGTACATCATCAAAAAATACTAACACAAATTTTCTAAGGAAGGGTTTGAAAATGGAATTCATCAATCCTTGAAATGTAGAGGGTGCATTGGTAAGGCCAAAAGGCATGACGAAAAATTCATAATGAACCTCATGAGCTTGAAATGTTTTTTTCAGAGTATCTTCAGTCTTCATTCTAATTTGATGATATCCTGAACGAAGATCCAACTTGGTAAAATAAATTTCTCCATGTAATTCATCCAATAATTCATCAATCAAAGGAATGGGAAATTTATCTTTAATAGTAAGCTTATTGAGCTCCCTATAATCTGGACACGTGCCCCATGATCCATCCTTCTTGTGCATCAATAGTACTGGAGTAGAGAAAGAACTTTGACTGGGTTGAATTATACCAGCCTCTAACATTTCTGCAATCATACATTTTCGCTCTTTTGGACATAAGGATATCTGTAAGGCCTGATGTTTTGAGGAACACTTCTTGGAATCAAATGAATAGCATGATCATGGTCACGAATAGTAGGGAGTCCTTTGGGAGTTCCAAATAGCTTGGAATTATTGTCCAAATACTTTTTGGAGATATGGAGAAATAGACGGTTTTGATGTTGGAACTTATAGTGAGCATAATTGTGCCATTACGCCTCATTGTTATTTCTTCAGAAGATTTGTCATGACATTAGAGCTTATTATATTTCCTGACTTCCCTGCAATACCACGTAATTCAACTTCCTTTCCTTTCGGAAAAAAAATTCAAGAAAAGTCCTTGAAAATTAAGAGCTACCATCCCCAAAGATTATAACCATTGTACTCCTAGTACAACATCAACACCTCCCATTGAAATGGAAAGCATTGGAATTTTCAATACATATTTCCCCATGGCTAGCTTGATATTATGGTAGTTTCCAGAGCAATTCATAGTTCCTCCATTTGCAACCATCACTTGACACTTTGGTGTTGGGTATATGAAGCAATTCAATTCCTTGGCTACCTTACAATGAATAAAATTATGGGTACTACCTTAATCAATCAACACTATTACCTTTTTCTTCTTGATATGTCCTTCTATTTTGAGAGTTTGAGGAGTGGTAATTCCTGCCAATGCATTATAGGATATGGTCGAACTCATTTCTTCTTTCTCTAGTGTTGGTTCCTGGTGTATATACTCTTATTTTGAACTTCCTTGTTCATTTTATTCCTCCTCTTCACAATCTATGTAAAATAATTTCTTCTCAGCACACTTATGATCTTTAGTGTATTTGCTATCACAACTATAACAAAGCCCTTTTGCTCTTTTTTCTTACAATTGTTGTGGTGTCAACCTTGTAGGTTGTGGAAGTCTAGGAGTAGAAACACTTCCATCTTTATATATGTGAATGGTAGGCTTCCTTGTCGCCATAATTTTACCTACAATTTTTCTTGCCAACCTGAATGGCTTCTCCAATGAATTAGGTTCCCAAAGGCGAACCTCATGTTGGATGTTATCCTTTAAAGTCCCTATGAAGACATCAATCTCGTGTTCCTCTGGAATATCAACTACCCTTATATTCAATTTTTGGAAGTCCTCAACGCGCTCCACCACTGAACCCTTTTGTTTCAGATTTATCAATTGGCTAAAGAAGGTGTTGATCTTTGTATCCTCATAATGTGTTATCATTTCCTCCGTAAAAATTGGAAAAGTGAAATTTTTTTTTTATGGGAGCAAAGCCATCGATACCATACAAATGTATTTTTTTCTAAATATAAAGTTAATGTGTACCTTTTGTGTTTTTACACATTATTGAGATCAAAATATTGCTCCATCTATAGTATCCATGTTACAGGATCCTTGCCATAAAACTTCCTCATATCGATCTTTGGAATATGGTGGGTCTTCAATATAACATTAGAGTTTATGAAATCACAATTAAAATTTATTGTATTCTCATAATGAGTTTCCTCTACTATCTTTTCACAATTAGGAATCATTTCTTGTATCAACTTTGTCAAACCTTCCTTCAAACCTTCCATGTCTGCTTTTAGATATTCTTCATGTTTTCCATGTTGTCTTTCATTTTTTCTTCCATGTCATCCATATTAGCTTCCATGCCATTCTTCAAACCATCCATCTTAGCTTTCACACCTCTCTTCAAACCATCCATATTAGCTTCCACACCTTTCTTAAAAAATTCCATTTCGTTTTTTGTTACTGTTTGCGAGAGCGAAAGTTGTTGCACTTTCTCTTGTAATTTTGATATATCATGTTGCACTTCTTCCTCTTCATGAGTCATAGTATAGCCTTCCGAGGGATTAATGGGTGTTGAATTATTTTTAGGGAGAATTTTAGAACGCAATACTGATATCTATGCTTCAATATTCCCTTGGAATCACTTCAAACTGATTTTTCAAACAAGACTTATGCAATTTGAAAAAAAAATACACACCTTTTTCTTGCTTTTGAGGAGCTCGATATTGAAACTAATGTATATATGTAATTTCGAATCCCCAAGATTTTATCTTCAATCCTTTAGTAGCCCTTTGAATCTTCTTTCCAATTCCACAGGTCTGACCTGATTTGGATTATTCAAGAAAAAGTTATGCCCAATCTCCCACAATGACCCAATTATGGACTAGTTCATTAGAGGGAACTTGTATGGCGTGCCACGTGTCACTGCATTATCCTTAGGCTCTGAAATTGATATACAGGAAACTACAGTCTGTGTAATTTTGGCCAATTTTTACATAGTTATAATCCGATGCTTAGAGAGAGAGAGAGTTATGACTATTTTCCCAAGGTCACCTCTTTGAGATGAAATTCAGGAGCCTAAAAAAACCCTAACTTCCACAGATCATATCTTCACAAATATTGCAAACTAATATCTAAAATTTTTACACGAAGTTCCATAGGATTTCTTTGCAAATGGGTTTTTGTTTTAGCTTCTAAAACTTCATAGAAAAAAGTTATATTACAAATGCCACAATGACCTGATTGAAGTAGCGAAACCCTAGAATCCAAAGCTCTGATACCAAATGTTATGAAACCAACTCACAACATAGAAGAAAAGAGAGATCAATGACTTAAAAATCATCCACTTCGAGGGGGAAACCTCCTTTACATTACCTAAATGAAAAATTCTTGGATGATACAAATTAAAAAACCTCCTTTCTATATATAGGAGTCTATGGGGTCACAATATAATCCTAGCCAACCTAACAATAATAATGTAAGGGCACAACAATAACAATAGTGGATTTTTATGGGGCACAATAATAACAATATGGGGGCTACAGGGGTACAACAATAACAATAAGGGGGCTACACTAAAAACAATAAGGTACTACACTAGTAATATAGGGACCTAACAGTCTTCTCCTGGTTTTCCTTCAGACTTTGGAATGTCACTATGCAACTTAGTAGGCATAGTCAACCAAAATGAAATATAGTAAATCAGATCAGTCATTAGCCGAGAAAAATATAGAATATCTAAAGTTGCAATGAATTTAACCGCCTGTTAGAGTCTTGCTGAGTGAACTGATTACCTCGATGGACGATACCAGTAAGCAAAATAGGATATCCAAGAAAACCTGGGAGAGCTTGAGCAGTTGGAATCGACACACCTCTGGGGTATCCAGGGGTTACCATACTGAATCAAGGTTGAGTTGGTATTTGATATGTATAACTAGGGTATGGTTGGCTATGGAAAGATGGATTTTGTCCCACTTGTCCATATTTTAATTGGCCTTGAAAGGGTTGGCCTTGAACAAAATGACCTTGAAAAGGTTGACCTACCAAGGGTTGTCCCTGAATAGTTTGACCTATAAAAGGTTTCCCTTGAATAGGTTGACCTACAAAGGGTTTTCCTTGAATAGTTTGACCTACAAAAGGTTGAATTGTTTGCGTAGTTGTTGTACTAGGTTGTCCCACATAAGCTTGAGGAATCGACTGGACTGTAGGTCCAGTTTGATCGGTAGTAGTCTGAGGGATAGCCTGTGTAATTGTTGGCATTGAAATTTGAAGGGTCGTAGCAATAAAGACGTGAGAAAATCCTGGGATAGATGTACTTGGTTGTTGAATAGAAGTTTTCACAACAGATTGAATAAGAGTGCTAGGAGTACTCAGACCAAATTGCTGACTACTTGGCACAAATACCTTTGGGGTAGTTTGAAGTGAACCTTGAAAAATTTGTTGGACTTGGGTGTAACCAAATTTTCCAAGTGAATGAGAAGGTTGATTATAAGGCACTTGCAAGGTAGGTTGAAAAGACTATTGAGTAAACAAAGGGATCCACATAGTGTTTATCCTCGGGTAAGGAGTTCCCATTGAGGGTTGTGACGCATAGGGTTGACCATAACTAGTTTGAGGCATTGAAACATAAGGTTGATAATTACTAGGAATATGTTGCCCTACAACCATTGGGTAAGTTCCAGTAAAAGTTTGTCCTCCTTGAAAAGGTTGTTTCCCTTGAAGATGTTGCTACCCTTGAAGAGACTGATGCACTTGGAAAAGTTGCTGCCCTTGAAGAGATTGCTACCCTTGGAGAGGCTGCTTCCCTTGAAGAGGTTTCCGCCCTTGAAGAGGCTGTTGTCCTTGAAGATTTTGTTGCCATTAAAGAGGTTTTTTCCCCCTAGGCGCTATATATCCACCTTGTGAACTATCTTGAGGGATATTCCGGGAAAACATATATACATGTTCCATCGTCAAAGGTTGGGTGGTAGAATCAAATAGGCCAGTTGACATAGTGGAAGTTTCAGAGAAAGGAGATGCTCCTAAAAAATTACCAGAAAGCGACTGGTACCCAGCAGGAACAGAAGGAACAACATAAAAAATATTTCTAGTGAAGAATAAAACATGGATGACTCAGTAGACATGCTCTCAGAAGCCATGTTACTATTACTGGGTAAAGAGTAGAATGGGATTTGGTGTCGTGGGTGACTGTAACCAGAGTTATGTAAAAAATCGGTGAATTGGAGATACCAAGGATCAGGTCGAAAGGGAGTAAAAGATTAATCCAAAAGGTATATTGGTTCACTAAACCTAAAATCTAAAGATTCTTGACGAGAGGGAAGTGCAATCTCTTCTTCTTTGTCGGAGGTTTCTTCAATGCTAATAAGGCTAGGAGGAAGATCCTCAGTGATGACAATTTTTAATTGAGGTGAATGAGGACGAACATGAGTCGGGGTCATAACATCTGAATTTGACTCAGATGAAGTGGAATCAGACTCAGGCTCAGATATTTTAGTTTTAGTGAGCTGTGTATCTGACAACTCACCAGCGACAGATTCAACTGTAATTAATTCAGAAATTTCTGGTTGGTGTTGTTCTGTTTCAGTTATCTGAGGTTGATTAACTTCAAAATTAGGATGTATTATGATAGATGATTCTCCTTGTTCAGAAGAGTCGGTTCCGGATGATTGAACCCTTTCAGTTTTGATTTTTTTTCAATTGGCTGGGTGTATATTTAGGGGGTTTCTCCTGCATTCTACGTGAATGTCTCGATAATTTAGCCATGGCTAATTTGTTTAACACACAAAATCAAATAAATTCAAAAGAATCACAAGTAAGGCCTCTAAAAAATCAAACAAATGAACATGCGCTACAAAATCTAAGAAGAAATCCACACACAAACAATATGTTTCAACAATAAAATCACTAGTTGGTGATGAAATCCAACCTCACAGATATTAATGTGGAAACCTAGCGGTTGGAACATTTACAACCTGCTTAATGAAACAATATGATGCAAGTAACTCCATTATGCCATCTCGAAGTGAAGATTACCCTTTGGAAAGTCCAAGTGAGTCTAGTCAATGTCTGCTCCAGGTACAGTGGGACCTTCCCTCCACTGTCACCTTGGGAAAAATCCTAAATATTATGGCCACTAAGGTTACCAATTGAGATAATTGAACCTGGGGGAATAGTCTGTGGCCCGATATACATGCAAGGGCAGAGTATTAAAGCTCAATCCCCTTCAAAACTCCTTGACAAGATAAATACGAGGTTTACTAACAAGTGATCCCAGGCTCCTCGACAATGGTTAATTTGAGGTTTACCATTTGTATTATGTGCAAATCTTCTATCTTCACCAATGAAGTAGGTACGATTACTCCACTGGGTCTGACATGACCTCGTGCTTGACTCTTTTAAGAAGAGATTCCTAGAGTGAAATTGCAACAATTTGGTTTTCCTTACCACAAGATGCTAATTGCTTGCTTTTATCTACTTTCGAAAGTTAATTAATCCTTGTTCCAAAGCACTAGTCCCGAGCTACATTGGTGGAATAAGCCCTAGAAAATGTAAAAAATGTTTAGATCAATTTTATTAAGCGTTGTATTAATTTGGATGTTGTTTACGCAGAGGGGTATGGAAATGAAACTCAATGATGTTATGACCGACCCAAAAAATACTCTAAATGCATCAATAATGAATATGCAATTCTTTGTTTCGATGAATTTCTATTTAAGAGAAAGTAGAAGGATTCTTTGGACTCAAATAAGTACAAATTTCCTAAAACATTAAAAATTATTTTTAATCAAGAAAAAAATTTCATTTTTTAGCATGACCAATACCGCTTTGTAATGAAAATACTCATTGATTTAAAGCCAAAATATACAATTTTATGAGAAAAAAATCTTCAATTCTTCAAAATGAAAAACAATGAGAAAAAAACCCTAAAAAAAGAATTTTTTTTTCAAAAAATGAAAGCTCTTAACTAATAATCCTAACTAAGATACCTATGAGTGTCCTTTCATGATTTCTTTTAGTTCAAAATTACAATAAATTGTTTTTTCACTTTAACAAGCAGAAACAATTTCATAAAAGACTACGTTTGAGACAAATCACACTTCACTTATCTAAAAGTTTTTCTTTTGAAAATGAGCAAGAAACAATCACTCAAACAAGCAAGGCTGACAAGAGACCTGATAGCTCTAGAGGGAAATGACAGAAAACCAGTGATCTAGGTAGAGAAAAATGGAACCTTGCATAGGTTTGCGCTCTGTTGATCACAAAAAACAACGCAGGGTAGAAAAATTTTTAAAGAAAAAAACACTAGGCATTATAATTCAAAGAATCTAAAAATTTATAAACCCAACCACACTCAGAAATAGTCAAACTAGAAAAATTGGAATGCTAAACAAAAAAATCAAGAGAACACTAAGCTTGTTCCCCAGTATGGTTGCCAATTTGTTTTATGGATAAATCCCTCTTGCAGACAAGAGCGATCTCCATAGTATCCCAACAGATAACTAGAAACAAACAACCATTTGAATATCTCTTTCCCTAAACTATTAGCATTCAGATTATCAAAACTTAGAAATGAGGAGGTAATGCTCCTACCTTTCAAATAGATGTTTGATGTAGACCTTGCCTTTCGTCTCGAAGAAGTCCTTCAATGCTGAGAAGAACCTGCAATGAGAAACATGCAAAGAATCAAAAGCACCTGCAGTATATAATAATCCAAAACACCAGTTTAAATTAATGATCAAGGAGATTAAGAATTGTCATTATTTTAATGAATCTAAAAAAAACACAATGAGAAAAAGGGATCCATATGTATTATCAAGAATATAAAGAGCATCATTACAACCTGAGCCTTGATGTCGTACAAATTTCTCCCATATGCCTTCACAATCGTGCTCCTTGGTTTGACAAGCTTTCCTCTCTAGAATGACCAGCATAGGTTTATCTTTAGTGAACCCTTTATGTGCATAGTACAATCTCCAATGCACATTCTACAATCTACCCCTAACCCTGAAGCTCCAACTCAATTTATAGGATAAATTGAGGAGGTTTCAGATTAATCAATAGAGGGCTAGGATCTCTAATGAAGGGATTAGGGTTCCTTCATCCAAGGGGATAAGTTCCATGAGTGGAGGGATATAGCTCGAAACTAGCGTGACTCAAGAGGCTTTTAGTTGGAAGAATATGCTCCCAAATATGCTTCTAGAAGTTACTTTCATGTTTACTTTCTTTTACATGGGGTGCACAACTTTTATGGGAAAACAGAGTGCAGATGTTCGTAGATAAAGGAGGGAATATGAGTGCATGCGCAAAAAGTGACCACAAAAAGTGCGTAAGCAACCTTTAAGAGTTTTTAATGGCTTTTTCCTAGTTCCCAAGACTTGGTTTATGAATATAATTTTTTTTACTTCTAAGGAAGCATGAGTATGGATAGTGATAGATCCATATTGACAATCAAATGTCATGGTGACAAAATGACGTGTAACACACCATGCACATACATAGTACCACATTCCTGCAACACAACATGTATGACATGCACACAATACCACATGTATACCAGTACCATATGCACAACATGTACAAAATATCAACTGTACACAACACTGCCTGCATAACATCACATGTACAGAACACTACCTGCACAACGTGTACACAACGCCAAATGTACACCGCACCACCTATACAACGTGTACACAATACCGCATGTACATAACACCACATGCACGACATGTACACGGTACCACATGTACATAATGCCACATGCATGACATGTACACAACACCACCTGCACACAACACCACATGTACAACATTTACACAACACCACATGCACACATCACCACATGTACAATCATGAACACAACACCATATGTACAACAATCACACAACATCATATGTACATAACACTTCATATACAACATGTACATAGAACCATATGTACACAACACCACATATCCAACATGCGCACATCACCATATGCACACAACACCACATATCCAACATGCACACATCACCATACGCACACAACACCGCATATCCAACATGTTATCACTCCACCAGATATTTAAAGGCTGAGAAAGAGTCCAAACAGAGGTAACCATAGACAAATATTTTAGCTTGGTAGCTAGCCCTACCAAATTGGAGAGGGACATCTCCACAATATCACAACCAAGAGGGCTGGATGAATTAGGGTGTTAGGCTAGGTATGAGCACAGGGGTTTGTTTGTTTGAATTGGTTTGCTGGATGGGTGAATTAGGTCAAAGAGGCTAGGTCAGGGCAAATAAGATTAGGATTGCAGTATATTCAATGGGGCAAGGTAGGTAGGAAGGCTAACACTTTAGGGTTTTTGAGTGGGATGGATTAGACATATGAGGTGCTAGAAAGAGCAAGACAATGCATGTATTCTTTCTAAATTGAAGAAATGAGACAAACTATGAAGATTTTCCCAAAATAGAGCATAGAAGATGTATTCTACTTATCAACTTGAAAATAAACATATAATAGAAATGAAATGGATTATGGAGAGTACAAAAAATTCATACATATGCAATAGAAGAAGAAACAATGTTAAATTTCCATACCACAGGTATCCCAAAGAAATAGCTGCAACTCTTTCATTAAATTCCTACCAAATACTGATTACACTAGAGTCTCTGATCAATGCAAAAACATCCAACTTATGAAATGAGTCAAAAAGTATAATATATAGACCTCAAACAACCTCTCCCAACCTCAGTGGTTGAATCCATGAGTGGAGGATCAGTTCCACCAAAAAATGAACTGATACCTAGAGTGTAGGGAGGTCAAATTGACTCATCCCTCACTTTTTGGAAACTGACTCATTACATCTCATCAAAAGTTTTCACCTAATTTATTTACCCTAGGTAAGTGTAAAAACATCAAAATTACATTTACATCATGAATTACATTGGTAAAAACAACATTGCCCAAGGTGAAAATGGAAAAAATGAGAAAATTTGGAAATATCAACAAACTCATAAAATTCATCAAAAGCATAGCGCCAAGGTCAAAAGTGCAGTGCCAAATTCAGATCCATTTTTGAGGGCGTTCCAGGTGTCCAAATTGAGCTCAGGATATCACATTGGAAATACTGTCCTGTCTAGTTTCCAGATCTGTGTTTAGTTTCCAAAATGGTGTTGATTTGACCCTCCAAAACTTCATTCTCCCAATATTGTTCAAAAGCACAGTGCTAGCCTCCAAAACAGGGCATAAATGTGATTTTTGGGTGTTTTTGGACTTTTTGACTGCTTTGTTGACCCAAAAAAGTTTTGTAAAGTTGTTTTCTTGACTGTATTCGGCCTTTTGAATCCAATGATTCTTTTATTTTGGCCATTGAAGGTCCCTAGAAAATGCATAATGCCTAGGGCGATGCGCTTTTGACAGTGCAACTGTGTCAAATTCTAAGTTTTCTACAAAAATAGGCCTCCGAGATGGATCAATATATCTATAAAAATGAGGTTTTTTGAAAAACTGAGAGAGGGTTTTTTTCTTTGGAATGTTTTGAATAACAACCTTTTCCATTTTCCCAAGATTATTCTTTTATTGTCCACAATCTTCTTTGCAAAAAGATGTCTAAAACATGACATTTCTGGAAAATGTGCCTTCAAAGATTTTTTTAAATTTCTAAAATTTTCTCCAAATTTCCTAAAAATTGCTCCAAAGATGCCAAATAAGATGTGTTATGCTATCATGGATATATCAACAAGTAGGTCCAATTTACCCTTCTCCCTTTGACAAATTAGGGTTTCCTTAATTTTGTCCTTCAAAAGTTAGGTTTTTTGCCTTAAGCTTCTCCTTCTCCAATGCCTTCTCGAGACATCTTGTTCTTGGTTTATTCCTGGTGGTTTGGGTCCTTTTTGGTGTCTTATCCTATCTTCTTCTATGTTTATCTCCTCCTCCATAATATCTCTTTCACGCCCCATCGTGTCTCTTTCCTCTTCCATCGTGTTTTTGATCTAGAAACTCTAGGGATGAGGAAATGGGAGTGGGGATAGGTCTAGGAAAAATTATGGAGATGGGAGAAGGGATTATTGAACTTAGGAAGGTGATAGGGGATCAAAATGTTTAAGGAATTGGGAATCAGAATTTTATTATAGGGTTAATAGGGCTACCTAGGACTTAGGGTTTAGAGGGAAAGGATTTAGGGACTAGGAAATAGTAGTGTAGGGGTAGGGATAGGTTTAATAGTAATGTAGGAAATGATTTCAGGGTTAAAGGGCATCAAATTGGGAATAAGGAATATAATTAAGGTTTCTTCACTGTACCAAATGCCAACTTTACTTAGGAACAATAACACTATGAAATCAATGCTTAGGAGTGCAAGGAGGCAATAAACTTGATGTACTTACTTACTAGAGGGTGTTAGAAGAAATTGATGAAGGTTTGGAAGAGTTTGATTGTGTTTTGAAGCTTGGAGAGCTCACTCCGAAAAATCTCAACACCTTTCCCATAAGCGCAACGCCCTTCAATAAAAATCACAACACACTTGACCAAAAGCGCAGCCCCACCCTCCAGAAATGCAGTACCAACTTGAAGACCACTTTTGGAGGCCTTCCCAAACTCAAAATTGAGCTCATGATAGCTCATTGGAAATATCTCTCTATTGGATACACAATGAACCTATCAAAAAGTTAAAATGATCAAGTATAGCCCCTCAAAAATCAATTCTTCCAAGACTGGTCAATAAGTGCAGAATGGGGGTGCAAAAATGCAGTGTGCTTTTGCAAGAAACTTTTGGAGGCCTTCCTCAACTCCAAATTGAGCTCATGTTATCTTGTTGGAAATATCTATATGTCTAGTTAGCATTTGAATTCTAAATAAAGTCATTGGGACACTCAAAATAGGATAAAATTTGATTTTCCCAAGGTCAACCCATAAGTGTAGCAACTCTCCTGTAGCAACCATATTTTTAGCATTCCTCCAAAGCCATAACACCTGTGTAAAAACTAAAGGAGGTTTTTGTTAATTAGCCTATTATGGACAAAAAAATCTCTCACTTTTGTAAAACTCATCTCTTTTTGGTTGTAAGCATACTTGAAGAAAAACTGGCCCTATGTGTGGCAAATGATTTGTCCACTGGAATGATTTCTTGAAAAATGATGGAGACATGATGTTTATGAGATGGAATGGCCAAATAATTGGTGATATGACCTTCCTTATGCCTCCTCCTCTCAAATGTCTCTGATTCCATAGAAAAACCTAGCTCAATGGGAGAGGAAATTAGGGTTTAGTGTAAGCAAAACAGGGGATTTGGGAAATTTATAGGCATGAAGGGAAATAAAGGGGATAGGGGGCTTCTAAATTCTTAGGGAAATTTTTGGAGGTCGGGAGGGATGTTAGGAAGTAGGGGAAAGTGGAATTTCAAGGATTGAGTGAGGGGAAGGTGTAAAAGCATCAGGATACAAGTTTTGTTGATGATTTAACCATGGAAGTCATGAAACCAAGAAAAATTCCCTCAAAACCCTAGGAGAGCGAAATGAGATTTCTAAGCACTACTGAGAAACAAATATAGTAAAAACAAAGACAATTACTTGGAAATGATAGTTTCGAACCTAAATTTTTTGAAGATCTTTAACTATTACTACTCCTTCAAAAGATGAATTTGATGGTGAAACGACCAATTTTCATGATTTTGACCCTATGTCCTAATGATGACACAACATGGAAGAATGAGTTGAATGATGACCATGATGACTATGGGAATCTTTCAACAATGAAGACCTGACCATGATGATGTCCATTTACCATGATGTGAAAAGAGATATTTTGTTCACTGGTGGCAGGATGCAAAAACGAATACTAACATTGGCTCCATCTGGGGATGGTAGCTCCTTGGAGGTGCCACGAACACCATAGAACAAGTGCCTATTCATTGGACATGGAGTCAAAAGCTAACAACCAAACTGAATACTGAAAACTTGATTCAATAAAATGACTCAAGACTGACTCAAAAATGACTGAAAACTAACTGAAAAAAGATGCTTAGAATTGAGCTTATTCAACAAAGGCTACTCTAACTGATCCATTCATCACCCGATCAAGTGAAATGAAACAATCAATGCCACCATGTACATATTCTGGTTGTTAGTTTTTCTCTGCAAGTGCTTGCTTATGAGCAAGAAGAGAGAACTACTGAAAGGAAACTCCCATGAAAACTTTTCAATAGATTGAATCTTAGTGAAATTGCAAAGCATGAGCCCACCAGATGACCTCAAGAATGATGCAAAAGGATCTTCATAGGAATACATATTGATTTCCAGCCCATCTAATACATTACTGCTATATTCTAGGCAATCTTCATGACATGAATATGAACTTTCATATTTACCCTTACTTTCCTGATATGGTTGCAAATGTTTGGATGCGCTTTGTAATGAGATTCCTGCTGAAAGTGACAAAGAAACTGGCTGTCAGATCAAGTTTATATCAACTCTCTTTTCAGGCTCACAGTTAGCTAATGGAGAAGGAATTTTATTGCAAATATCATCCAACACATCAGCTATAGGGTCATGAAAAACTTGAAAATACTGTTGCAACATATTTTCCATTGGTTCTAATGAGACTGCATGGCTTTCTATTGCCTGCTCATCCTTTTCTTTAGAGACATTATGAAAATTTTCCTTTAAAAAATGAAATTCTTCAAAACATAATGGAACAGAATCATCTTGCATCATTTGATCATATGTTTCAGCTTCCAAGACTTCATATGCAATTTGAAATTCAATGGAATTTGGTGGCTGCAAATCTAGAGCTGAGGAGTCTTGATCAAGGATTTCATTTCCCTCTTGATTTTCAAGACCAAAACTTAATGGTTGCTGATTTTTGATTGCATGAAAGTTGTCTCTGATGAACTGAAACAAAGTAAAACAAAGAGGCAAAGATCCTTCACTTACTTCCAAATTTTCTGCACTTTCCTCCTCATTGCCATAGCTGATATGCATTGGCTGATCAATGTATTTGAGTTTTTGAAACTGAACTTCCTCCTCCCACAAATCAACTGTTGATTGGTTTGCAAGACTAAATTTTGTTTGGAGAACATAATCATCATCATACTGATCAAACTTTGGAAAATAATCAAAAGAACGAATGCCATCAAACATACACATTAGATCAGCAGATTGTTCCTCCTCGGATTGATCTACAAATCTATTTTCTGATCTATGGTAGCTGGGATTAGCAGGAAAGTGTTTACAACCAATAATTTATTTTTCTTCTGCAATAAGTGAGACATGGCGATCTTGAACGGAAAATTCATATCTCATGGTAATATTTTGCATCATTTCCTCTATTGTACTTACCAAAATGTCGAGCTTTACCTTTGAAGATGTCAGGTGCTTTGAAATATTCTCCCTCTCTTCTTCCTTCAAGTTTTCCCTTCTGATCATCAAATTAGCCTCTACATCTACTGCACTATTCTGCATCTCTTCAAGTGTTGCAAGGTTCCCTTCTCTCAGCTGAAACTCCATTTCCAGATCAAAGGCATCTGGGTAATGTAAGAGAGGTGAGCCAAGAGGAGGTCTTATATTAGCAGATATTGAACAATAAAATTGATTGAATCTGGCAGAAAACTGTTGTACAAGCTCCCATAGCTATCCTTTTAGCTGGTCATACTCTTCTATAATCAGGAAAGGGTTTTATTTGAACACCCACTCATCGAGGAAAACTTTGACAAACTGCGAGAAATATGAAATGCTCGCAGCAGGCAGGTTTTTGAACCAACTCTTGACTTTGCCTTGCAAAGAAAGAGAAAACAACCTAATACTGACATCCTCTTCATCAACTTCAAAAAGGTCGAGAAAAGTCTCAAAATTCTGCATATGTCTCTCAACAGTGATGTTGTCACATTCACCATCAAACCTTGGCAGATATAGGTAATGAATTTCAGGGAAAGCATGGAGTATAGGAGGTAAGATGAGTGGCTTGTACATATATGGAATTTTACAAGGTGTAGGAGTATGTACAGAAGTTGTAAGATTAGTCTTGATCTATTAAGGTTCATCAATTTGAATATGGTCATCATATGATTCGAAAAAAGGGTCTCTCAGTGGAATCCAACGAAGGTCCATGATATTTTCTCAAACATAATATGCCTTGGAAAAATTTCTGGAAATTTTCAGGAAAAGAGAAGAAATATTTCATGATAAAGAACATGATGTTTTGAATGAAAGTGCAAGTTGAATACCTGATCTTCCCATGTTGTCCTTTCATATTTCTTGGCAAGGTTCATCCTTCAGTGGAGTCATTGGATTTGATTTTGAAATTGATTTGGAGTCACTAGGTGGATGATTTTAGCCTTCGTGTGCCTGATCACTATCCACCATCAACAATCAAATCTGATCGTTGTCATTCCTTCCCAGGGAAGATTTGTCTTTTCGCCTCCCCGACAACGATGCCAGTATGTTATCACTCCACCGGACCTCTAAAGGCTGAGAAAGAGTCCAAACAAAGGTAACCACATACCAATATTTTAGCTTGGTAGCTATCCCTACCAAACCGGAGAGGGCTCTCTCCACAAAATCATAGCCAAGAGGGCTGGATGAATTGGGGTTTTAGGCTAGGTATGAGTACAGGGGTTTGTTTGTTTGAATTGGTTTGCTGGATGGCTGAATTAGGTCAAAGAGGCTAGGTGAGGGCAAATAAGATTAGGATTGCAATCCATTCAATGGGGAAAGTAGGTAGGAAGTCTAACACTTTAGGGTTTTTGAGTGGGATGGATCAGATAATTGAGGTGCTAGAAAGAGCAAGACAATGCATGCATTCTTTCTAAATTGAAGAAATGAGACAAGCTATGAACATTTTCCCAAAATAGAGCATAGAATAGGTATTCTGCTTATCAACCTGAAAATTAACATATAATATAAATGAAATGGATCATGGAGAGTACAAAACATTCATACATATGCAATAAAACAAGGAACAATGTTAAATTTCCATACCACGGGTATCCCAAAGAAATAACTGCAACTCTTTCAGTAAATTCTTGCCAAAATACTGATTACACTAGAGTCTCTGATCAATGTAACAACATAAAACCTCTGAAATGAGTCAAAAAGTACAATATATAGACCTCAAACAACCTCTCCCAACCTCAGGGGTCGAATCCATGAGTGGAGGAGCAGTTCCACCAAAAACTGAACAAATACCTAGAGTGTAGGGAGGTCAAATTGACCCATCCCTCACTTTTAGGAAACTGATTCATTAGATCTCATCAAAAGTTTTCACCTAAAGTATTTACCCTAGGTAAGTTTAAAAACATAAAAATTAAATTTACATCATGAATTACATTGGTAAAAACAACATTTTCCAAGGTGAAAGTGGAAAAACTGAGAAAATTTGGAAATATCAGCAAACTCATAAAATTTGTCAAAAGCGCAAGCCGAATTCAAATCCACTTTAGAGGGGGTTCCAGGTGTCCAAATTGAGATCATGATAGCTCATTGGAAATCATGTCCCGTCTAGTCTCCATATATATTATTAGTTTCCAAAACAGTGTTGATTTTACCCTCCAAAACTTTCATTCACCTAAGACTTGTCAAAAGCACAACGACAACCTCCAAAACAGGGCGTAAATGTGATTTTTTGGGTGTTTTTTGACTGCTTTGTTGACCCATAAAAGTTTTGTAAAGTTTTTTTCCTGACTAAATTTGGACTTATGAATCTAATGGTGCTTTTGGTTTGGCCATTAGAGGTCCCTAGAAAAAGCGTAGTGCCTAGGGCGCTGCGGTTTTGACAGTGCAACTGTGTCAAATTTCTGAGTTTTTTTGCAAAAATAGGCCTCAAAGATGGATCAATATATCTCTAATAATGAGGTGTTTTGACAAAATCATATATTTTTTTGTTCTTTGGCATGTTGTGAACAAAAAACTCCTCCAGTTTCCAAATATGCTTCTCTGGTTGTCCACAATATTCTCTGAAAAAAGATGTCTAAAACATGACATTTATGGAAAATGTGCCTTCAAAGATTTTTTTAAATTTCTCAAATTTTCTCCAAATTTCCTAAAAATTGCTCTAGAGATGCCAAATAAGGTGTGTTATGATATCATGTATATATCAACATGTAGGTCCAATTTACCCTTCTCCCTTTGACAAATTAGGGTTTCCTTAAGTTTGTCCTTCAAAAGTTAGGTTTTTTGCCTCAAGCTTCTCCTTCTCCAATGCCTTCTTGAGACCTCTTGTTCTTGGTTTCTTCCTAGTGGTTTGGGTCCTTTGAGATTTCTTCTCCTCTCTTATTCTATGTTTATCTCCTCCTCCTTAATGTCTATTTCTTGCCCCATGGTGTCTCTTTCCTCTTCCATGGTGTTTTTGATCTAGAAACCCTAGGGATGAGGAAATGGGAGTGGGGATAGCTCTAGGGAGTGGGGATAGGTCTAGTAAAAATTAGGGAGATGGGAGAAGGGGTTATTGAACTTAGGGAGGTGATAGGGGATAAATTTTTTTAAGGGATTGGGAATTCGAATTTTTTTATAGGGTTGATAGGGCTGCCTAGGATTGAGATTTCTAGGACTTAGGGTTTAGGGGAAACAGATTTAGGGACTAAGAAATAGTAGTGTAGGGGTACGGATAGGTTTAATAATAATGTAGGAAATGATTTCAGGGTTAAAGGTTATCAAATTGGGAATGCGGAATAGAGTTATGGTTTCTTTAGTATACCAAATGCCAATTTTACTTAGGAACAAGAACACTATGAAATCAATGCTTAGGAGTGCAAGGAGGCAATAAACTTGATGCACTTACTTGCTAGAGGGTGTTAGAATAAATTGCTGAAGGTTTGGAAGAGTTTTATTGTGTTTTTAATCTTGGAGAGCTCACTAGGCAAAAGTGCAGCGCCCTTCAATAAAAATCCCAACACACTTGACCAAAAGCGCAACGCTAGTTCAAAAAGTGCAACACCACCCTCCAGAAATGCAACGCCGACTTGCAAACCACTTTTGGAGGAATTCTAGAACTCAAAATTGAGATCATGTTAGCTATTTGGAAATATTTATCTGTTGGATAGACAATGAACCTATAAAGAATTGAAAATGATCAAGTATAGCCCCTCAACAATCAATTCTCCCAAGACTGGTCAAAAAGTGCAGAATGGGGTGCAAAAATGCAGTGTGCTTTTGTAGGAAACTTTTGGAGGACTTCCTCAACTCCAAATTAAGCTCATGATAGCTCGTTGGAAATATATCTCTGTATAGTTATCATTTTACTTTTCAAGTAAGTCATTGGGACACTTCAAATAGAAGAAAAATTTATTTTCCCATGGTCAACCCATAAGTGCAACAACTCTCCCGTAGCAACCATATTTTTAGCATTCCTCTAAAACCATAACACCTGTGTAAAACATGAAGGAGGTTTTTGTTCATTGGCCTATTATGGACAAAAACCTCTCTCACTTTTTTAAAATTCATCTCGTTTGGTCGAAAACATACTTTGAAGAAAAACTGGCCTTGTGTGGCAAATGATTTATCCCTTGGAATGATCTCTTGAAAAATGATGGAGACATGATGTTTATGAGTTGGAATGGCCTTATACTTGATAATATGACCTCCCTTATTCCTCCTCTTCTTAGATGTCTCTCATTCCATAACAAACCCTAGCTTAATTGGAGAGGAAATTAGGGTTTAGTGTAAGCAAAACAGGAGATTTGGGAAATTTATAGGAATGAAGGGAAATGAAGGGGATAGGGGGATTCTAAATTCTTAGGGGAATTTTTGGAGGTAGGGAGGGATGTTAGGAAGTAGGGGAAAGTGGAATTTCAAGTATTGAGTGAGGGGAAGGTGTAAGAGCATCAAGATACAAGTTTTGTTGATGATTTAACCATGGAAGTCATGAAACCAATAAAAATGCTCTCAAAACCCTAGGAGAGGGAAATGAGCTTTCCAAGCACAAATGAGAGACAAAAATAGTAAAAATAAAGTCACTTACTTGGAAATTATAGTTTGGAACCTGAAATTTTTGAAGATCTTTGACTATTACTACTCCTTCAAAAGATGAATTTGATGGTGAAATGACCAATTTTCATGATTTTGACCCTATGACGTAATGATGACTCAACATGGAAGAATGAGCTGAATGATGACCATGATGACTATGTGACTCTTTCAAAAATGAATTACCTAACCATGATTATATCCATTGATGATGGAGGTGAAAGGAGTAGTAATGATATCAATATCCTAATCAGTGACCAAATTTTTGCATGACCTAGTGGAATGCTAATTTTTTTAGAATGTAACCCTAATATGATGTGAAAAGAGATATTTTGATCACTGGTGGCAGGATGAAAAAAATGACACTAACACAACATGCTTTCAATACAATATGTACACAACACCGCATATCGAAAATTCGCACAACACCATATGCACACAACACTGCATATCCAAAATGCGCTCAGTACAAAATGTACACAACACCGCATATCCAACATGTACATATCACCATATATACCTAGCACTACATATGCTATACACTCACAACACTATATATACAATATCCATACAACATCATATGTACACAATACTACATATGTTACATGTACACATCGCCACATGTACAATCACTGAATATACAACATGCACAACATATACCCAACAATAGTACTGCACATCCATTGACCACACATTGACCCCGCAAGGCAACCTTACTTCTAGTGTCTTTCCACTATCCATGCTTATCCTAGCATGCTTCAAATCACACTACTTTCACTTTGTTGATGTACCCATCCGCATTACCTGCCCATAACATAAACATATGATCGAGGTGGATATTGGTGGCCACCCACGTATTTCCACTTTGACCCCCACCATTGTTTTTTTCAGTCTTTCAGCTTCCTTAATTGTAGCACAATTTAATATTTTTGGTAGTTTTTCAAGTCCTGAACTTCTAGAGCCGTTTTAAGGCCCTAATTGGCATTTTTTGGGAAAAGGCGTTCCAGGTGAATATGAGTCAACTACTTGATATTTTTTGTCAGCAATGTAGTCCTCGTATAGTTCTTTCTAATGAGGTATCATGTGTGTCAAACATAGATCGTATGCCAAATTTATGACCCTGGGAATTTCATGTACCAATTTACCCCAACGGGGCCCATAGTTTGGCATTTCATCTCCTAGGGTTAGGTTTTTGGATGTTTAGGGATTTCCATTGGTTCTCAATAATAAATATGCCTTCAAGTCTCATTGTAGCATAGTTCAGAGGCCTGTAGCTGCCGCATCTCTCCTCAAAGATAAGCTACCAGTGCCCTAGCTATTTTATTTCCATTTTATTTGTAAGCATATTTCAATTATGTGATATTAATGAAATGAAGTCTTATTTCTGTTTCATCTCTGTGTTTATGTGTATTTATTTATTTTATTGTGTTCCTGCATAAGTCTGGATCAATGGTATCATAGCGGTCTGATCTTTCTCAATCCTTCTTTGCATGCCCCCAACGAGGTCGGGAAATAAGGAGTTAGGGCTCAATCTGGTTTAACCTTTTCAAGATCAGCCTCACAAACCCCAACGGTCACCCATGGGGGACGAAAATAAATATGAGGGAGCAAGAGATCCTATCAAAAATATTGCTCGAGGAGGCCATCGAGAAACAAAGGAATGCAATGATGGATAACTTTGCCCAGATTCTTCAATGATTGCCCACCGAGGACGCATCTGCATCCAACAACCACTCTGGAGGTGCAGCTTCTTTTAAGTTACAAGTAAACTTTTACATTCCCATATTTGAGGGCCAAATAGATGCAGATGTCGTATATAGGTGGTTGAATCTATTAGAATGGTATTTTTCAGTTCATGACTTTTCCAACCGAGAAAAGATTATTTTTGCACTGCTCAAAGCTGCCCCCCATGTCAAGAACTCGTGGGAAACCTACTGTGAGAAAAAGGACGAGAGAGAACCCTCTCTGTTTTCAGCCACACCCACTTGGAACTCTTTCCGAGATGCCATCAAGGAACAATATTATCCTATGGGGAGCTATGAGGACAAGTACATACAAGGGACTATGTTGCGGCAGAAAAGTGATCAAGATGTGCATGAGTTGACGAATCTGTTCCATACCCTACGCAAAAAATTGGGTATCAAAGATTCAGAAAAACATTTTGTGTTGAAGTAACACAGTTGTCTCCATAAATACATTCAGGAGGAAATGGAGTTCTTTGACATCTACTCGCTTGGTGCAACATCCTAGTATGCTGCCAATATTGAGTATAATTTCAAACAGAAGCATTAAGACTTTGGATCTGTGAATTAGAAGCAAGGGAAAGGTGCCCCCAAATTGTAGAAAAAAGGAAAAAGACAAGGCGGGGCGGCCTAGGATAACCCTCCAAAGCTGTGAGCAAAGAACAACACCACGAAGCCAAAGAAGGACATGGGAAAGTGGTGTGAGTTCCATAAGAGATCCACTCACAAAACAAGTGAGTGTCAGGCCAAGCAGTCACTTATGGCAGAGCTGAAGGATTCTGAATCGGATGCATGCTTCAAATCTGAATCAGAACCCAACAAGGGGAGTGACAAAGGGAAGAAAATTATCGATGCGAAGCCCAATGCCACTGTTTCCATCACGAAGATATATAAGGAGGAACCAGAAGATCCAGAGGAGGAGGAGCACCTCTTCCATTCCCAGATGTGGGTAAAGGGTTCCCCTCTACAGTTCCTTATCGATAGCGAGAGACAAAAGAACCTCATTTCAGCAGAGGTCGTGAAGCGGCTGGGCTTGCCAACCACAACACACCCACAACCGTACACCATCGGGTGGCTTCACCAAGGATAGGATCTCCGCGTCAGCCAGCAGTGTCACCTTCCCTACAACATCAAGCCCTTCACAAATGAGGTATTATGTGACATTTCCCCTCTTGATGTTTGTGATGTATTATTAGGCCAACCATACTTGTGGAAGCGACATGTTGTGTATGAGTCCCGACCTCATGTTGTTATTATTACTTTGGGAAATAAGTTGTACATGATACTGGAGGTAGCACCACCTGCCGTCATCTCTTTGGTGACTGCAAAACCATGTGGTAAGCTCATTTCAAAAATCGGGAAATTTGTTTTGCTAATGATCTGCCCTATGGGCAAGAAGAAGACGATGGCCATGACCTCCAGACAGGGTTCCTCCGCGCGACAACAAAAAATGGACAAGGTCATGGAGGAGTACGGGGACATCTTCACCTCACCTACAAGGGTGCCCTTGCATTATCAAGTTAAGCACCCCATTGATCTGACCTTAGGTGTGTTAGTGCCCAATGGATCAATCTATCGGTGATATGTTCTGGAGAAAGATGAAATCAAGAGGTAGATCCAAGAGCTGTTATAGAAAGGTCACATCTGGCCGAAGTTCATCACCCTGTGGGAGCCCAATCATGTTGGTGCAGAAGAAGGATGGGACTTGGAGACTCTGTATTGACTATCAGGCACTGAATAAGATCATTGTTTAGAATAGGTACCCGATCCCACAGATTGATGACCTTCTGGACCAACTCAAGGGGGAAAATTATTTTAGCAAGAACGACTTGAGGTACTGATATCACTAGGTACCAATCGAACCCTCCAATGTGTGGAAGATTGCCTTCAAATCCAAGGAAGGTGTTGTCGACTGATATTGTCGCTCCTAGAGATAGCCTAGAGTTGCCATTGACCAGTGCCTAGGACATCTTATCATAGCAAGGAGTGTATCATATAACTTGGGTGTCAATCCAAAACTCTCCTGCTATCTCTTGTAAAACAAGGAAATGGATTTAAATGGGACCAGAATTTACAGAAACTGCCACAGAGAAAGTAATGTTGCAGAGGCAAGATGCAAAGCTCCAATATAAAAGCATCAGACAGTTAAGAGACAATTTACTGCAAAGAGGGTCGATTCAAGTAATATGCCACAGAAATCAAATATCAGAAAGTGAATGCGGTGAAAGAAAAGTTAAGAAGATACTAGTCAACATTGGGCTGATACCTAGATACACAATAGAACCATATATGGGCTTACCAATCTAAGAATCCATACATGACAATGGTGTTTTAAAATCACCCTCCCAAAGAAACTAATATAGCAGCAATATGGATGAGATGAATGTGGAACAATATATCATGCATGAGCCATATTTAAAGCGCTTGACTGATTTAAGTATGGGCATCAACTAGGATGAATCCTTACCAAACCAGTGAGCCACTCGCATTCCAAAACATGATACAAGAAAGTGGATGAAATGAAATGTTATATTAAACACATAAGAGAAAGTTACATACTGTGAAATACCAAAGACCAGAATCCTCTAAGACAGATAGAACTCCTCCTCACTGAGACCCTATGGGCTCTGAGCCTTCACACAGAAGCTTTACAATATGTATACCAAAATGCCTTTCACTGCACAATTTTCTGATAAAAGTCTGGAACCCTTACAATGTCTTTCTTCTGGGTTTTTTATAGACGAAGGAGAAGAAATACCTAATAAAAGAAGTAGGTGAAAACATTTAATTTACTTATTAAAACAAGAATGGTGAGAGAGTGCCCGCCCACACTGTTTGACGGCGCTAAACTGCTGTTGGTACTTTGCTACTGCTCCATGAAGTAAATGTTGTAGGTGCAAATCTCTTCAGGGGTAAGGTATGAAGAATAAAATATGTAACATTCTGTACCCTTCTGAGAGAAAAGTCTAGTTGAAATAAAACTTGAAGGATATGATTTTTATGCACTTGTACTCTTTGCCTTCTGAATGCTGGATTGTGAACTGAAACCTTCAGCGCCGGACGTTGCATTCCTTGTTCTCTGACTGATACTCTTTGCTGCATCATTAATAACTCCATTCGTGGAAAATCTATGTTTTAAATTGCTCTGGAGGGTTTGGAAGGCTTTTACCATGGCTTCTTTAATGAAAGCCATGTCACGGCAACTACCCGGGGCTTTTCTTCATAAATTCAACCTCTGCAAGCTGATCCTTAGATGCATCTTCGACTTCTGTAATGGAGGCAGAGATTAATGGCGATTTCTCGTCGCTGCAACCTGCAAAACATATTAAAGAAAACCGGACACAGAGACGACGGGATACATGGACATGGTCGTGCAGACTTGTCGAAGTGGTGAAATGGGGCGGGGTCAAATGGAAATGATGTTGCAGACATGGCGGATCGGTGGAATGATGCAGGTTGACGGAGGCTATTAACGTGGAATATTACAATACGACCTACGACAGAATGTATGCATGGTGGAAGAAAATGCGATGAACACGTGGAGTAAGTGACGTGGGGGAAACGCGGTCAACAGCCGGTCATACAAATGATCTGGGCCATACGATCACAGGACGAGATGAACGGTCCAAAAAGCATTGGAGAGCAATGAAGTGGTGGGCTCGGGACACTATACACAGGGCTAAACACACGCATAGCTTCGCAGCGCGACGACCGTTGGATGATGCCACACAGATCGAACGGCTCTCGTTGATTTCGCTGCACGTCTTCGACCGAAAGATAATGCGCGAAATAGGGCGGTATTGGGATCGTACATGGGGACACGCGGCGCACACTGAATGGAATCGCTGTGATTTGAGAAAAACCGCCAACCCTTCAAAAGCGGTGCGGGGAATACAACTTGTTTTAAGCGGTGGTTTTTAAGGCGCGGGGACCACAAGAGCAACAGGTTGTGGAACGTTGATCTGTGTTTGATCTGACGGCTGAGATTACGCCCGATGGTCATGTACGGTAAGTGCTTTTCCATCTTAGTACATGGTCAAATGCCCAGGTTATATGAAAAACGGGACAGAGGGGGCTAGGGCCAAGGAGATATGCCTCAAATGTTTCCAAATATGAATTTCCAGCCCTTTTAGAATGCAATTTTGAAGCTAGGAGAACACAACGATAGACAACTAAGGCACTTTGCAAGACAGGGCAGAGGAGTTAGAAGATTTAAACCAGATGGGCCATGGAAATTTTAATGGGAAGATGATCATGATCAACATTGGCTCCACCTGGGGACGGCACGTTCGTTCCTGGACGTGTCGAGAACTCGCAGACCCCTTGATCATCTTTTATGCATACCTTGCTCCTCAACCCTCTTGCATTTTTCTTCAAAACTCATCATGTCACCCGCATTATTTCAACAAAAGCAAAAAGGAAGCTAATATACAATATAATACATCAGGCCGCTTTTTCCTGTATCAGAATTGGAAGTAGGGCTTGAGAAATTGGCCATTTACAGGGTCATCCAGTAGGTCACCCTGTAGATTCTCCAATATGAACGTGTTATTGCCTCTCTGTTCCACAACTTTGAATGGGCCGAACCAAAGTGGATCGAACTTCCAGTGCTTTCCTTTTTCGGCCCTCCGGACATCCCATCTGAGAACCAGGTCACCAATCTGCAATTTTCTACCCTTTGCATGCCGATCAAAGTTGTTTTTCATTTTCTCCTGATATTGAGCTAACCTCTGATTTACCTGGTCTCGTGTTTCCTCTAATTCTACCAATTGATTAATTCTCCTGACCATATCAGCAGGTTCCTCCTGACTTTCTTGCATGAAACGTGCCACTGGCAAAGCCAGCTGCACAGGAAATACATCTGCTCGTCCATATACCAACTCATATGGAGATTTCCCAGTTGCTCTCTTGCTGGTGATTCTATTAGCCCATAGAGAAAATTTCAGTTGGGAATCCCAATTCTTCTAATTTTCATTTATAGTCTTCTTCAAGGCCCTCACCAGAGTTTTATTAGAAGATTCTGCCAAACCATTCCCCTGTGGATAATAAGCTGTGGAATGATTAAGTGCAATATTATACTGTTGACAGAAATTCATAAATTTTACAGATTTGAAGGCCTGTGCTTTATCAGTCACTATTCTAGCAGGACAGCAAAACCTGGATATGATGTTTTCTTCCATGAATTTTATGATGACAGTGTCGGTAGCATTCCTTGCAGGTATGGCTTCCACCCACTTCGTGAAATAGTTAATAGCTGTCAATATCCATTTATGTTGGCCGCTTGATGGGGGATGTATTTATCTTATAAAATCTAATCCCCATTGTTGGAATGGCTCATCCACATGAACAAGAATCAAAGGTAGAGTTGCTAACTTTTGTCTCTCAACAAATTTTTGACATTTATCACATGCTCTGACCCAAGTAAAAACATCTCCAAATAATTTAGGCCAGTAGAAACCAGCCCTCAGGATCTTATGAGCTGTGGCCCTCCAGCTGTAATTGCCTCCACAAATTCCCTCATGGAATTCTATCATTATACTTTCCACTTCATTTTCTGTGAGGCATAATAATAGTATGCCTGAAGGATCTCTCCAATATAATTGGCCATTGGCAACTATATACTTTTGTTATTTTAGCCTCAATGTCCTGTATTTAGCTTTATCACAGCTGGGTCGGTAGCTAAGTGTCAAAAGATATTCTACTATTTCTTTGTACCAAGAACTGGTGAGAAATTTCATGTGTACTTTCTTAGTAGCCATCTCCAACCCTTGCTGCTCTTTTTCTTTTTCAGTCTCTCCATTTGCTATCATGGACAAATTTATGCCCAGAGCCTGGTAGTTTGATTCAGATAAGATCCTTGCTAGCCCCTGTCCTTTTACCAGCTTAGTAGGACGAATATCCAGATCATACTCCTGTATTTTTGCAATCCATCTTCCCCTCTTTCCTTCACTATCACCCTGCACAAGGATATATTTTACTACTGCAATGGGCACAAATGCAGTGATGTGGGATTGCAGAATGTACATTCGAAAAGCTTTGAGGGATTTTACCAGGGCATATGCCTGCTTCTCCAGTATGTTATATTTCAATTCTGCATCATGGAGCACCTGACTGAAAAAGGCTATGGGCTGCTCATATCCATCTTCATTTTTTTGCAATAAAACTCCAGCTACTGTATGAGGTGACGCAAAGGAAAAGATCATAAAAGGCTTTGCATAATTTGGTCCGGCTAGCACAGGAGCTTCAGCAAATGCCTGTTTTATCCTGGTGAATGCCTCTCTAGATTCCTGGGACCATTTAACTTCATTATTCTTTTTCAGCATGTCTGTTATGTGCCTAACTATCTCAGCATAGTTAGGAATAAACCTTCTCAGAAAATTTATCCGGCCTAGAAACACCTGCACTTCCTTCTTATTTCTGGGGAGAGGAATACTGTTTACAACTTCGACCCTTTTAGGGTCTATTTTCACACCATCTTTAGTCACAATGTGCCCTAAAAGCTTGCCTTCCTCTAATGCGAATAAATACTTTTGGGGGTTAAGAGAAATACCATACCTTCTGCATTTTTCAAAAGTTCTTCGCAGATGTTCAATATGTTCAGCATCACCTTTTGAAAACACTGTAATATCATCAAGGTAGACCAATAGAAACTTATCCTTCTCACCAACAAAAGCAATGTCCATGGCTCTTTGAAACGTGGCCCCTGCATTAATCAGTCCAAAAGGCATCCTGGCATACATAAATGTGCCCCATGGTGTGGTGAATGTAGTTTTCTTCTGATCCTCTGGAGGTACAACCACCTGGTTATAACCGGAGAATCCATCCATCATTGACATTCTGGATGCTCCAATTACTTTCTGCAGGATGTGATCCATCTTGGGCAGTGGATAATTATCTTTTAAAGATGCTCTGTTTAAATTTCTGAAATCCACACATAGCCTTATTTCTCCATTTTTCTTCCGGACAGGGACAAGGTTCGCCACCCATTCAGAATACCTCAGTGGCACAATTATTTTGGCCTTTAGCAGCTTCTTGATTTCTTTTTCAAAGGAGGAGAGCAGCAGAGGATTTATCTTTCTAAGATTTTTCTTATAAGGCTTTGCATCTTCCCTTAGAGGAATTTTTTGCTGCATTATATTGATATCAAATGTTTTTAGGTCCTGATAGGACCATGCAAACACATCCTTGTGTGATTGAAATAATTTCAGGTATTTTTCTTTATAGTCCTCTGGGACCTTCTTGGATAGCTTTACAATTCTAGGATCAACCTCAGTACCCAGATTCAGATCTTCCACTTGATCTTCCTCTACCACTTTACTTGGTTGCAGGGGGACGTCATTCTTGTCAAATAATCTTTCTAGAGGCACCATCCCTCTAGGTATAATATTTCCCTTCAGCTGCAACACTTTACTACCTGCCATCTTCTCTTCCCAATTATTTTCTGAAACATTCTTAGCCTCATCTTCTTCACAATCATCAATCTCCATATTAGAGAATTCTCCCACTGTTTCCAGGAATCTCTTCATTTGTTCATCATCCTCAAATACCTTCCAGTGCTTAATATTATCTGGGATTGATGGTCAATAACACACCTCAACTTCATATCTTAAAAGAGGGTTCTGAGGTGGTCGAAATGTACTAGTAGCCATAGCAAGGGAGTCAACCATCCTATTCTGTTCTCGGGGCATGAACTGGATATTAAACGCTAAGAAATTATCCACCATGTCCCATACTTCATTTCTATAAGCTCTCAGTCGAGGATGTTTGGTTTGACACTGATTTCTGACTTGCCTGACCACCAGCTCAGAATCTCCCAGAACCTTTAAACTTTGTATACCCATGCTCTTGGCTGTCTGCAGTCCTAGCAACAGTGCTTCATATTCAGCCACATTATTAGTAGCTTCGTATTCCAATTTGAAAGACAGTGGGACCCATCTGCCTGTGGGGGAAATTAGTAATACCCCAGCTCCATTACCTTCTCTTGAATTTTATCCATCAAAATGTAGGGTCCATATTCCTGCTTCATGATTCTCTAAAGGCTGCTCAGTCTTGAATTGACAGAAGGATGGTTCATGAGCATAATATTGCTCTTCTTGTAGCATTAGACACGAAAAATCTCCTTCTTGACTATAGATTGGTGAGTTAACAGAGCTGTCAGCCTTAGTCACCATTTTAACAAATCTGGTTTCTCTGTATAATCTCCTCTCCTGGCCACCAAAGACTGGGATAGTGGCATATGTTAAATCTAATTTGAGTGACCCACCAATTTTCGTTCCCTAGGACCTTGACAGCAGCATGCCAAAGCGAGCTGGGATATCAGCCACCACAATGTCCATGACCACACTCTTTGTTGGAATTTGGGCCAAATTGACCACTAAATCCTTAATCATCCCTAAACATTTAACTCTTTTGGAATCAAATGAGTAGAGGTCTTTATATGGACGGGTAATTTGCAAACCTAATTGTTCCATGACTGACAGAGGCATAAGATTATGGGAAGCCCCAGATTCCAACATACAATTATGTAGTAGTAGGTCATGAATCACTGGAGACACATAGAAAGGAGGAGTAGAAGGATCTATCTCCTCGACATGTGGGCCAAATACTACCATTGGTCTTTCTTCTTGTAAGTTGAGACTGTCTGGAATGATTGGTGCTTCTGGAGGGAGCATGAAAGAGGTGACTTGAGATTGATATGCAGGTTGTTTCAGCAGTTCAGTCAAGGGGACTGGGATTTTGATTTTCTCAAGTTCTTTTTGCAAATTGAAAGCAAAAGGGGACTTTTCTATTACAACTTCTTTTGACTCTTTATTTTCAGCTGAGGACTTGACTTCTTTTGACACATACTCAGCATTAGGAGGACTGACTACCTTTGAAGAGGAAGGAGGTTGATCATTAGAATGCAAAGGAGCTTTTAGAGGGCTCTTACCTTTGTTAGCGAATTTCTGCGCTGTTGAATCCTTTTGAGTAGGTTCTTCCTTATGAAGTGGCTCCTCTTCTTGATCTTGAGTCCGAGTCCTCTTCCTTGAAGATCTGAGATCATATTTTCTGTTGAACTGAGCTTGCATGAAATCAACAAATTGTTTACAATAATGATCAATTTCTGCTTCTTCTTCTTCTTGCAATGAGCACTGTGCTCCATCATTTGTTTGCAGAGAGGATTCTTCACCATCACTATTCGAAAAGGCAAGATTTGCATCCTCCAGTCCATAAGTAGTATCCTCAGTAGAATCATCTACTGGACCCTCTAGATACAATGGATGTGGTACCTGATCTTGTTGCTCCTTTTCTTCCCTTGGAAATATTTGCAGGGGTGGTCTCTTATACTGGGGATTGTAACCTCTGTTTGGAGCATTATAAAAATTCTTGGAGGCTGAATTATTGGTTTCCAATTCAAGTTTGCCCAGTTTATTAGAAATATTCTTAATCATTTTTCTCATTTCCTCAATTCTGTTTGCATCCTTGTCCTGACTGGAGGTAGAGACTTCCTCTTTGCCCCTTCTCCTAGTGTCCTGTTCAGATTTTCCTTTCAATTTTCCAGTGGAAGCGAAATTTTCTTCCAACTTAAGAGCATCCGACTGAGCATCATCTAGGGTGGCAGGTTTTCTTTCTCTCAAAGAGAAACCAAAATCTGAGTCAAAGGCTGCAATGAAAACAACTTTGGCAGCATTCTGATGAGGCTTCATATCTGCAGGAAGGCTTAGATATAACTTATTAAATATCTTGATAAACTCTGACACCCCTTCATTATGTTTCTTCTTGAGTGTATTGAACTCGGTAAGGCACTGTCCATGATCTTCCCTCTCTCCCCATTTTCTGAGGAAAGTATTCTCCATATCATCCCAAGTGGTTATGGAACGATTTCCCAGCGTCTTGAACCATTTTCTGGCTTCACCATCCAGAGATTGGACAAACAGTCTTAAGAACACGTCCAAATGTTCTACATTAAAGTTTTCTGCAAAAGAGCAGAAAGTTTCAAGATGTTTCTGTGCATCAATCTCATTTTCCCCAATGAATCTTGGAAAAATCTTCAAATAATCTTGTGGCATATCATTCAACACTTGTGGTAATGCCAGGGGAGCATATTTATTCAGCAAGAAGGCAGGAACGTTAGCCATTGGAGGAGGTGGGGGTTGTGCAGCAACCTGGTGTACAAATGGAGGAGGAGGAAGTGGAGTATGAATAACAATAGGAATATATTGTGCAGCAGCCTGAGGTGTGAATGGAAACAATTCACGATTAACAGTGGCTATTTCTGTGACTTCTTTGACTTCTTCGGCCTCAGGGGTAGGATGAAACTTCTCTTTAGCTCTGGCACTTCCACGGGGTGGGCTATCTGAGTAATATTCAGGATTTTCCTTAGTGAAGTCGGGATTTTCTACTTGAACCTCTTGGGAAGAAGAGGATGGATAATCTTCTACAGAATATTCAGGGATTTCAGCACAGACTGATTTCTTCTCTTTCCAAACTCTTCTATGAATGATCCTTTCTGGGTCAGACAAGGAAGGTGTCTTTGGCTGAGATGTATCTGACCTCAAATGTGGCTTACGAGGAGCCAGGACTACAAATAGGTTGATCAAATAAACAACAGTGGAGTCGCCAAGGTGAGAGATATACAACTCTTCAACTCTCTGTGCTCACCTGATTAGAGAGTCAATAAAGATTGTCGAGGCCCAAGGATAATGATTTTCTTAACTTCGTTCCCCGGCAACGGCGCCAGAAAGATGTTGTCGATTGATATTGTCGCTCCTAGAGACAGCCTAGAGTTTCCATAGACCAGTGCCTAGGACATCTTATCATAGCAAGGAGTGTATCATATAACTTGGGTGTCAATCCAAAACTCTCCTACTATCTCTTGTAAAACAAGGAAATGGATTTAAATGGGACCAGAATTTACAGAAACTACCACAGAGAAAGTAATGTTGCAGAGGCAAGATGCAAAGCTCCAATATAAAAGCATCAGACAGTTAAGAGACAATTTACTACAAAGAGGGCCGATTCAAGTAATATGCCACAGAAATCAAATATCATAAAGTGAATGCGGTGAAAGAAAAGTTAAGAAGATACTAGTCAACATTGGGCTGATACCCAGATACACAACAGAACCATATATGGGCTTACCAATCTAAGAATCTATACATGACAATTGCGTTTTAAAAGCACCCTCCCAAAGCAACTAATATAGCAGTAGTATGGATGAGATGAATGTGGAACAGTATATCATGCATGAGCCATATTTAAAGTGCTTGACTGATTTAAGTATGGGCATCAACTAGGATGAATCCTTACCAAACCAGTGAGCCACTCGCATTCCAAAACATGATACAAGAAACTGGATGAAATGAAATGTTATATTAAACACATAAGAGAAAGTTACATACTGTGAAATACCAAAGACCAGAATTCTCTAAGACAGATAGAACTCCTCCTCACTGAGACCCTATGGGCTCTGAGCCTTCACACAAAAGCTTTACAAGATGTATACCAAAATTCCTTTCACTGCACAATTTTTTGATAAAATTCTGGAACCCTTACAATGTCTTTCTTTTGGGTTTTTTATAGACGAAGGAGAAGAAAGACCTAATAAAAGAAGTAGGTGAAAACATTTAATTTACTTATTAAAACAAGAATGGTGAGAGAGTGCCCGCCCACACTGTTTGACGGCGCTAAACTGCTATTGGTACTTTGCTGCTGCTCCATGAAGTAAATGCTGTAGGTGCAAATCTCTTCAGGGGTAAGGTATGAAGAATAAAATATGTAACATTCTGTACCCTTTTGAGAGAAAAATCTAGTTGAAATAAAACTCGAAGGATATGATTTTTATGCACTTGTATTCTTTGCCTTCTGAATGCTGGATTGTGATCTGAAACCTTCAGCGCCGGACATTGCATTCCTTGTTCTCTGACTGATACTCTTTGCTGCATCATTAATAACTTGATCCGTGGAAAATCTATGTTTTAAATTGCTCTGGAGGGTTTGGAAGGCTTTTACCATGGCTTCTTTAATGAAAGCCATGTCACGGCAACTACCCGAGGCTTTTTTTCATAAATTCAACCTCTGCAAGCTGATCCTTAGATGCATCTTCGACTTCTGTAATGGAGGCAAAGATTAATGGCGATTTCTCATCGCTGCAGCCTGCAAAACCCACAAACATATTAAAGAAAACCGGGCACAGAGACGATGACGTGACGGGATACATGGACATGGTCGTGCAGACTTGTCGAAGTTGTGAAATGGGGCGGGGTCAAATGGAAATGATGCTGTAGACATGGTGGATCGGTGGAATGATGCAGGTTGACGGAGGCTATTAACGTGAAATATTACAATACGACCTACGACGGAATGTATGCATGGTGGAAGAAAATGCGATGAACACGTGGAGTAAGTGATGTGAGGGAAACTCGGTCAACAGCCGGTCATACAAATGATCCGGGCCATACGATCACAGGACGAGATGAACGGTCCAAAAAGCGTTAGAGAGCAATGAAGTGGCGGGCCCGGGACACTGTACATAGGGCTAAACACACGCACAGCTTTGCAACGCGGCGACCGTTGCATGATGCCACACAGATCGAACGGCTCTCGTTGATTTCGCTGCACGTCTTCGACCGAAAGATAATGCGCGAAATAGGGCGGTATTGGGATCATACATGGGGACACGCGGCGCACACTGAATGGAATCGCTGCGATTTGAGAAAAACCGCCAGCCCTTCAAAAGCGGTGCGGGGAATACAACTTGTTTTAAGCGGTGGTTTTTAAGGCGCGGGCACCACAAGAGAAACAGGTCGTGGAACGTTGATCTGTGTTTGATCTAACGGCTGAGATTACGCCCGATGGTCATGTACGGTAAGCGCTTTTCCATCTTAGTACATGGTCAAATGCCCAGGTTATATGAAAAACGGGACGGAGGGGGCTAGGGCCAAGGAGCTATGCCTCGAATGTTTCCAAATATGAATTTCCAGCCCTTTTAGAATGTGATTTTGAAGCTAGGAGAACACAATGATAGACAGCTAAGGCACTTTCCAAGACAGGGCAGAGGAGTTAGAAGATTTAAACCAGATGGTCCATGGAAATTTTAATGGGAAGATGATCATGATCAACAGAAGGCTTGTTTGAATGGCTGGTCATGCCTTTCAGGTTGAAGAATGCTCCTGCAACCTTCATGAGGTTGATGGATGACATCTTGCGGCCATTCACCAACTCATTTGTAGTAGTGTACTTGGATAACATCCTGATCTTCAGCCAGACTTGGGAAGAGCACCTCCACCACATCCGATAAGTCCTCTAAACACTGCGACAACACAATTTTTGTGCCAATTTGGAGAAGTTCACTTTTGGCATGAACCAGGTTCAGTATCTGGGATACATTATTGATGAGCGGAGGGTGCATGTGGATCCAAGTCATTCGGGATTGGCCACCCCCAACCACTCTAACAGAGCTCCGCATCTTTTTGGGTATTTCTAATTTCTACCGCAAGTTCGTGTTGGGATTCTATCATATCACTTGGCCCTTGAGTCAAGTCACCAAAGGAATAGTGAAAGAAATATTATTTTGGTCTGAATCTCAACAGAAGGCATTCGTAGATTTGAAACATTGCCCCTGCTCTGCCCAGTGCTCATAGTACTAGACTTACAAAAACCATTTGAGATCAAGATAGATGCCTCTGACTATGCTATTGGGGTAGTTCTTACTCAACAGGGGCATCTAGTGGCATATCATAGTGAGACATTGTAGGACACAGTCCAAAATTTCCTACTTATGACAAAGAGATGTTTTCCATTGTGCATGCTTGTCAACAATGGAAGCATTAAATTTTGGGGAAGGAAACGATCATCCACATAGACCCTTGACCCCTGCAGTTCACACAGACACAAGGGAAGTTGTAGAAAAATCACCATCATAAGTGGTCCACATATCTGCAACAATTTCATTTGAACATCAAGTACAAAAAGGGAAGCACCAATAATGTTGCAGAAAGCCCCAACCGACCATCGATAGTGGCACTAACCATAGTTCTCAACTCTTGTGGGCACGAGACTTTTGATTGGCTGCTTCTCTACAAGAGTGATCAAGTATTCTGTCACACATAGAAGACGCTGTTGGATGGTAACCAAGTTCCAAATTTTCACCTCCAGGATGCATTTCTATGTCACTTGGACACCTTTGTGTTACTTTAAGTGAGCTTGCCAAGATGATTTTGGAAGCACACTACAGTCGATTCGTTGGGCATTTTGGGGTCGAGAAAACAATGGAAGTACTGAAGAAGTATTTCTATTGGCTGAAACTTCGACAGGATGTCGGGAAGTACATCAGATCCCACACTACTTGATCCATTGCCAAACCGACCATCAAGAAGAAAGTCCTCTATATTCTGCTGCCTACCCCTAGTTGACCTTGGGAACCATCTCTATGGATTACATGTTGGGCCTTCCTTCTATTAAGCATGGCAACGACTATGTTTTATGGTCATCGACAGATTCTCAAAGATGGCCATTATGGTAGTCTGCAAGAAGACTATCACACCAAAATCCACTGCTAGAATATTATTTGAATGAGTGTGGGTACACTTTGGGATCCCACAGTATATCGTATCATATCGCGACAACAGGTTCCTCAGCACATTTTGGTCCAGCCTCTCATCAATGTTGGACACCAAGCTCACCAAGTCCACAACTTTCCATCCACAAACCGATGGCGAGGCAGAGGTCGTCAACAGGGTGATTGTATACATTCTGCACATGTACAACTCAAAGCATCCATGCAAATGGGATGAGAGCCTCCCCTATGTACAACATAGCTATAACCGGGCCCTCCATGGTTCAACTGTCCACAACCCCTTTCAGGTGGGTTTGGGATTATAGCCAATATGTCCCATTGATGTAGCCATGTCATTTACAGCTACTCAGGCTGATTCGGCAATTTTCTAGTCTGAACCTGACAATGCGAACAAATTCATTAAGCACATTCAACACATCCGCCAACGTGTTAATGACATATTAGATATAGTACAAGTAGCGACATGATCAACATCGGGTGCGACACAACTTCTAAGTGGGCGATAAAGTGTGGCTACATTTGTAGAATGAGCGCTTTGTTGGACCCCACCGCAAGCTTCGCCTGCTCCAATATGGGCCATACATCATCACCAAGGCTGTAGGGGACAATGCCTTCGAGCTCAGTATTCCACCATTCCTTGGTCTGCACCCAGTGATCAATGTGGACCACCTTTGGCCCTACTTTCCATCTCTACTATACACTTCCGACATGGCAGATAAATTCACACCAATAGAGTTAAACCCAAACTACATGGAACAAGCCACACTTGCTCGGATCATGGACACACAGATCAAGAACACTCGCTAGTAGAGGATCCAACTATATTGAGTTGTCAAAGTAGGCCAATTCCTTCACCAGGGCAAGTGGCTCACTAGGGACCAAGTTCAATAGAAGTTTTCTCATCTCATGGAGGAACTCAACGCAATGGGGACCATTTCTTCCTAAGGGGGAAGGAATGATCTAGGTGGATATTGGTGGCCACCCACCTATTTCCACTTATACCCCCACCATTATTTCTTTCAATTTTTCAGTTTCCTTAATTGTAGCACAATTTACTATTTTAGGCAGTTTTTCGGGTCTTGAACTTCTGAATCCGTTTTGAGCCCTAAATGACATTTTTTTTTGGGAAAATGAGTTCCAGACTAATATGAGTCAAAGAATCAATATTTCTTTTCAGAAATGCAGTCCTTATATAGATCTTTCTCATGAGGTATCATGTGCATCAAACAAAGATTGTATGCCAAAGTTATGACCCTGGGAAATTGATGTACCAATTTACCCCAACGGGGCCCATAGTTTGGCGTTTAATATCTGAGGGTTAGATACTTGGACTTTTAGGGCTTTCCATTAGTTCTCAATAATAAATAGGCCTTCAAGCATCATTGTAGCACAGTTCAGAGGCCTGTAGCTGCCACATATCTCCTCAAAGATAAGCTACCAACTCCCTAGCTAGTTTATTTCCATTTTGTCTGTAAGCATATTTCAGTTACGTGATATTAACGAAATGAAGTCTTATTTCTGCTGCATATTTGTGTTTATGTGTATTTTTGTATTTTATTTCATTCCAACATTATTTTAGAAAAAAATAGGCATAGTACAAGCATATAATATCAATTCATGTCCGCATGATACTGACCTCATATATATGTCAGGGTTACTCTTCCCACTTGATTCCTCATAAAACCAAGAACCTCTTCCCGCCACTCATCTGCATAAGAAATCACTCCTCCACAAGAATGATCCTTGAAAACCCTATCATACTGTGACATAGATACATACATATATATAATCATTAGCATAAACCAATCATGATCCTTTCAGACAACTATACACACACACACACACACACACACACATATATATAAACATTAGCATTAAACAATGATGATCCCTAACGACCTTGTCATACATGACATACATACATACATACATGTATACATATATAAACATTGACATAATCACGATCACAACATAATTTCTAGATAGAATAAGGTCTAGGTTAAGAGAACACCCTTTATGCGTGCATAATATGCACAACATTGAGAATGACAATTCCCAAGATAGCCAAGGCATCTAGCGCCACAAGTTTATTCACTTTACCTTACTTGATTACCTTTCTCATAGCTATCATACCACCATCCATTTACCACAATGGACCCAACCAGTCCAACCAAATGTCATATTTTTTCCTTCAAATACCCTTATACATGTACCAACTTCATCTGAGTCTTGCATCACCTGTTGGGTTTCATTAAAATCTCCCAGAGCTCCATTAACTTTTGTCTTTCCCAACAAATTCCCAAGACCCTCGAAACATAAAAAGTAAGAATAAGAGAAAGCAATAAGAAAACCAAGAAAACAATAGCAATGCGATACCACAGATAAAGTGGCAAGGCCTTGCACCAGACATGAACAAAACTGCAAATCAAGCGCAACAACTCACAAAATAATAAAGCACAAGACTAGTAACAAACACCATGACTCAATCCCCATGGTTCCAAAGGAAAACTCAACCCAAGCCTTCTTCAAGGTTTCATGGCAGTCTCTTTCACATGCAATCCATTACATCATACCGCTATAAGCACATAATTGTCAATTTATAATATAAACATACAATATAATAGATACCTTACCTTGTTATGCCAGGCGCATTGCCTTGTATCTGAACACATACATATATCATCTCTCAAGGGACTCCAATCCCTTGACGAATCCAGCCATAACTAGAAGGAAAATTTTATACCTGTCAAATACATGTTCATAAATATAGCACATATCCACATAATGCCAGACAATACTAGGGTTAACAAGACTTCCTGTATGCAAAACTCTTATTCTTTAGGAATTAGGGTTTCCAAACACATCCAAAGGAATTATTACCCATTTCCTTTCTCTTACCATTCACCTTGCTACAATTGAGTCTTTATTATGTGCTATCATATCACCCAACTATTAGTTATATAAGAAAATCAAATATTACCTTGTCATGCTAATACTAAGCATGTTTCTGTGCATCTATTCACACGTGTCAGTCACATGTTCCAAATATGAAGACAACATATCTATCAATTTGAAATAAACATTTACCAAGTCTAAAAACCAATTCTAACAACCATGTCATAGTCAAAAATTAACTCACATTCTTTAGTCATAATACATAATGCTACAACCATAACCTTCTTACACTCAATTATATATCAACTATCTCAACACATAATGTGTTAGTACAACCATCTTAAAACAAGATCATTACTTCATGCAATCTTCTGGACACGTGCTCATATCATGCAATTAATCAAACATTCAAACAACTTTCAAACATACCATGTTAAATCAATCAACTAGATGGCATAATCAAACACTCAAACACCAAATAGACGACATAATCAAACTCATACCTTGAGGTATCTCAGGGGTGGCTAGCTTGTCTCCATAATCAATCTATATTAGCACTATATAACTTCACAACATATCAACTCAACATAAATAAGGTCATGATATTCATAACAATAACTAGCTAACATGTTCACATCATAAGCTCATAAAAAATTGTCATTAACACATAACAATCAGATATACACAATTAATCTAGATTAATACAACACACTATCATAATTAGGTTGAATCATACCTTAATGTTATAACCCTAACCAACTACACAGGCCAATCCAAATTAGCATAGTACATATAGCATCAAGATCTTAAAGGTAGTAACACTAATCATCAAGTTAACTAACATATAACAACAACAAGTTAATCATATAACATAATCATCCACAACATATAACATAGTCATCAAGTTAATACCATGCATGACTAACCAACCAATTTACATATGATCACACTATTTGACTAACATCTATCATGTATGCGACCATAAAATCAATAGAATGAAAGGCATACATATAACCATAATGCATATAATTAAAATGATCAATTGGCATTTGTAATACATGTAACCGCAACAACAATAAGATGACAAACATGTATATAACTCTAATGCTTATAACAACCATTAACTAACATACCTGCATGCCAAACATACAATACATGTATGAAGATTTGATCTTACCCCGAGGTCTAGTGCCACAACTTCACTTTGATGCTATATCTTAGCCAACACATTAGTATCATAACATGCCAAAAACATCATGATGACTTAAAATGCCTACAATGACCTCATGGACAACAACTATAACCATGACAATGCATGCATAGCAACATATATAAATTGACATGCATAATAAATGCATAACTGACATGCACTCATGGCGATCACATCCAACAATAAACACCATCAACTTCCACATGGAGACACAACTGCAACAATGACCACCACCATGCATACACAACAAGCTTATAGTCCACCAACATACAAAACACATATGCAACTGACATGTATGCACGACAAACACATTGCAATGGATAACCAATCATACACTGATGACGACGCACTTCACAACAACAACATCCTCTTTCACATGGTGACATCCCTACAACCATGATCGACACCATGCATATGCAATAAGCATATCGACCATAAGGATGACTAACACACATGCAACTGACATGAATGCATGACCAATGCACACAGCCCATCCAGTCCAAGGGGTGAACCATGCTCTGATACTACTCTATGGTATCAGATATCACACAAAGAGACCATAAACCAAACATCACCCAATGAGAGCACAACCACACTTTGATACCCCTTTGTAACACCCTCCTCCCAATTATACCCAAGTAACCGACCAATCGGGGTAAACATGTGATGAATAGTTACTATGATCATATTCAACCTCCTAGGTGAACTTAAGGAAGTGGAACTGAAAGAAACATACCAAACAAACCTTCCACATCATCAACATAACTCCCATGAGTCATCCCAACCACTTAGGCATCCAACCCCTAGGTCCCACTGAGGTTTTAGGCCTTCAAACCCCCAGACGCTCCCACAGTATAGGCATGGGTGCGTCTCGGAGGCTCTGGACGCTCCCACAACATATGCATGCATGCGTCTAGGGAAATTTTCCCACAGACTTATGCTAGCGTCCCCGAGATTTGAGTTTCAGGCCTAGAGCCCAGGTATCGAAGAGTATGAGAGAGAGAGAAAGAATAGAATGAAAGCCATAAGTGTGAGCAAAATCTTTCCAACTGATCTTCATAAGCCTTTTTACCAAACGAGGCCTCTATTTTCTTCATTTTCCATTATTTTCCTTCATTTTTCTCCTCATATGAAACATGTGACCTTTCACCTCCATTTTCTCCTATTTTCCATTATTTTCATAAATAATTGCCAATAAATATCACTTTGCCTTTCCAAAGCCTTAGCCATTGCCTTTGCCAATTTATTTTAGCCATAATAAACCGAAATGAACACTCACTAGGATATATTTTCCCACCATTCAGTTTGGAATACGTGTCCCATGACCTTGGTCTCATATTTTTTTCATGAATTTTTAACTAGGGTTGTTACAGACGCCGTGTCACATGAGTATGAGCTCAACCCAATTGTTGATTCCTATATATATCTAATAAAATTAAAAATAAGAATATTTTTTATATGCAAAATATGAGATTTATATAAATATAAATAATATTATTGAAAGTCAACATAGACTCATCTTAACTCTCGAACTACTAACCTTCAAAAGAAATTCAATCTTATTAAAAAAGAGATTTATATCTTAAAATATTTTCTTCTTCTTTACACTTGATAAATCTAGAATTCAAATAAATCTATATTAATATAAATAAAATACAAATATTTTTTTCCTTAAAATAAATAAAATAACTCAAACTACATCCATTGTATTTATGCTTACGTTTGTATATTAAAATAAATACATTTATGCTTCTAAATCATCCAGATCAAACATGTTACTCCATTGGCATTCACTTTATTTGTATTTATATCTAAAATCAATATATTAAGTATAATACACTTATTTCAAAATTAAATAATTTTTAAATCATTACATAAATTTGTATTTAAAAATATAATAGTAAACATAATTTAAATTAATTGAAAATAATTTATTAAATAGTTTATATTATTTTAATATTTAATAAAAAACTAGGTAATTATATATTTTTAATTGGGATGGCAAGTGCAAGGGGTCTTCTTTAGTCCTAATCAAGAGCATGAATGGGCTTATGCTCGGAGCATGATAGTATCCACCAACAATTATGTAAAGGTATTAGCTTTATTCCCAAGAATTAAGATTCTTGAAACAAAAATTCATTATTATTTTAGATTCTTTAGTTGTATTTTATCACATCTAAGTCACTTTGCCTTATAAGATTGAGCACCTTAATTCAAAGAATTACATTGTATTTTAACAAGTTCAAGTACTATTAAATTCTTCGATTTCTTAATCATTCTCGTGCCATATTCCAAACATGAATGTGGGATTTCATGGGACAAACCAATCCAAACACAATTAAGGGAATCCAAAGGCTAAAACACTTCCAAACTCTCCATACCGTGATCACACTTAAACCGGTGTCGAGATCACATAACCAAACTGAGCTTAGATTCCTCAAAATTCCTTCACCATCCTTGAGGAATTTTCCTGTCTTCACCCTCAGGCTTTATCGTGTATCCCACCATTAATAGTAAATGGATTCATAGCCCTTTGGTAATTTTCCTGAGACCACCTAACCCTGGATTCTGAAACCATACGACAATCGAAATCTCAAAACCAAGAAAAATAACATCACACCATGGCTATCTAGAAATGGCAAAGCCAGGCTAAAATCCACTGTTGAAACTTGGAAAAATCCATTGCAATGACAACAAAATAAGCAAATACCAACATGCACATACCATGCATGTCAAAACCAGCTAGGAAATCATACATGGAACCTATTACCTGTAAGTATTCCTGATGAAGCTGCTTGATCCTTGCCTTCCTTTGCTTTCCTTGTCATTCCTTGCTTTTCCTTTCCTTTCCTTGCTTTCTTTCTTTCTCCTCTTGCTGCTTTCTCTTCTTTAAGACAATTATAACACTAAACTGAAAAAAAGATGAAAAAATCCCACCAAATGATGCTCTAAGGTCTTTTTATTGACGAGGCCTCTAATTTATTCAATTTTCCATTATTTTCCTTCATTTTTCTCCTCACATGCAAACTATGACCTTTTACCTTCATTTTCTCCTAATTTCCATTATTTTCATAAACAATATGCCAAAAATATGTTTTTGCCTTTCCAAAGCCTTAGCCATTGGCTTTGCCAATACCATTACCCATAAACACAACAAGTGATTCCCACTAGGATATTTTTCCCAGCATTCAACTTGGAATAAGTGTCCCTTGCCCGTGGTCTTATTTTACATTTATTAAATTTTATTACATGAACTTTTAACCCGGGGCTATTACAAACCCCTCCCCCTTAGGGTAACACCGTCCTCAGTGTTAAACCACACCTATACCCAACAAGACTATTGAAAAGCAAAAAAATACTTCCTATGGAGCTTTATAACCCAACTCATTGCAGTATTTACAATAACATCCCACTTAGAAGCAAAACCATCATGACAAACATGACAACATTACAACCATACCACTTATTGGAGCTTTATAACTTAGCTCATTGCAGTAGTTGTACATAAATATGTACAAATACCAAAAATCATTTTCCTTGACCAGAAAATAATGAAAGATACATAGCCCACATCTGATCAACCATCTCCCATGTAGCTTCATCAGGCCTAGAGTTCTTCCACTGCACTTTAACCTGCTCGAGTGCTATGTTCCGGAGCACGAGATATTTCCGCTGCAATATGCATTGAGGTTCCAAATGGAATTCTCCTTATTGCTCAACTTGCAATATAGACCAATCAATAACAGGATCAACATCCTTTACATATCTGTTAAGCAATGAAACATGAAAAACATCATGGAATTTCACTATCGGAGGTAGTGCAAGTCTGTAGGCCACTGGTCCAATCCTCTCAAGGATATCAAAAGGCTCGCAATACCATTGTGCCAACTTGACACATGAGCCAATCCTCAAGGAGATCTTCTTGGGCTTGATGCACAAATACACATGCTCCCCAGCCTGAAACTCCTTAAATTCCCTATGTTGGTTTGCATAAATTTTCTTCCTGTCTTGTGTTTCCTTTAGATTCTTCTTTATAACCTGCATTTCCTATTCCATGGCTACCAACACGTCTGATCCAATAAGTATCCTATTCACTGGATCACTCCAGCTGATGGGATTGTTACAACTCTGCCCATACAGTGCCTCAAATAGACTCATCCTCAGTTACTCCTTATAACTGTTGTTGTACGCAAACTCAACCAATGGAAGGTACTCGTCCCATATCCTTAGCCGATGCATCACATACATCCTCATCATATCCTCCAGTATCATGTTGAACACCTATATCTGTCCATGTGTTTGTGGATGATAAGTTGTGTTGAAGGCCAACTTTGTCCCCAATCCTGCAAACAACTCCTTCCAAAACTTGGAAGTGAACTTGGCATCCCTGTCCGACACAATATTCTTCGGAACACCATGCAAGCTCATTATCTCCATAATTAAGACCCGCACTACCTCACTAGCTGAATAAGTAGTCTTCACTGGAATGAAGTGAGCTACCTCATGTTGAAATTGGCAACAAGAAGGGCTTCTAATTTAATTTTTCCTTAATTAAATTAGAGGGAAAATATAATTCCACATTACATGATAACTTATACGAGTTAATTGAGTTAGGAATACATAGTTAGCTTAGTCAATTCAAGTTGGGGGTCAAACTGGAGGCATGTAGAGTTCACGCTAAGTTTTAGAGGGTCCAATTACAGTTTATTTTGAGTTGTAATTAGTTAACTCAATTATTTGAGTTAAAATCAGTTTAACTAGTTCTAAATGAGAGATGAGATACTGAGAGGTATAGTGAATTAAATATGATTTAATTCACATGCAGTGATCAATCAAATAATTGATAATTCGCTATAATAGTTGTTGCATGTCAATTATAAGGAAGGCCCAGTTCATATTGGAGTTAAAGGGAAGAGCACTATGAGTTGTATAATTAGAAAATTTTACGTCATGCATGAGGTCAACAAGACGCCTTAGATGAATTGCGCAATAAATTCTTGGGAATTTCCTAATTAATAGGGTCTCAATTCCCTCAGGAATGCGTAAGAAAGGCTGAGCAACCGAGAGGGAGGAAATTGGTTAAGTATCAGATCATACTTGTTGGGATAAGTGTGAGACAGTCTGAGATAGTGCAAAGGTTTCTCAGGAATGGAAATAACATTGTATTGTTTCATGTTCTTGACTTAATGAAATATAAAGGTAGTGGGGTTTTTAGCTGAGGTTTTCCCCAGATACCTCTTTGTGTTGTGCGATTTAAATTCTTTCTCTTTATTGTTCATGTGATTTTGCAATCGTAATTGGTTTTCAAAATTTGAAGAAATAGATTCAATATTTTGTTTTAGCATATTACAAAGATTAGTTGAATCTATGTGGATTTTATACATGGTATCAGAGCATGAATCACTATAAAAAAGAAGAACCAGAGTTTGTTTTGAACAAGTGAATCAAATTTGCAGATTTATTATTTAGGACCAGCAGAAGATCAGGATGTCTTTCTGTTGATTGAGACTTGAATATTCCCTTGAGGGTAGTTCGAATTACATAGCATGGAAGGATAGGATGGAGGCAGTGTTGGAGGACAAAAGATTGAATAAATTCATAGACAATGATATTCCCAAGCCCACAACAACAAATGCTCAAAATATTGATGCATGGAATAAGAATTTAGCAAATGCGAGAAGGATTTTGTTAGAAAGAGTTTGACATCATATTGTCTCGAACCTCCATGGAAAGGAAACTCCATATGCTATGTGGAAGGCCTTAACAGATTTATTTCAGAATAGCAGCGACCACAAGAATGCAGCGCTGAAGGACAAGCTCAGAAAGATCAAGATGGAGAAGGGAGACACAATACCAAAATACTTGATGAAGTTCATTCAATGTCGATATGAGCTTGGAAGTGTTGGTTTGAAAATTTTTGAGGATGATCTGGTGATCCTAGAACTTCTAGACCTTCCCATGAGTTGGCACAACTACTAAGATTCCATGAATGGGAGGGAGAAGCTATCAAAGTGGGAATGATTATGGTTCGACTTGGTACAAGAAGAGTTTTTGCAGAACACTAGAGATGGATCCTCATCAAAGACTGATGATGAGGAGAACTATGCCTTGGTTGGAATTGCAAAGAAAGGGAAAAGGGAAGTCGTCCCATTCCAAATTGGATCCGGTCAGGCAGGAAAGAAGCGAGACTTGTCAAAGGTAAAATGTTTTCACTATCATGAGCTTGGACACTGTGCTACAAAGTGTTCGTACAAGAAGACCGACAAGAAGCCCTCAGGAGGAGCGACAGGTGAAGCAATTTATTCACAGTTCGATTTGGATTTCACCTTCATTACATGCATGGTGTCATCGGTGATGGGTTCTATGTGGTATTTATATAGTTGAGCTTCGTTCCATATGAATTCCAACCAATTATTATTCAGTAGCTTGGAGGAGAAGGATCTCTAGATGCACATCAAGAATGGAGATGATGGGAGGTATAACGCTACCGACATAGGTACAATTACCTTTTACAGGGAGTCAGGTACTCCTCTCACATTAAAATATGTCATGTATGTTCCTAGTTTAATGAAGAATTTGGTTTGTGTTACTATGTTGGAAGACCGTGGCTATGATGTGATACTTAGCAAAGTAAAGGTGTTCCTTTGTCACAAAGCCACGGGACAGGTGAAGAAGATTGGGGTTCCAGTAAAGAACCTCTACAAATTGGATGTAGAAGGCTTTGTTGCCTTGAGCACGAAAGCAGAGAAGGTGGAAAGCCGAGACATCAGTGAGTTATGGCACATGAGATTGGGCCATCTACACCATGGCACTTTGAATATCAAGCAACAAATTTTCACAGGACTTCCAAAGTGTGCACTTGCGCAGCGAGCTACATGCAAAAAGTGTACATTGGGGAAGTATACCAAAGCCACCTTTCACGATAAGGAAATTTGAGCAAAGGCGATATTTGAGAGAGTTCACTGAGACGTGTGTGGGCCATTCTTGATAGCTTCCACAACAATACATAGATATTATGTTATTTTTGTAGATGAATTTTCATGAAGTGTTGGATTTTCTTCATGCGAAAGAAAGATCAAACATTCTCAAAGTTTTGTGAGTTCAAAGCAGTTGTCGAGAAAGATACAGGGAATAATTTTAAGGATCTTAGGAGTGACAATGGTGGATAATATGTCTCGAATGAATTTAAGAAATTTTGTGCCTCAGAAATTATTCGAAGAGAATTGATAACACCTCATAACCCACATCAGAATGGGGTTACAAAAACGAAGAATATAACTATTATGGGAGCAACACGAGAGATGTTGCATGATTAGGGCATACCATTGCATTTGTGGACGAAAGCATGCAACACAACAGTATTTGTGAAAAAGAAGAAGTCCTCATCAGATATTTTGGGATGAGTACACTAGAGGAAGCTTTTTTAGGTAAGAGACCAGATGTGTCACATTTTAAATTTTTTGGTTCATCAGTTTATTTCCATGTGACCAATGATGCCAAGAAGCAACTGAGTTGGGGATATTTGTGGGTTGCACTGATGCAACTCACAACTATCGGGTGTACTTTTTAGCACACATGATGATAATGGTTAGAAGAGATGTGAAAATCGATGAAGAGAAGTCCATGTAAATTTTCCTAGAGAGGGAGCTTTAGTTGCATGAAGTTGAGTAGCTCTTGGCTTCAAAAGAAGAACCTTACGATTTGGAGCAGTGGAACATAGAGTGGAAGCACCCACTCATGTAGGGTCATCCAAAGATGGAAGGAAGCACACCACAGATGTTGAAAGGTTGGTGCTTTATGCTAGAGAGAATGTCTGAGCACCCACATCACATCGCAGGTAGAGAAGGTCCCCAGAGCGGTACACTGGCTACATGGCTCTTATGATCGAGAGTGTAGAGATAGAGCCATCCTCTTTCAAGGAAGCAGTGCAGCAACTAGTTTGAGTTGATGCCATGGTTGAGGAGTATGACTCCATTTTCAGAAACAATGCATGGGAAGTTGTCCCAAGATCGGAGGGGAAGTCAGTTGTAGGATTGAGGTGGATCTACAAGGTGAATGAGAAAGTAGATGGGAGTGTGCAGAAACACAAGGCCATATTTTTGGCCAATGGGTTCTCTTAGGTGGAGGGGATTAATTATGATGATACCTTTGCACCAGTTGCAAGGTACTTATCAATCAAATCCATACTTTCACTTTCACTGCAGATGGGATGGAAGATACATCAAATGGATGTAAATATAACCTTCCTTGATGGGGTGATTGAGGAAGAGGTGTATGTATAGCAGCCATAAGGTTTTGAGACCTTTGACAGAGAGTCGCATTTTTGTAGACTCAAGAGAGAATTGTATGGGCTGAAGCAAGCACCTCGTGATTGGTACACCAGGATCAAAAAATACTTCAACCGGTTGGGATTCACCAAGAGTGAAGCATATGCAAACCTTTACCATATTGTCGTATAGGGTAAAATTTTGATCATTGTCCTTTATGTCAACGATTTGATACTGATAAGTGATGAGTAGCACATGATGTCTTGCAAAGAGGATCTTGCAAGAGAATTTGAGATGAAGGGCATGGGACTCTTGCATTATTTCTTGGGATTTGAAATTTGGCAAAGAGATGGGGATATATTTGTATCTCGGGGAAATTCTACCAACAAGATTCTTAAGGAAGTTCCACATGGAGGGAAGCAAACCCATGGAGACTCTTATAGCAAGAAACTGGAGGAATTAGGATGCTACTTCAGGCAAAGTAGTAGATGTTACCATCTACAGGTAGCTTGTGGGTTCACTCGTGTATTTGGTGAACACACGATCAGGCATATGTTATGCAGTTAACCATCTTAGTTAAGATATGGTGAATCCTACCAAGCTCTTTTGGGAGGCATGAAAGCATGTGTCGATATGCCTCAGAGGCACTATAGAGTTTGGGCTATAGTATAGAAATATAAGGGGAGTGAAGCTTCAAGGATTCACAAATGCAGATTAGGTAGGGAGTCCATCTTACAGGAAGAGAAAATCAGGGGGAATCTTCAACATTGGATCAAACAATAGTTTCCTGGTACAGTAGGAAACAAAGATCAGTTGCACTCATTTCATTAGAGGTAGAGTACATCACGGCCAGTCAAGAAACATGTGAGGCCATTTGGATGAGGAAGACACTTGGTGGTTTTTTTGTTCGAGAGATGGATCCGACAATGATATATTGTGATAACCATATTGCAGCGATTGTGTGTAGAGGCGGATTATGTCATTAGAGTACATTCCCACGGAGGAGAAGGATGCAGACATCTTGATGAAGGCACTGTCAAGAGGAAAATTCGAGTTCCACAAAGGCAGGATTGGGGTAGCATACAATCCCTTTATTGTTGAGAGGGAGTCTTGAAATTGGAAACAAGAAGGGCTTCTAATTTAATTTTTCCTTAATTAAATTAGATGGAAATTGTAATTCCACATCACATGCCAACTTGTATGAGTTAACTGAGTCAGGAAGACTTAGTTAGCTCAGTCAATTAAATTTGGGGGTCAAGCTAGAGGCATGCAGAGTTCACTCTAAGTTTTAGAGGGTCCAATTACAATTTATTATGAGTTGTGCTGTTAACTCAATTATCTGGGTTAAAATAATTTTAACTAGTTCTAACTGAGAGATGAGCTAGTGAGAATTATAGTGAATTAAATTTGATTTAATTCACATGCATTGATCAATCAGATAGATGATAATTCATTATAAATAGTTGTTTCATGTCAGTTCTAAGGAAGGCCTAGTTTATATTTGAGTTAAAGGGAAGAGAACTATCAGTTGTATAATTAGAAAATTGTATAGGCCATGCATGAGGTCAACAGGACGCCTTAGGTGAATTTCATAATCAATTCTTGGGAATTTACTAATTAATAGGGGTTCAATTCCCTCAGGAATGTGTAAGCAAGGCTAAGCAACCCAAAGGAAGGAAATTGGTTAAGTATCAGACCATACTTGTTGGGATCAGTGTGAGACAATCAGAGATAGTGAAGAGGTTTCTCAGGAAGGGAAATAACATTGTATTGTTTCATATTCTTGAATTAATGCAATATACAAATAGCAGGGTATTTAGCTGAGGATTTTTGCATATACATCTTTTTGTTGTGTGATTGAAATTATTTCTCTTTCTTGTTCATTTGATTGTGTGATCGTAATTGGTTTCTGCAATTTGTAGAAATATATTCAGTATTTTGTTTTAGCATATTACAAGATCAGTTCAATCTATGTGGATTTTTTACACCTTGCTCAATTTCTATACCAAAACCATGATAGAATCATGCTGCCTCAATGTCCTCGGAAGACCTATAATGAAATCCACGGAAATGACCTCCCATTTCCACTCTGGAATTGTTGAAGCAACCCACCTGGATGCTTACAGTCTGCTTTGACCTGCTAACAGTCCAAACATCTCGCCAAAAAATTTGCCACTTCCTTCTTCAGATTCAACCAATAGTAGAACTTCTTTACTGTTGTCAACCTCTTCTGATATCCTGGGTGACCTGGATATGGTTTTACATGAAACTCCCTCAAGATAATCTTCTTGAGTTCACTGTCATCTAACACATAGTCCCTAAATCTAGCTAAGCCATCTATTGTAAGATAATAATCCACATCCTGATCACTTGTACCCTGTTGTAACCTATGCATAAGCTCCCTATACTTGTCATCCTATTGTCCCGCCTATAAGATTTGATCCTATAAATTTTTCCTATATGAGCTCACTACTGCAACATGGTTCAATAGTACTTTCCTACTGAGCGCATATGCAACCATTTTCTCCTTTTCCCTTCATGTACCTGATCTCAAAGTCAAACTCGCTAAGGGTAGCCAACCATCTAGCTTGCTTGGTGTTCAAATTCGGTTGGTAAAACATATATCTTAATCCATTGTGATCGCTCATCAACAAAAAACTCCTACCAAGAAGATAATGTCTCCATATCTTTAAGGCATGAATAATAGCTTCCAACTCAAGATTGTGAGTCACACAATTATGCTTGTGCTCATTCAGTTTCTTAGACTCTAGCATATCAGCTGTCCCTCCTGCATAAGGACTCCACCAAGCTCTCTCTTGCAAACATCTATACCTACTACAAACTCTTTATCTCGATTTGCAATCTTTAACAATGGAGCATTGGTCAACAACTGCTTCAACTTTTCAAAACTGGATGCAAAATCCTCTGTATATTCGAACTTCTTACCTTTCCTCTGCAATGATGTAATAGGATAGCCAATGCGTGAGACATTCCTGATGAACCTCCTGTAGTAATCAACTAATACCATGAATGATTTGAATTCCTCTGCATTTCTAAGAGCTTCCCACTACATGATAGCCTTTATCTTCTCTGGATCTACTATTATGCCATTCTTGGAAACAACATGCCCCAAGTAGTGTACTTTTTTTTGAAAAAAACTTCACTTGCTAAGATTAACATACTACTGATGCTCTCTTATCAATCTCAACATTGTTGCTAAATTTTCAACATGCTCTTTCTCATTCTTAGAATATACCAAGATGTTATCAATGAACAAAATAACTAACTTGTCCATATAATGACACAACACACTATTCATCAGGCACATAACAGTAGTAGGAGCATTAGTCAACCGAATGAAACTACAACAAACTCATAATTCCCATACCTGGTCCTGAAAGAATTATTGTAGATGTCCTCTCCCTTGATGCATACCTAATGGTATCCTGATCTCAAGTCAATATTTGAGAACATTTCTTCTCCCTTAAACTGATCAAACATGTCATCAATCCTAAAAAATGGGTACATGTTCTTGATCATCACCTTGCTCAATTGCCTATAATCAATGCAAAATCTAAGAGTACCATCCATCTTCTTCACGAACAACACTGGTGCACCCCAAGGTGATACACTTGGCCTAATGCATCCCTTATCAAGCATTTCCTTCAACTTCAAATTCAACTCTACCAGATCCGGTGTGCTCATCTGTAAGGTTCCTTTCATGCTGATGCTGCCCCTAGTACCAACTCAATAGAAAAGTATACTTCCCTATGCAGAGGTAACTATGGAATCTCTGTTGAAAACACATCTTGAAACTGCTGCAATGCAGGGTACCTCTTGAAGATTTTTGCATCCTCAATATCCTTACGCTTGTCACTAGAAATATGAACTACAAAAATCACACATCCTTTCCCACAACTGCGCTTATCCTGCATAGTTATGACTGTCCTCACTCATGTAAGATTCTTATTTTGCTGCAAGATTCTCTTTTCTCCATTATCGTCCAGAAAATCAATAGCCTTGCCATAGAAATCTACTTTGGTACTACGAAGATACAACTAGTACATACCCAAAATCATACTATACGATCCTAATGGAAATACATTCAAATGTGTTGCTATAGGCATACCATTAAACTCAAATGCACAAGATCTTACCCAATGATGAACTCTCTTCTTTAAACCTGTAGCTAACTGCACCAACCAAGACTCTGCATGCACTTATTTTCTCAATCCACACTTATCCACTAGGTCAGGATTAACATAACTATAATTAGATCCAGGATAAATCAAAATAGAAATAACTTGATCACAAATATTATCCTCCATCTCAATAATATATGTTCGGTGATCCACCTTCCTGTTTTACACAACCACATAAATCCAAGGAATACTTTGACCAACATCCCCAACTGTCTATGCCTCCTCATCACTATAGAACTTAGGCCTACCTCCCTGTTACAATGGACAATCCTTCTTACGATAGTCTTTGCCACATATCCAACACTGCAATGATGCTCTATTATCACCTTTAGTATGATGCTCTTGAGGTTACGACACATGTATCTTCTCAACTGCATTGAAATTATTATAAGGAGAAACATTTTCCTTCTCACATGCATCTTACGGTCTTCCTCGCTTTGGTGGCCATTTCCATTTTACCTTCACATTTCCTTTCAAGTCACATTTAGGCTCAGCTTTGTGCTTTGTCTATGCATAGAAATGCTTCAATTTCCGAATGGCTTCCTCTAGTTATCTAGGCTCATCAAACTCAATTTGGTCTCTATATGTTGATGGAAATCTGCTGATGAATCTTTGGAGCTTAGCCATTTCCTCCTTGAGATATGGCACATTCCTCAACAACTCCAAGAATATGCTAGTATACCCATCATCTGTCACAAAACCCATTTGTAGCTTATAATACTCCTTAGATCTATCATCATAGTACCTATCTGATAGGTAATTCTTCTTGAATATCCTCTTGAACTCATCCCAAGTAAAGTCTTCTTCTCGAATGCCCTTAACATTCTTCGCATCTTCCCATCAAATATTTTTTTTCCTTTTAAGACTGAAGGTGGTTATCTTGGCTTTCATATTTTCTGAATAGTTGTGAATTTTGAAGAATTTCTTCATTCCAAGAAATCATGTCTCTGCATCTTATGGCTTCTTCATATCTCCATCAAAAGTAAGGGGGATTCACTTTCTTGAAATTCTAAGGTAAATACTCCCTCCTTCTCTAAGGATGATGATGGTGATGATTATGATGATGTATCCTGGATGAGGAAATAAAATGATTCTTATACATAACATTACTCTTGTCAGGTGTATCCAGTGATTTTCCACCTCTAGATATGTCCTCTCTATCCAACCTGTATCCAAACTGATATCTGCTACAATAGGATCTATTAGTTTTCTCTTCCTACCCTTGACTAATTCTCAACCGTCCCTCTTTCTGCAACTATGACAAGATCTGAAGGATTGATGCATTAACCTCTACCTGCTTCCCCTGAGCCATTGCAAGTCTTTCCTGAGCCTCAACCAACCTGTCAATGTTAGCTTTGCAACTTCTAATCTATGCCCTCAAGCTCCTTAATGTAACTACTATACCAAGGGAATACTATTCTCCTTGCTGCCCAACTGATCTATAAGAAGTGTCACGGAAATGTATTCTACCATTTTTTTGTCATCTGGAATTCTCTTCTTCCTACCAATGTACCATTTCAGGTAAACCAAATAGATACCAAAATCAAATCCACACCTCAGCGATGTTCAGGGTAGGCTTATCTCATTTGCAAGATTAGTCCACATTAGCAAGTATATGTATAATCATAAACATATCCATATAATGACATAACATCACAACAACATCATGCATGACCATACCAACTGTATACCATGATCCCATGCATGAAAACCATAACTTTGAAAACATCAGAATTACCCAAAGAGTGCGAAACCACACTCTCATACCACCCTGTGGTATAAGATATATGTAGGTTTTAACCCTGAACATAAATTATCTACACATGAATCTTATAATAGAAAATAAACAATAGTGAGAGCATAAAACACAAAATAGATAAACACAGAGATTTTCCCTTGGATCCCAAATCGGGACGACTAGCTTGATTTTTCATTATATTCCTTTTAGTGTTACAACACATATATATACATGCTGAAGCATACATAAACCCCAATCCATTAACCCTGGATTAGAACATAACCATAGTTCCCTTGACCAGATCTACAAAATGCCAGGGGTAGAAAACCATCGTACCCCAAAAACCATGTGCAAACTCATGCACAAAACATGGGTGGGTCCGCCTATGAGTGGGACCACATACCAAATTTGTTTTAGCCGGGGCGCTGCCTCGGACCCCGACAGGGGGGGCTTCCACCCCCCCTGTGACCCCCTTGCTGCGCCCGGCGCAATGTACAACGCGTGGGGCTAGTCGTGGAAAGAATATAACACATACCCAACATTCTCCCACTTGTTGTTTTCATTCCACAGGGGGCCACAGGAGAGCTTAGTCATTGGGCCAATTCTTCAAAACCCATTGTTTCTCTACACCAAGAGAACTTCTGAGTGCTCACAGACTTCGTCAATGCATCTGCAACATTCTTCAAACTGTCCACCTTTACCAGCAACACCTTTTTAGCCTCAACCATATCTCTAACAAAGTGATATTGAACATCAATGTGCTTTGTCTTTGAATGATAAGAAGGGTTCTTAGCCAAGAAAATTGCACTTTGGCTATCATAGTATATCCTTATAGCTTGCTGTACCAACCCCATACTTGAACACAATCTCTGCAACCAAACTGCTTCCTTGCTTGCATGAGTGGCTGCTATGTATTCTGCCTCTGTAGTTGAAAGAACCACTACAGACTGTCTTTTACTCATCCAACTAACTGCACCTCCAAATAGGCTAAACACATACCCACTTGTAGATCTTCTTTGGTCCAGATCTCTCTTAATTTCCATGCCCAAAATATAGTTTGCAGCACCAAGATCCTTCATGTTGAATTTGGAGAACAGTTGGGTCTTCAAATCTTGGATAATTTCTTTGTCATTTCCAATCAACAACATATCATCCACATACAAGACCAAATAAATAACACGGTCACCAATTAATTTAAAAGAAACACAGTGATCCTCCTTGCTTCTAGTGAACCCAAGTCCCCGTATATAGGTATCAAATTTCTGATACCACATCCTTGGTGACTGTTTTAACCCATACAGAGACTTCTTCAACCTGCACACCAGTTCTTTCTTACCCTTCACCATAAAGCCTTCAGGTGGCCTCATTTAGATCTCCTCTTCTAGATCCCCGTGAAGAAATGTTGTCTTCACATCCATTTGTTCTATCTCAAAATCAAATGCAGCAGCAACAGATAAAAGTAATATAATAGAAGTAACTTTGGCAACAGGAGAAAAAATATCACCAAAATCAATTCCCGGCACCTGGGAATAACCTTTTGCTACCAACCGAGCTTTGTATTTCTCCACCTTGCCTTCTACATTCATCTTCTTTTTAAACACCCATTTTCTCCCGATGGGCTTCCTTCCAGCTGGCAACTCCACCAGATCCCATGCCTCATTTTTTTGCAAGGATGCCATTTCATCAACCATGGCCTCCTTCCAGAGTTTTCCATCCTCTGAATCTACTGCCTCCCTGACAGTTCTGGGTTCATCATCAGTTATAGTTAAGGCAAAACCTGAACAGAAAGCGGATGGACTATACCTTTCTGGTTGCCTTCTTTCCCGAACTGATCTTCTCAAAGCTGGAGTTTGTGGCTCTTCATCTTCTGAGTCTTCTTCTATTGTAGAGTCTGATTCATCCTCCTTTAGCTCAAACTCTATCTTCTCGGGTTCCTTTGGTAGGACTTCATGTTTAGCAACATCTTTCACTTCTCTAAACACCACATCTTTGCTGCACACAACCTTCCTTGTTTTTGGGTTCCAAAGTTTGTAACCCTTTAAACCATCCTTATACCCAATAAAGATGCACCTTTCAGATTTATTATCCAACTTGGTACTTTTCTCCTTTGGAACATGTACATATACATCACATCCAAATACCCTTAGATGTGAAAGAGAGGGTTTCTTACCAGTCCATACCTCATGTGGAGTCTTATCCTCCAACGTTGATGAAGGTGATCTATTAACTAAGTAACATGCAGTCTCCATTGCCTCTGCCCAGAATTCTTGTCCTAACCCGGTACCATTGAGCATGCTTCTTGCCTTTTCCATCAGTGTTCTATTCATTCTTTCTGCAACTCCGTTTTGTTGAGGTGTGTATGGAGTAGTCTTCTGTCGTGCTATACCACACTTCTTACAGAACTCTTCAAATTTCTTCTTGCAGAACTCCCCACCATTATCTATCCTCAACACCTTTATCTTATTCTTTGTCTGGTTTTCCACCAGAGCCTTAAATTCTTTAAATTTGTCAAAGACTTCATATTTCTTCCTCAAGAAATATATCCATGTATTCCTTGAGAAGTCATCTATGAATGAAACATAGTACACAGACTTTCCCAGTGATGGAACTGACACAGGTCCAAACACATCACTGTGCACAAGTTCTAATATCTTGTTCGCCTTCTTAGCACCAGAAGGAAAACTCACCTGATTCTGCTTCCCATATACACAATGTTCACAGAAATTGAAATCCAGAGAGAAATTAGACATGCCTTCTACCATACCATTTCTATGTAGTATCTGAAGGCCCTTCTCTCCAATATGTCCAAGCCTTTGATGCCATAGCATGGTCTTTTCTCCAGAGATAGCTAGGGTTTCTGCTCCACTTTCAGGAACCACAGAACTGTTACACCCATCAATAACAATGCTACCTTGTAGTTTGTACAGAGTTCCAGTTCAAACTCCCTGCATTAATACTAGTGATCCCCGAACCATCTTGCAGGCATCTTTGTCGAACACTCTTTTTTACACCTGCATCATCCATCTTGCTTACAGAAATCAGATTTATGGCCAATGGAGGAATATGCAGAACACCAGGAAGTGTTTTAATCCTTCCACCTTGCAACTTCAACTGACCTTTCCATGTCCAATGATTCTAGCCTTCCTATCATCCCCTAGGAAGACATCACCACCATCATGTTTCTCATACTTGCAGAACCACTCCCTATGGGGAGTGAAGTGAAAGGATGCACCTGAGTCAATCAACCATGACTCATGATCTACATGTGTACTTGAAGAAGAAGCCAAATACACATCCCCACCTTCATCCGAGGTGGTTTTTGCCTCTGCAGAAGGAGCTTCATCAGATCCCTTTCCTTTCTCAGGAGCTTTAGATCTGCATTCCTTTTTGTAGTGTCCTTCTTTTCCGCATTTCCAACATACCTTTACAAAATTTCCAAGAGATTTAGATCTCCCACTCGAAACCTTATTCTTGTTTCTGTTTTGGGACCTTCCTCGTACAGATAAGGCATCTCCATTTTGACCCTCCATATTTCTCCGTCTCATTTCCTCCGACAGCAAGGCTGAGACAATGTCATCAAAATTCAAGGTAGTTGTGTTGCTACCTATTGCAATAACCAGACTGTCCCATGAGTCTGGTAGAGAGCACAACAAACTGATGCACTTATCTTCATCTGAGATTTTAATATCAACAGACGACAGCTGACTTACCACAGTATTGAAGGCGTTCAGATGCTTTGTCACCGAGTCTCCATCCTTCATCCTCAGGTTATACAGCTTTTTCCGCAGGAACAACTTATTCACCAGAGACTTAGATTGGTACAAAGTCCCAAGTTTTTCCCACAAATTCTTCGCCGTAGCTTCCCTAGATACATTCAACAATACTAAATCTGATACACACAACCGTATTGTGCTCTTAGCCTTCCGATCCAGTTTCTTCCAGTCTTCATCTGACATTGCCATTGGTTTAGTACTTGGATCTACCGCGATCCATTGATCTTTATCCACCAGCAGATCCTCCATCTTGAGCTTCCACAACTCAAAACTCTGACCATTAAATTTCTCGATCTCTATCTTTCCGCCACTCGCCATCTTCTTTCACCGCAAGAATTGATCCCGCAGATCTCCCACTGAACAGGGTCTACCACAGGCCCGAGCAAAAAACCCTCAACAACAAAGGCGTCCCCTTGAAGCCGAAACAGCTTTGATACCAAATGTAGGTTTTAACCCTGAACATAAATATCTACACACGATTCTTATAACAGAAAATAAACAATAGCAAGAGCATAAAACATAAAACAGATAAACACAGAGATTTTCCCCTGGATCCCAAATCGGGACGACCGGCTTGATTTTTCATTATATTCCTTTTAGTGTTACAACACATATATATACATGCCGAAGCATACATAAACCCCAATCCATTAACCCTGGATTAGAACATAACCATAGTTCCCTTGACCGGATCTACAAAATTCTAGGGGTCGAAAACCATCATACCCCAAAAACCATGTGCAAACTCATGCACAAAACATGGGTGGGTCCGCCTATGAGTGGGACCGCATACCAAAAAATTTTTCGCTGGGGCGCTGCCCTGGACCCCAACAGGGGGGGCTGCCGCCCCCTCTGTGACCCCCCTGCTGCGCCCGGCACAACGTACAACGCATGGGGCTAGTCGTGGAAAGAATATAACACATACCCAACAATATAACCCAAAGAGAGTGAAACCCGCTATGATACAACCCTATAACGCCTCCTCCCATATTAATCCACTTTCATCGGCTTGCCTAGGGTAAACATGAGCTAAGGGTCACTATGATAAGACCTAAACTCCTAGGTGACCATAAGAAAATGGAGCCAACAAATTAAGACCCTAATGACTTCCCTTAGGTCCCATGAGACCTTCAGGAGTAACCCAACCCCTCTAGGTGTCTCCATTTTCATGCCATCACCAGAAATGGAGGTATAAGGTTTCATTTTTTTAAAGTTGCTTGCAATTTATTTCTACTGCCAATTTAATGAAAAGACGCATCCCCACATTGAGAAAGGCCTGAAGACGTAGTCCACACTAGGTGAACTCCGTAACAAAATTGTCTCATGTCTCTGATATCATGTTTGGTTATGTTTTCCACTCCTTTTCATGTGTTTAATTTACTTGGTTATACACTCTTTTATATGCAATTATGCATGCACCCATGAAGTAAAAGATTTGGATCAAGTTTGGTATCAGAGAAGGTCTTCTTGATGCGAGTTTCATGAGTGAATGCTAGCTAAGAACAAGCTTCAAAGAGGTGAATGAAAAATCAAATCCTCTTATCCCGAAGTGGGGTGTGCACCAAAAATACCGACATGGAAAATGAGGATGCACGAGTGGAAGAAGAGTGAAATTATCGCAAGATATTATTCACCATGGAAGAGAAAGTTGACAAGTTGTTTGCAGAATATGAGAAGAAAATCAGGCATGAGAAGAAGGAGCTTGATGATCATGCATCAGTACACCATGGAGGTGGGGGAGAATAGCTTCCTCTATCTCCATCCACTAGTAAAATTTCTTCTTCTTCCTCTTCTCATCGTTCTAAAATCCACCATAAAAATACAAGAAGCCATTTTTTATGCTAGATGTAAAGTTTGATTTTCCCACTTATAATGAAGAATGTAATGCGAAGAAACTAAATCATTGGATTGTACAGATTGAGGTTTATTGTCAGATTCATCAGATTGAGGAGGATGAGGCCAAGATCCAATTAGCATCCCTTCGACTAAGTGGCATCGCTCTCGTTTGGTGGTAGAGGAAGTTTTAGAAAGGAAAAAAAGACTTGGGTGATCTCCTTTATTCTTGGTCAAATTTATCTCGGCATTAAAAGATCAATTTTGTCCTTTGGGTTATTGAAAAAAGGATTTAATGGAATGACAATATTTGATACAAGGAAAGGGTCAAAATGTACAAAGCTTCACAACAGAGTTTAGGAAACAAGCTTTGAATATGAGCATTCCACTTGATTCACTTGAAACTGTAACAAAGTATATTGGTGCTTTACATAGTTACATCAGGAATTGTTTGTTATTGTTTGAGCCTACTACTATTGATGCGGAAAGTGTGAAGGCCATTCTCCTTGAAAGAAGGGGCAAGAATGACAAAGAAGAGAAACTAAATAAATCGTCTTTCTAACCTCATAATGGCAAGTTCAAAGGAAAAGGCAAGGGAAAGGACAAGAAGGCAACTACAACCAAGAAGGAGGAAGGAGAAAAGACATCTTGCACTCATTGCAAGAAGGAAGGCCATGATGATGAACATTTTTTTAAGTTGCATCCAGAGTTGAAACCAAAGAGATTTGGTGGGAAGAAAAATAAAAATACGGTGGCAGCCATGCAACGGGACCTTGGACTTGATTCCGGTGACAAGACACAGATCGCAACAATGGGCATACAGGGTAACCTTTCTCTTCATGCTAATTAAAATTGTGAATTGCATGCAAGTATAAGTTATTCCAATGAGCCTCTTTTTTATTAACGAAAGAGGACTGAATTGTTACACATTAGAGTCGTATGAAACACACTAAAGTGGAAACCTTGTTTGATTTGGGCTCACAAGTAAACTTGATTTTTTAATCCTTGGTTAAGAAATTAGGATTGGAAACCAATCCTCATCTGAAACCTTACCCTCTTGGTTGGGTGTGTGATAAATCCAAATTACACATAACCAACAATGTAAGGCTATATTTGTGATTGCATCCAAACTAGTAGATGAGGTTGATATTGATGTTGTACCTTTGGATATATGTGGCATGGTATTGAGGAGTCCATATTTGTATGACAATAAATAAATTTTATTTCGCCATGAAAACAAGTATCATCTCACTAAAGATGAGGTGGAATACATTGTTAGAGCTCATCATGCCAATATCAGTGCCAAACTTGTAAGTGTAGGTCAGATGAAGAGGTTGGTGAATTCCAGAAAAGGGTGCATGCTCATGGTTGTGAGAGAAAAATATGCAGAGACATATGCAGCTTTCTAAGGTTGTGATCCCACTCATAAGAAGGAATTGCGTGGAATTGTTTCTAACTATGATGGAAAATTTTAGGAACCAAGTGGATTTCCTCCAAAGCGTGAAATCCAACATGAAATTCACTTGTAGAAGGATGCTCCTTTACCCAACATTGGTATTTACAGGTTTTCAACCATTGAGATGGAGGATGTAAAGAAACATGTGTAGGAATTGTTGAACCAAGGGGTCATAAGACCAAGTTCTTATCCATGTGGCTCACCTATTGTGTTGGTGCCAAATAACGATGGCACATGCAAAATTGTGGGGACTACAGAGCACTCAACAAAATAACGGTGAAGAATTGGTACCCTCTCCCTCGCATTGATGATTTATTAGATCAACTGAAAAATGTTTTATATTTCAAAAAACTGGACTTGCGCAGTGGTTATCATCAAGTTGAGATTGTAGAACAGGATGTATGGAATACTACATTCAAAATGAAATATGGGTTGTTTGAATGGCTGGTGATGCAATTCAGACTATGCAATGCTCAGGCCACATTCATGAGGGTGTTGAATGATATTTTCATGCCTTTTCTTGATGATTTTTTACTTGTGTATCTTGATGACATTATTGTTTTCAGAAAGACAAGGGAAGATCATGTGAGTCACGTTAAAAAGGTGCTTGATGTTTTGCAAAAAGAAAAATTGTATGTCAAATTGTCTAAGTGTAAATTCGATAAGACATCTTTGGTTTATTTGGGTCACATTGTTGGAGGTGGACGGTTAAAAATAAATCCTTCTAAAGCTATTGTGATTGTAAAGTGGCCTAAACCCACCAATGTTACAGATGTTTGTAGATTTTTGTATGTGGTAAAATATTGGAGAACGTTCATTTCCAGCTTCTCCATCATGGTATCCCCCTTACATGCATTGAAAAGTGTGAATAAAACCTATCAGTTAGGAGGAAAGAAACATAAATCCTTTGATACATTGAATGTGAAGATCAATACCACACCAGTTTTGGCCTTACCTGACCTCCAACAACATTTTGAGATTAATACAAATGGAAATGGTTACACCATGGGAACAGTTTTGATGCAGAAAAGGAAACTTGTATGTTACCATTCAGAGACATTCTCCTGAGCTGTTGTGAACTATCCCACATATGACAAGTAGTTGTATGCCTTGGTTCAAAGAGTGAAGAAGTGGAATCACTATTTGATTGGAAAGGAGACCATCATTCACATAGATCACCAACCCTTGCAGTACCTCCAGTTGCAAAGAAAGCTTCAACAAGCACGTCATTTCTGATGGATGGGATTCCTCCAGCAGTTTCACTTGGTAATAAAATACGAGAAGGGCACCAACAACAAATGACAGATATGCTCTCTCCCTCCTATTTCTGCATCTATAGTTTTTCAAAATCCTTCTTTATATTTTGAAATTTATGTTGAACAAAATGTTGATTATGATGATTTTAAAAAGATTTATGCAAAACCGACGTGTGGATCGCAGGTGGATAATTAGCACTTGGAGGGAAAATTGTTTTACCATCTTGGAAAACTTTATATTCCCACCAATGAAAGGATACATGTAATCAAATAGGCACACACTTCTCTTGTGTCAGGTCATTTTCGTATAAAAAAAACTTTGTTTCATTTACAAAGGTTTTTTTATTGGCCTCACATGAAAAATATTGTGACTTGATATGTAAATGGATGTGTGTTATGTTCAGTTTTCAAGCCCACTAATATAAAATTGGGGCTCTACACACCACTCCTTGTTCCGAGTCGTCCATGGGAAAGTGTGTCAATGGATTTTGTAGGCGTTTTTCCTTTGTCTAGGAGAGGTCATGATTATTTGTATGTCGTCATGGATCGATTTAGAAAAATGTGTGTCTTAATGCCTTGTAAGAAGCAGGTCACTGCAAAGTAGATTGCTCATCTCTTCTTCCAATGTGTATGGGTCCATTTTGGGTTGCCAACATCCATTGTGTCTAATTGATACTCTCGCTTTCTTATAGAGTTTTGGACGAGTTTGTGGAGAATGATGGACACCAAGCCGAAGAGGAGCACAACATTTCATCCATAGTTTGATGGAAAAACAAATGTTGTCAACCTCATAGTGATACATTTACTTTGAGGCTATTGTGGCAAGCATCCCAAGTCATGGGACAAGTAGCTTCCTTATGTGCAACATGCATGCAACCGGGCGGTGCATTCATCCACTCAGAGCTCACTGTTCGAGACAAGATTTGGATATTTTCCAAAGAATCCCTTAGATATGGTCTTTGGGAGAGATGAAGATTCCAGTGGGAAAGATGAAAGGGGCAAGGCACGAAAGTTCATTCAGTGAATTTAGATGATTCACCAGGTAGTGCAGGGGTAGTTGGAGAAAAGTCAAGCTCAATACAAATATTGACATGAGAAACACCGAATCAATCACCAATTCCAGGTTGGAGATAGGGCATAGCTCTACATCAGCATAGACAAGATGAAATGGGAAGGAAAGAAGTTGATACCAATATGATATGTCCCATTCACCATATTAGAGAAGAATGGAGACAATGCTTTTCATCTCGATTTTCCAACATACATGTAAATGTACTCAGTGGTGAACGTTGAAAACTTGAAGCTTTATGATCCTCCTTTGATCATGGACATCGAAGAGGTTGGAAAGGTTCCTACAGTGGATGAATTTGCACCTGAATAATTGGACAAGCTACTAGAGGATATCATTCTTAACAGGAGGACTAGGAATTCACGATGGGGAGATGCGGAGTACCTTCATATTGAAAATCTCGATATATGGAAAAGGAGAAAGTGAGAGAGAAATTCCATCACTTTACAATTGAGTGATAAATATTTTGGTAGTCCAAAAGCTCATTAGTGGGGAGGAAGATCCGGGTGGCTCTAGAAATAGAAGCGGCCTTGAAATAGCTCAAAAATAAATGTCATCAAATGGAAGTGAAACCATGAAATGATCGTAGTGCTTGTCTTCTTGATTCCCGTGGTGTGAACGACACTCAAATCCGAGTTCGTATGCCCCAGTTATAGCTGGTCAAAGTTATGGTAAAACGAGGCCAAGTGGAAGTCACTAACGATGCAACAATTTGGCAGAGTCCTGGTGCATGGAATCTGACCACCGGAAAGGGCGAATTTATCACCTCATGAATTCGTCCAATGACCCTTAAAATCTAACAATTTTTTTAAAAATAGGTGGGCCTAAATATAATAAAAAACAAAAGAAAAAATTAATGTTTGGGATGGCGGGCCACCAACCCTGCCAACCCCCCAATGGAATATGTATATATATATATATATATATTTAATATATTGTAACGTAGTGGGCGGTTCATACACTGGCGGATCCGACCCCACTTGACACTTGTTACCATACTATGGGGCTGACGAGCTTTGAACCTGCTTGACCCATGTCGGTCAGCCCCACTTTAGACTTAAACCATTTCAAAAAAATTGCCACACTATTTTAAAAACAACGGACCATTATATAATGACAATGCAATATATTCATAACGTTGCACCAAAAATGGTTTCGTGGGGTTCGACCCCGGATCCTACTACCAACGCAGGCCTTAATATAGTACCTCTAACCAACGGGCCATTGGCCCCACATTGGTATATATGCCACACTATTATATTTAAACTTCACTCATGTCATTTGACCCAAACTGGCGGAGGGGCAGAACTAGGAGCATCCAAGGACGACGAAACTCTGAGCTAGGAATCTTGCTAGATGTTGAAAATATTCCCTTGGGGTCCAGAGGTGCCAGTGTCAGAATGGGACAAGTTATAGTCGATTGTGCACAATTTATTGCTTGGAACCAATCGTGTAGTCTGTTTATCTGGCCGGGGTCTCCATTTCTAGGCCATCACTAGAAGTGGAGGTATAAGGTGTCATTTTTGTAAAGTTGCTTGTAATTTATTTATTTTGCCAATTTAATGAAAATAGGCCTCCCCACATTGAGCAGGGCTCAGAGACATAGCCCACACTAGGTGAACTCCTTAATCAAATAGTCTCGTGTCTCTGATCTCATGTTTGCTTATGTTTTCTACTTCTTTTCATGTGTTTAAGTTACTTGGTTATACACTTTTTTATATGCAATTATGTATGCATCCATGAAGTAAAAGATCTGGATCACAAACAAAACCAAGGGAATCCAGAGGTTAAACCACCCTCACCCTCTCCATACTGTGATCACATCTAACCAGTCCCGAGATCACAAAAACAAACCGAGATTAGATGCCTTAGAATTCCATCACCATCCTTGAGGAATTTTCCTATCTCCACCCCTAGGCTTTACCATATATCCTGCCATTACCGATCAAAGGATTCGTAGGATTTTGGGAATTTTCCTGAGACCACCTCACCCTAGGTTCTGAAACCAGCCAGTAATCCAAAGCTAAAAATTGAGAACAATCCCATCACACCATATCTATTCGAAAATGGCAAGGCTAGGCTAAAATCCACTGTCGAAACTCGGAAAAAGCCATGCCAATGATAGAAAATAGCCAAATACCAACATGCACATACTATGCATGTCAAAACCAGCTAGGAAATCATACATGCAACTTGTTACCTGCAAGTATTCCCGCAGAAGCTGCTTGATATTTTCCTTCCTTTTCTTTCCTTGTCCTTCCTTGCTTTTCGTTTCCTTTCCTTGCTTGCTTTCTTTCTCCTATTGGTGCTTTCTCTTGTTTGAGACAATTCTAAAACTAAACTAAAAGAAGGCTGACAAAAGCCTACCAACTGATGCTCTGAGGTATTTTTATTGATGAGGCCTCTAATTTCTTCAATTTTCCTTCATTTTCCTCCTCACATGCAACCTGTGACCTTTCACCTTCCTTTTCTCCTAATTTCCATAATTTTCATAAATAATGTGCCAAAAATACATTTTTTTCCTTTCCAAAGCCTTAGCCATTGCCTTTCCCAATTACCTTTAGCTATAAACACAACAAGTGATGCCCACTAGGATATTTTCCCCAACATTGAGCTTGGAATAAGTTTCCCTTGCTCGTGGTCTTATTTTACCTTTGTTAACTTTTATTACATGAACTTTTAACTTGGGGTTGTTACATAGATAGATAAATAGATTAATTATATTGAAATTGTCGAGTTCTTAAGTATTATTATTTGATATCATTGTTAGGATAGTTCACAATAATTAATAGTAATAGGGTCACTATTTTCATGAATAAAAATGTAAGGGTAATTTTTTTTTTAAATTTTTTAAATTTTTAAATTTTTAAATTTTATTTTTAATTTTTAATTTTAATTTTATTATATATATATATATATATATATATATATTATTATTATTATTATTATTTTTATTTTCTTTCTTTTATTTATTTATTTTTATTTTTATTTTTTTTTCTGAGGAAAAATCGTAATTTTATTAATGAAAACAAAATTACATGTTGGAGATGCTTGGAAAACATTCCATCAAGCTAGTCAATATTAGTGATCACAAAGCTAATTAAATTAAAATACTTTAATATGGAGATGGATAGGTTACCCTTTTCTCCATTTCTTCTTTTCTACTTTCCTTCATTCTCCTTCGGAAGGAGTGGTTGATACAAGTTCTAGGTGGTTCTTAGCATCCATTCTTGGAGTTTCCTTACCGGAGTCCAAAATTTCTGATACATGGTGATGTTTGAAGCTCCCCATCTCCTTGGCTTCAGGAATCCTCTCTCGCTGCGTTGTAGTGACTGGGAATTCTGGTGCTTCATGATTTTATTCTTCCTTTTCTACCCTTTCTTGTGGATTCTAGACTTCTTCATTGGTAAGGGGATCCATTTCTTCTTCATCCTCTTCACCTTCAGGCAAATGCGTAGGGAATTTCCATCCCTTGGGTTTCTTTCCTATTTTCTTCTTCCTTCTTGGTTCCTTTTTGGCATCAGGGCATGTATTTGGAAGATTTCTTGTTTGTCAGCATATTTTGCATCTAAATGACGTGTTCTCAAAGTCTAGGAACTGAGTCCAACATTGCTTGTTATGTGTCAAGAGGATGCAATACTATAGTCCTTTGTTGAGTTCGACCTCCACAAAAAATTTAGTGGAACTGTAGATTCTTTCTTTGACTCTTTACATATCGGTATTTATTTATTTTCCTAATAGATTCCCAATACCTTCAAGTACTTTCTAATGCCAGAAATGTAGGGGTAGATTATGCAATCTAACCCAGACCATAATTTTTGATACCGCCATTGTATTGACATCAAATTATGGGAACCATGGGGTAACAAAAAGTCTCGTAGGTCCCCAAAACCATGGGTTTTCTTGCAATATATGTTCTCGTTATTCCGATGATGCAAACTTTACTATGAATAAGCGTTTGGAGCAGAGGTGAATCTCACAGTTTATTATGCAAGTTGAGAAAAATCAATGAAATAGATCCATTGGTTTTGTCCAAAAACTGTTGAATATGAATACGAAGGCTTGGGCTTCATAAGTTTTGCACAGATCATTAGTTTATAATAGATCTGTAGTTAGTGTTGGGGCTTGATTTAATTATTGCACTATATAGGGACTTGGTATATTGCGTGTCTGATCTGGAGTGGATGAGGCAGCTAACTTGCCTTTAAGGATTTCTTTGAATGAGGGTTCTCAACTGACTTGACCTTGATTCAGTTCAAGTCCTTTGGGAAGACTAGACTAGATGCACCCCCTACACCCTTTGTTTTTCTCATTCTAGAAGATCCACCCCGCGGTCTCAAATTTAAGATTATGGTGGATGTCGGAATAATGTTATAATCTTGTAGTTTCAGATCATCCTGCATGGATTTTCCTCTATAGATCAGGCTCTTTGAGTGCATTGGAATACCCAGGATAGGTAGGATATTTTGCTTCAAAATTTTAATGCTTTTTGTAGCCTGGATCCATAAGAGAATTGATTTACTAGCTGGGATTAAAATGAATACTTGAAATGATTTCTTGGATTCTTTATCTGGGATCCTTTCTTGGTAGTCATGAAAGTCATTGTCTAGATCTATACCTGAATTCAAATTCGAGAGGTGTGGAGGAGTCTGCAACTAGAAGAATAAATTTTTGAGCGATGGTCAAGCCACCAATACCCCCCGATATGTTGAAAAGACCTCTTGATCTGTTGAGAAAAGTGACATGCACCGCAGATCTATGCCTGATCTGCCATTTCGTCTGCACAACACCCTTAGAGAGATGCATAAATCCCAATCTTGTTGCTGGAACCACATATCTGCTTCAGAAGTAGCACCAGAGGAATAATCCTCCATTGTAGTCAATGACCCACCTTCCAATATTTTCAACGCCTCCACAGAAACAACGTCAAAGGTATAATATTCTACTGCCTTTGCTAACCCACCTTATGGTCAGTTCCTAGCCTAACCAGAAGGTAAGGGAAATGTTAGTTGTGTATACATTCCAATTAATCTTTGGATATTTTAAATCATAAGTTCTAAATTTTTTAAGAAAATACATTAATTTGTTATACAATGTGGCCACAATGTCTTTTAATGCAAAGCTACTCATTTCAATATTTTTTCCATGTAACCAAGCCCCTCATCCTCTGATCCAGGTGGATATTGGTGGCCACCCACCTATTCCACTTGGACCCCCACCGGTGTTTCTTTCAGTTTTTCAGTTTCCTTAATTGTAGCACAATTTACTATTTTTGGCAATTTTTCGGGTCCTGAACTTCCGGAGCTGTTTTGATGCCCTAAACAACGTTTTTTGGGCATGAAATGCATGATCAACAATTGTATTCCTTAGATAGATATTTCTAACAATGTATCATGTGTGTCAAACATAGATAGTATGCCAAAGTTACGACCCATGGAAATTGATGTACCAATTTACCTCGACGGGGCCCATAGTGTGGTGTTTCATCTCCTAGGGTTAGGTTTTTGGATGTTTAGGGTTTTCCATTGTTTCTCAATAATAAGTAGGCCTTCGAGCCTCATTGTAAAAGAGTTAATAGGGAGGTAGCCGCCACATATCTTCTCAGAGATAAGCTACCTGCGCCCTAGCTAGTTTATTTCCATTATGTCTGTAAGCATATTTCAATTATGAGATATTAATGAAATGAAGTCTTATTTCTTCTGCATCTCTGATTTTATGTGTATTTCCACATTTTATTGTGTTCTCGCATAAGTGTGGATCAGTGGTATCAAACCATTCTTCTCTTTTTCGATCCTTCTTTGCATGGCCCCAACGAGGTCGGGGTATAAGGAGTTAAGGCTTGATCTCATTGAACCTTTCCAAGATCAGTCTCGCAAACCCCAATGGTCGCCCATGGGGAACGAAAAGAAAGATGAGGAATCAGGAGATCCTATCAAAAGATTTCTTGAGGAGGCCATCAAGAAACAAAGGAACACGATGATGGATAACTTTGCCCAAATTCTTCAACGACTGCCCATCGCTGACGCATCTGCCTTCAACAGCCACTCTGGAGGCACAACTCCTTTTAAGGTACAAGTAAAATTTTAAATTCCCATATTTGAGGGCCAAATAGATGTAGACGTCGTAGATAGATGGTTGAATCTATTAGAAGGGTATTTATTGGTTCATGACTTTTCCAACCGGGAAAAGATTACTTTTTCACTCCTCAAAGCTGCCCCCCATGTCAAGGACTGGTGGGAAACCTATTGTGAGAAAAAGGACGAGATGGAACTCTCTCTATTTTTGGCTGCACCCACTTGGAATTCTTTCTAGGATGCCATCAAGGAACAATATTATCTCGTGGGGAGCTATGAGGAAAAGTACATACAATGGACTACACTACGGCATCAAAGGGATTAAGATGTGCATGAGTTGACGAATTTGTTTCATACCCTGTGTAAAAAATTGGGTATCAAAGATTCAGAGAAACATTTGGTGGTGAAGTACCGCAACTGTCTGCATGGATACATTCAGGAGGAAATGGAGTTCCTCAAAATATGCTCACTTGGTGCAGCATACCGATATGCTGCCAAGATTGAGCAGAAGTTCAAACAGAAGAAGCAAGACTTTGGATCTGCGAATCAAAAGCAAGGGAAATGTGCCCCCAAACCAAAAAACAAAGGAAAAAGCCAAGGAGGGGTGGCCCAGGATAACTCGCAAAATCTGCAAGCAAAGAACAACACCGCGAAGCCAAAGAAGGATATGGGAAAGTGGTGTGAGTTCCATAAGAGCTTCTCTCACAACACAAGTGAGTGTCGGGCCAACCAGTCACTGGTGGCCAAGTTGAAGGCTTCTGAATGGGATGCATGCTCTGACTCTGAATCAGAACTCGAGAAGCGGAGTGATAAAGGGAAGCAAATTATCGATGCAGAGCCCAATGCCACTATTTACACCACGAATATTCAGAAGGAGGAATTAGAAGATCCAGAGGAGGAGGAGCACCTCTTCCATTCCTAGATGTGGGTAAAGTGTTCCCTGTTGCAGTTCATTTTTGACAACGAGAGCCAAAAGAACTTCATTTTAGTAGAGTTCGTGAAGTGGTTGGGCTTTCCAACCACAACACACCCATAACCATACACCATCGGGTGGCTTCACCAAGGACGAGATCTCTGCGTCAAGCAACGATGTCGCCTTCCCTACAACATCAAGCCCTTCACGAATGAGCTATTATGTGACATTGCCCCTCTTGATGTTGTGATGTATTATTAGGCCAACCATACTTGTGGAAGTGACATGTTGTATACTAGTGCCAACCTTGTGCTATTATTGTTACTTTGGGAAATAAGTTGTATAGGATACCGGAGGTCGCACCGCCTGCTGTAATCTCTTTGGTTACTTCAAAACAATGTAGTAAGCTCATTTCTAAAACCGGGAAATTTGTTTTTGTAATATTCCTAATTAGCTGACATCTAATTAGAAATATTATTTTTTTTCCAATTTTTTTTTAATTAAGTTCAGTAGGTAAATAAAAGGGTGAAGGGATCCATAAACCCAACAGTTAGAATAAAACCACTTTTCTAGAGCTAATCTGGACAATGCAACTCTTGTGGGACCAAGATGCCAAGAGGATAGCGTAGCAAGTGTGAAAGCCAAGGGCCAAGTAGTAGCGCAGTTAATGAGTGGAACCAAGGACGTTAGGGTTTCACAAGAATAAGAAGGGGTGAGGGCAGCAATGGAAATCATTCTTGCATATTTTTATCTTCTGGTCTTTATGACTTGAGCACGCTTGAGCTGTTTAGCCGAGTCTGCAATGTTGTTTAGCACACGGGTGTCTCCGAGCGGAGATCCGAAACTCATCCTCGGGGGACTTCGAGTACCCACTCAAAAGGGTATTTTTATTGTTCGACGGGAGCATATTCAGTATCTTGGCATCAGGGCACATGTAGTCCCTCCTATCGCAGCACAATCACCTAATAATTTATGCAGTCCAACAGTAGAGGGATTCTGGAGAGGGAGAAATTTCAAGGCTTTTTCCGCTTGGAATCCAGTGAGGGGGTTAGCCCTTCAATATCTGAGCTTTGGGGAGCAGTTGCAGTGAATTTATCTATTAGTTCAGCCCATAGCTCTGCATACCTAGCAATTGTGCATTTTCAAACCCTAGGAGGGTGATTTTCCGGGATCAGCCTTTCCAAAAATCCTTTATGGGTTATTCTGGGTTTTTAGAGTAGAGTCCGATGTCCAAATCCTGACATTTTTTAAGCAATAGATCAACCTCATCTACACAACCCTATTAAGTAAACGACAACATTTCCAGTAGGGCAACACAAAGGGAGAGTCCAGCAGAGCAGTAGTAGAGCATTGTTTGGGTGGGAGAATCTGAGGCCTAGCCAGCTAGAGTGCTATCTTTTTTAGAATTGTTGTACTTATTTTTCATCTCCAGTATTTTAATAAAATGGCTCAGAAATTCTGGCTGTTTTCATGGTGTTTTTAATGTGTTTTCCATATTGTTGTATTTTTAGTCTTTGTATGCTTTGTATTGTTGTCATTTTCCTATTTGGAATATTATAGTGGTATCAGAGCTCATAGACTTGGCTCAGCCTTTGGAGCAACATGTCTATGACACCCGGAGATAGAGAATAAATTTCAAACTGGACAAGGCGATACAAAGACAAGGAACATAGGCTTGAGATCACATCCGATAAAGGAGACTGTGTTCCAATGGAGGAGGATAAAGGGAAGACACCAATGACAAAAGAGGATGACGGGAAAGAGTTTGGAAACCTCCTCCTCAAATTTGTGTAGGAGCTCACCAAGAAAATAGAATAGATGGGGCAAAGAGTTGCCGGAGAAAGCAGACAAAGGGAAATCCTAATGGGATTTCAGAATGGAGAAGGATCCGACACCTCTCACCATTGGCCCAAGAAAACGGTAGTGCCACATACCTCACAACACTCTACCATGCCCACTTTCTTAGCCGTAGAGACAAGAGCAGGAGGACCTCAGGGGCCGAGGGAGGATCATTACGATGATTATTTTGCAGAGTACATATCTCATGGGCAAGAGTTCAAATATCACTTGACTTTCAATGAATTTTTTCATCTAAGGGAAAACCATAGACCCTGTAGCTATAACAGAGGAGGTGGGTACACGTAAGGTAATGACCTGCAACATATCGCGGGTATACTTTTTTTTCCTACTTTTTATGGGTCATTAAAGAGTATGACAAAGGCTTGGGTGGAGAAGCTAGACATCTATTTTCAGCTCAACCAAATGGCGGAGGTAGAGGCCATCAAGGTGGCAGCATTGCACCTTGAAGGGGAATCTCATGATTGGTGGTTCCATGGGATGAACACATTGGATCACACAATGTTGACTGTGTATGCAGATTTCACTTGAAGACTAGTGGAGAGGTTTGGCCGGAAGGACCAAGAAGAACATTTTGTCGAGTTGGCCAACATCAAACAGACAAGGCACCTAGAGACTTATATCTCTGAGTTCCTGAAGCTCTCAGTGATGGTTCCAGCTTTTTCCGTGGCTAGGAGGGTGTATATGTTTAACGAAAGTATGGCAAAGACTCTACGTGGGTTAGTCAGATCCACTAGAACAACTACACTTCAGGATGTAGTTGGGAGGACTGGGGATCTATGGGATGCCTTGCCAAGGGCGAGAGCTCCATTTCCCTAGAAACCAACATTTTAGCCGAGGGGGGAAGACATGAGGGTTCCACTCGCAAAGGGGAACCAGGGCCAAGGGCCTTTGGATGATGATACCCGGAGGGATTTGAGATGAAGGAAGCTATGATTTACTTGCTAGGATCCATGGGTGCTGGGTCATCGTTGTGCCGTGGGGAAGGCACACTACATTGAGGTCTTCTCCGACAATGAGGGAGAAGAAGAGGCATATGAGGAGTTGGAAGGAGATGCTAATGTTGATGCACCAGGAAGAGATCCACGACCACCACCAGTAACAACAGGACGAGGAGCATTTGCACCAACTGGAGAATTCCTTTCATCCTTGCAAGGAGTTCCTAAGTATTTGACACTGATAATCTGAGGCACTATCCAAGGACAACATGTTACGATATAGGTGGATAATGGAGCCACACATAATTTCATTGATACTCAACTAGTGCAAAGGAGGGGCATACCAACTGAGAGTTTTGAAGGATTCTCTATATTAGTTCTAGGTGCCATGACCATGCAATGCTTGAGATATGTTCCAGCGTTAGCTGTAACCATGGGAACATATACGGTGAGGGATCATTTTTTTTTTTGTTGACATCCCAGACACCAATGTGATATTGGGTGTGCAATGGCTGATTACGCTGGGAAAAGTCACTACATACTAGGAGACATTGGAGATGGAGTGGACGAACAAGAATAGCGAGAAGCACTAGATGATTAGAGGCATGCACACATATCCACCCTAGACAGTCTCGGCACACCGGATGGAGGCAGATTTCCAGAAGGGGAACATAGAGTGGGCAGCAGAGCTATGTGTTTCAAAGGCAGGAGTCACAGGGCAGTCTGTACACCCCGATTTTCAGTCTATGTTGGACCGCTATCCCACAATCTTTGGGGACATACCACTAGGGCAGCCACCAGACCGAGGGTTCGAGCACACTATTGAGTTGGAGCAGGGGATCCAATCAATGATCACCACTCCCTATAGGAACCCTAAGGCCTACATGGATGATATTGAGAGAGCCATCCATGAGCTCTTATCATTAGGACACATCTGGCCCAATGCTAGCCACTTTGCTTCTTCCGTAGTGTTGGTGAAGAAGAAGGATGACACCTTACGGATGTGCATAAAATACAAGGCTCTGAATAAGAAAACCATGAAGAACTGATACCCCATTCCCAGGATTGATTAGCTAATGGATGATTTGAGGGGATCAAAGTTATTTTCCAAGATCGATATGAGGTCGGGGTACCATCATATCAAGGTGAGGGACCAGGATGTCCCCAAGACTACGTTCAGATGCCACTATGGCCACTTCAAGTTCTTGGTGATTCCCTTTGGGCTGACCAATGCTCTGGCCACTTTCTAGTCTTGTATGAACCACATCTTCCGTGGTCAATTGAGAAATTTTGTGTTGGTATTCTTCGATGAAATTCTCATCTATAGCCGCACATGGGAGGAACACTTGCAACATATTGAGGTTGCATTGTGTATCTTGGAGGAGCAAAAATTCTATGCTAAGCAATCCAAGTGTGAATTTGGACTTATAGAGATGCTATACCTAGGGCATATCATTGGAGTGGATGGAGTAAGAGTCCAAAAGGAGAAGATCCAGGCCATTTCGGATTGGACAGAACCAAAGAATGTGACAAAACTTATGGGGTTTGTAGGAATTTGCACCTACTATAGGAAGTTTTTCAAGGGGTTTTCACAGCTTTCAGCACCCCTCACAGACCTCACCAAGAAAGGGGCCTTCTGTTGGACATACACTATGCAAAGGGCCTTTGATAGGCTCAAGGAAGTGATGAGCAGCTATCCGGTGTTGGCATTGCCATATTTCACGCAACGCTTTGTGCTGGAGTGTGATGCTTCAGGAGAGGGAGTTGGCACAGTTCTGATGCAGGGGATCATCCTATAACTTTCGAGAGTCAAAATCTATTTCCGCATGAGAGGTTTCATTCAATATATGACAAAGATATTTTGGCCATCATGCATGCATTGGCTAAGTTCCAAAAATATTTGGTGGGTAATAGATTTTGGGAATGGACGGACCACAACAGTCTCCGGTTCTTCCTTGAGAAGAAATAGTTGTAGGATAGACAACAGAAGTGGGTAAGCAAAATCTAGGCCTACGATTTTGACATCGAGTATGTCAAAGGGAAGAACAATGTGGTGGCGGATGCCTTATCTCGGAGGCCAGCAACGTTGTCTTTGATGAGCCTTGATGCAGATTGGAGGGCTCAACTATTGGTGGATTATTCCAAGGATCACTTCGCTTGTGAGGTGTTGGATGGATGGGTGATAGATGACTAGTATTGAGTGATGGATGAGGTCATCTATTACTGGGACAAGATTTTCTTAATAGGGGCCTCTCAGCTCAAGAAGAAGATCTTGCACACAACACATGACTCACTGCTTTCAGGGCATCAAGGGTTCACCAAAACATACAGAGCCATCAGTTAGAGGTTCTCATGGAGAGGCCTCAAGGAGGACATACTCCGACATGTCAGGGAGTGTGAATTTTGTTAGAAGAACAAAGGGGATTTGAGAAAACCTGCAGGGTTGTTACAACCGCTTCCCATTCCGGAGGGGAAGTGGGATATCATTTCCATGGATTTCATCACGGGTTTGCTTATGGTGCAGGGAAAGGATTGTATCTATGTGGTTGTTTATCGGCTGATGAAGTATGCACACTTTTTCACCATCTTCGTGTTATGGTATCGTGATTTGGCAGATTGACATACCAAATGACAAGGCAACATGGAACCAATATTTAGAGTTCTAGGACCTAGCCTTCCTAGACTCAGAGAGGGAGCTCTCAGGTTATTTGCAAAGGATATGTGCTTTTTTACTTTTAAGGGTTGATTTTAGGCTAGTTATTAAGTGTAAAGTTTGTTTGATTGTTTTGGTTGGGCATGATGATCAAAGAGCATAGGTAGAATGAGGAAATCTCTAAATCATTGGGCAATGGAGTCAAATGGAAGTCATGACAAGTTTATAAAATGATCGGGGAGTATCATAGGGAAAATCTAACTTGGCCAGTAGATCTTCAAAGTTTTTGGAATAATGAGATGAACATTAAGGATAACAATGAAAATTAGGACAAAGGGCAATTAAGAATTATCATGTACTTTAAACAAGAGAAATATTTTAGGGTAACTGTTTTGACTTAAGCCAAAGGATAGGGAAAACCATAGAATTTGGACAAACTTTTAATAAGAAACCTTTCAGAAAACAATCCAGCAATCAAAGACTACTTTCAGATAAATAAATTATATAAGAAAAATAGTAAGAGCAGCCTAAGATCAAACATAAATAATATAATCTGATTTTGACTAACTCTCTAGGGGTGTTTAAAGCAACTTTTAAAGGCAGACCAGAGGACAGGGCGCACCGTAGACTTCCCTGGTTTAGACTCTACTAAGCATACTTTGAAACAATTCTCAAGTTGTACTCAAAGGAGCATGGACTCACCACTAAATTTCCTGGTTTCACTCTATTGAAATCATTCCTCAAAACAACCTCTCAAGCCATACTCAAAGGAACATGGACTTACCAAAATAGAAACTCCTTGGTTATACTCTATTGAATTATTTCTAAAATAACAAGCTAGATGGAACTGGAGGGAAATTAAGAATCCTCCAATCAGAGCTTGCAGAAGAAAACATTAAGACAGTGAAGAGTAAACAGAACTAAGGTGCTTTCAGAAGACATTTCTTAGCCTAAAAATTTTACTCTATTGTAACAAAGAAAGATGAAAACATAATGAAAACAAGAAATAACAATAACAGATAGAAACACTTCACCAACAGCCAAGCTCAGGGATCCAGTGATCTAGCCTCCTCCATCAACAAACAAAACAGGGCATCCACAAGATCCAAGACATCAATTTTCCTTCAAATTCCAAGAGACTATGTATTACTTCAAAGAGCCATCAAATGCCAACAATACAATGAGTTTAGATGCAGTATTTATGCTGCAAATGAGGAGGTGGAGCTCAAGATAGGTTTTGAGTGTCATTAATTTACAGAGTAAATGCATTCCTAACCTTGAAAACCATGTAAGGCTTAAGGTAGAAATATCTGCAACTACTTCTCTGTTTCAATAACTCTGCCTTAACTTCTAAAGAAGAAGAGGTAAAAAAAAGTTTGAATTTTAAGGCCTATAATAACTTTTACAATAACTGCCTTGACAGATATAAAATATCTCTGACTGTGGAATAACTACCAAATGCCTTTATGGAAAGAAATCATGCTGTAGGTGGCAGCTTAGTCTCTAGAGGAGTAATTGCTTCCTTGTTGAGTTATTCGAAGCTGTCTTTGGGTTATCTATCTTTGTTTTAATCATAAAACTCAATGATTATTCCTTTAACCTTGATTCAGTCCTTATAATTTTCCTTACTGTCTTTATCCTTTATTTATTCTTATGACTGTATTGTTTATTTCTTCGTTGTCTTTAAGCCTTTGGCTTTTATCTTTAATCACTGTTTTTAAGGGCTAATCCTCTGTGTTTATCCTTTGATTTAGAATCAACCCCTTATCCTTTTATTCTTCGCTTTGTTTGCTTTTGACTGTAGTTGTTCTGTCTGTATGTGCAGGGATGCAACTTTCTTCGTGGCAGGAGGGTTATGTGACCACCCAGGATCATGATTCCGGTGGTGTCAGGGTTTAAACCCTTGCCTTCGTTCCTTTTAAATTTGCATGAAACCCCTAAGATTGTCATCCGGGGCTTCAATTGTTATTTTTGGGCCATTGGACCACGTTTTGGGCATTTCTACCATTAAATCCTGCACAAAATACAAACAAACGTTAATTTAAAAAAAAAACTTATGGGAGGGGTAAAAATTGCTTTTTTCAGAGTTCCAAAGCATCGGGGGTGATTTGCAGAGGGAAGGTCTCGTATTCGAAACCATGGGGAAAAATTAAAATGAAGGCGCGAGAGTTTGATTTTTGCGTGGGGAGGGAAAAATGGTTTGGGAAAACCACGACGGTTTATTGCGCAGGTGAAAGGTGGTAAGTGGTATTGGGCCGATTGGACGCGATACCATAGGTTGATTGACGTGTGTTCGGGCCAATACCACTTATTTAGCGTGGGTTGGAGGCCTTAAACTTCGGCGCAAGAATCTGCACGATATTTGATCCAGACCGTCAGATCTCGAGGAGCGAGATCGAAGATGCGGACAAAGTCTGGGAGGCAACGCGCAAGTGTGGAGGGTGGAGCCTAGACGTGATGATGTGGTGGGATTTTTTGGGTAATGCAGGGTTACATAATGAATGGGCAGAGTGATGGGCAGTGAAGTGATTACTATTGGATCAGGGTCCAGAGCCTTTGATCAATGGTCAAGGTGTTCCAAAAGAAAAACAAGAAGGCAAGATGAAGTAGAAAGGGGGCTCGCCTTAATATTTTTCAAAGGTTAGGGGGTTTAATAAGGTTTGTGGGGGTTAACAAAAAATAAAAGGGATGGAGCTTATTTCAAATAGGGAAGGGACTGGGAAAGCGGGCAGAGGCCTTGGTCTTATGGGAGTAGAGGGGACCGGGGGCCGAAATGAGAAGGGGCTAAAGGCCCAATTTATGCAAAAAGGTGGTTTTTTGCATAAAAAACAGAGTTTTTTTATGAAAAATTAAAGGGTCCGATAAGCTTAGAAGTTAGTTTTAAACAATGTAAAAAGGGTTTTTACATTGCTTTAAGGGTTTTTTAGAAGAAAATGATGTGTGAGGGGGATTTTGGAGGGTTTTTGAGAGGGGAAAAAGGGAATGAATGAGGGTGTAAGTGAGGTGATGAAATGAGGCAAACAAGCCCAGAAAAATGGAGTTTTCTTTGCAGCAGGGTAAACTTTGAGAAGGAAAAAGATAAAGTTTATAGTGGAGAAATTAGGTGTAGGATGATGAAGGGAGTGAGATTTCTAGAACTCACAATGTTTCCTTAAATATTGTTTCTAGAAATCTAGGATTTATAACTTAGTCATCCTTTGATATCAACAAAATTAAATGATGACTAACACTTCCCACTGTACACTGCTTCACAGGTGGCCGAATTATTTTTTCGAGATGTCTTCAGGCTTCATGGTCTTCCCAAGAACATAGTCAGTGATAGGGAAAGTCGTTTCATGGGCAGATTTTGGTAGGAGCTTTTCCGTTTAGTGGGTACTGAGTTGGCACCCAGTACCAGTTATCACCCACAGACAGAGGTAGTAAACAAGTGGCTGGAAGGCTACTTGCAGACCTATGTCTCAGGGTAGCAGAAAGCATGGTTGTGTTGGCTTCACTTGGGAGAATACTGCTACAACGCGACATTTCACATGTCGATCGATATGTCTCTGTTTTATGCTTTATGTGGTTATGATTCTTTAACATTTTCTGATGTGATGTTGGGAGCAAGCAAGGCCCCTAGGTCCAAGGATTGGATCCAGGAGAGCCAGGACATACTTCATGCTCTCAAGGACAACTTGGCTATAGTGAAGAACCAACAGAAGTTGTATGCAGATCGAGGCCACGTGGGGAGGCAGTTTAAGGTAGATGATTTGGTCTACCTCCGTCTTCAGCCGTACAAGCATTCTATGCTGATGCAGAAGGGAGATGAGAAGCTCAAACCTTGCTTTTATGGGCCATACATAGTGATCCGACATGTTGGGGAGGTAGAATATGAGTTGGTGTTGCCAAATGGGAGCATGATCCACAACATTTTTCGCGTCTCATGCCTAAAAAAGGCTCTTAGGCAGTAGGTGGTTGCCACTGGGGAAATCCCGTCTATTGATGATTAGGGGTATTTGGTTTTACATCCGGAGGCCATTTTAGACACTCGGGAGAGTTAGATAAGGAGCAGGGTAGTCAAAGAATATCTAATCAGATGGAGGAACCTTCCAGATGATGATGCCACTTGGGAGGGGGAGAAAAATTTGCAACATCCATATTTGCATTTTCTTGAGGACAAGCAACATTTTGGCAGGGAGGACTGTAATATTCCTAACTAGCTGACAGCTAATTACAAATATTAATTTTTTCCCAAATTTTTTTTCTTAAGTTCAATAAGTAAATAAAAGGGCGAAGGGACCCATAAACCCAATAGTTAGAAAAAAATCACTTTTCTAGAGCTAATGTGGACAACGCAACTCTTGTGGGGCCAAGAGGCGAAGAGGGCACTGTAAAAAGTGTGAAAGCTAAGGGGCCAAGTAGCAATGCAATTGATGACCGAACTCAAGGATGTTAGGGTTTCACAAGAATAAGAAGGGGGTGAGGGAAACCATGGAAATAATTCTTGCATATTCTATTTTTCTGGTCTTTACGACTTGAGCACGATTGAGCTATTTAGCCAAGTCTTTAGTGTTGTTTAGCACACGGGTGTCTCTGAGCGAAGATCCCAACCTCATCCTCGGGGGACTTAGAGTGCCCGCTTAGGAGGAGAGTTTTATTGTTCGACGGGAGCAGATTCAGTATCTTGGCATCAGGCCACATGCAGTCCCTCCTATAGCAGCACATTCACCTAGTGATTTACGTAGTCCGGTAGCAGAGGGGTTTTGGAGAGGGATAAATTTCAAGGATTTTCTGCTTGGAATCCACTAATGGGATCAACCCTTCAATATTTGAGCTTTGGGGAGTAGTTGTAGCCAACTTATCTATCATTTCAGCCCATAGCTCTGCATACCCAGCAGTTGTGCATTTTCAGACCCTACGAGGGTGATTTTCCGCTGTCAGCCTTTCTGGAAATCCTTTCTGGGTTATTTTGGGTTTTTGGAGTAGAGTCCGGTATCTAAATCCTGAAATTTTCTGAGCACTAGATCGGCCTCATCTACGCAGCCCTATTCAAGCAACAACAACATTTCCAGCAGGGCAGAGTAGAGGGAGAGTCTAGCAGAGCAATAGTAGAGCAGTGTGTGGGTGGGAGAATCTGAGGGCCATTCCAGCCAGCTTAGTCAGCTAGAGTGCTATATTTTTTAGCATTGTTGTACTTATTTTTCATCTCCAGTATTTTAATAAAATGACTCAGCAGTTCTACCTCTTTTCATGGTGTTTTTAATCTGTTTTACATATTGCTATAGATTTAAGGCTTTGTATGCTTTGTATTGCTGTTGTTTTGCTATTTGGAATATTACAGTTTTCCTAATGATCTGCCCTTAAGGCAAGAAGAATATTGTGGACACAAACTCCAGACAGGGATCCTCCTCACGAAAAAAACAAATGGACAAGGTTGTGGAGGACTACGGGGATATCTTCACCTCACCCACAGGGGTGCCTCTGCACTGTCATGTTAAGCACCCCATAGATCTGACCCCAGGTGTGTCACTACCCAATGGACCAATATATCGGTGCTCTATTATGGAGAACGATGAAATCAAGAGGCAGATTCAAGAGCTACTGCAGAAAGGTCACATCTGGCCGAGTTCATCACCCTGTGGGAGCCCGATCATGTTGGTGCAGAAGAAGGATGGAAATTGGAGACTCTGTATTGATTATAGGGCACTGAACAAGATCACTGTCCAGAATAGGTACCCGATCCCACTGATTGATGACCTTTTAGACCAACTCAAGGGGGATATGCATTTTAGAAAGATCGACTTGAAGTTTGGGTATCACCAAGTACCAATCGAACCCTATGATGTGTGGAAGACTGACTTCAAGTAAAGGAGAGCCTGTTTGAATGGTTGGTCATGTCTTTCGAGTTGACGAATGCTCATGCCACCTTCATTAGGCTCATGGATGACATGTTGTGGCCATTCACCAACTCATTTATAGTAGTATACCTCAATGACAGCTTGATCTTCATCCAAACTTGGGAAGAGCACCTCCACCACATCTAACAGGTCCTCCAAACACTGCGGCAACACAAGTTGTGTGCCAATTTGGAGAAGTGCACTTTTGGCATGACCCAGGTTCAGTATCTGGGATACATTATTGATGAGCGTGGGGTGCATGTGGATCCAACCAAGATCCAAGTCATTCAGGATTGGCCAACCCCAACCACTCTAACAGAGGTCTGCAACTTTCTGGGTCTTGCTAATTTCTACCACAGGTTCATGTTGGGATTATCTCATATCACTTGGCCCTTGAGTCAAGTCACCAAGGGAGGAGCGAAAGAAAAAATATTTTGGTTCGAATCTCAACAGAAGACGTTCGAAGAGTTGAAACATCGCCTCTGCTCTGCCCCAATTCTCACATTACCAGAATTGCAACAACCATTTGAGATCGAGACATATGCCTCTTACTATGCTATTGGGGAATTTATTACTCAACAGGGGCATCCAGTGGCATATCACAGTGAGAGACCGTTTGACACAGTCTGGAAGTATCCCACTTATGACAAAGAGATGTATTCCATTGTGCAAGCTTTCCAACAATGGAAGCATTATATTTTGGGGAAGGAAATGATCATCCACACATACCATTTACCCCTATAGTTCATACAGACACAAGGGAAGTTGCAAAATGATCGCCATCAGAAGTGGTCCACATATTTGCAATAGTTTCATTTGAATATCAAGTACAAGAAGGGCAACACCAATAATGTTGCAGACTTCCTTGGCTGACCACCGATCGTGGCACTAACCACCGTGCTCAAATATTTTGGGCATGAGACTTCTGATTGGCCGCTTCTCTATAAGAGCGATCCAGATTTCGGCCACACATATAAGACACTCTTCGAGGGTAACCTAGTTCTAAATTTTCATCTCCAGGATGCACTTTTATGTCACCTAGGACACCTTTGTGTTCCTTCAAGCAAGCATGCAAAGATGATTTGGGAAGCGCATTACAGTTAGTTTATTTCGAATTTCGGGGTCGAGAAAACAATGGCAGTACTGCATAAATATTTCTATTGGCCAAACCTTGGATAGGATGTCGGGAAGTACATCAGATCCTGCACTGCCTATGCCATTGCCAAACTGACCATCAAGAAGTAAGGCCTCTATACTCCGCTGCCTGCCCCTAGTCGACTTTGGGAATCCATCTTCATGGAATAAATGTCAGACCTTCCTTCTACTAAGCATGGCAACGATTATGTTTTCGTGGTCGTCGACAGATTCTCAAATATGGCCATTATGGTGGCCTACAAGAAGAATATCACTCAGAAGCCACTACTAAACTCTTCTTTGAACTACTGTGGGTACACTTTGGGATGCCACAATCTATCATCTTAGATCGAGAAAAAAGGTTCCTCAATACATTTTGGTCCAGCCTCTGGTAAATGCTGGACACCAAGCTCACCAAGTCCACAACTTTCCATCCCCAAACTGATGGTGAGACAAAGGTCGTCAACAGGATGATCGTACATGTTATGCACATGTAAAACTCAAAGAATCCACGTACATGGGATGAGAGCCTCCCTGATGTACACCATATCTATAATCGGTCCCTCCACAGTTCAACCGACCACAACCCCTTTCAGGTGGACTTGGGATTCCATCCACTATGTCCCATTGACGTAGCCATGCCATTTGCAACTACTCATGGCGATTCGGCTCATGTATAGTCTAAAGCTGCCAAGGAGAATAACTTCATTGAGCACATTAAATACATCTACCAATAGGTTCATGACATATTGGATAGAGCCAATGCTAAGTACAAGCAGCGACATGATCAACATCGGGTGCCACACAACTTCTAGGTGGGTGACAAAGTGTGGCTACATTTGCAGAAGGAGCGCCTCGCCGGACCCCACCACAAACTTTGCCCGCTCCAATATGGGCCATATACCATCACCAATGATGTAGGGGATAATGCCTTCGAGCTCAATATTCCACCATTCCTTGGTCTGCACCCAATGTTCAATGTGGACTGCCTTTGGCCCTACTTTGCACCTCTATTGGACACATACGACATGGCATAAAAACTCACACCAACAAATTTAAACCCAGACTGCATGGAACAACCCACAACTAATCGGATTATGGACACACATATCAAGAACCCCCACCAGTAGAGGACCAACTATATCGAGTTGTCAAAGCAGGTACACTCCTTCACCAAGGCAAGTGGCTCACCAGGGACCAAGTTTAGTAGAAGTTTCCTCATCTCATGGAGGAACAGAATGTAATGGGGACCATTGCTTCCTAAGGGGGGAGGAATGATCCAGGTGGATATTGGTGGCCACCCACCTAATCCACTTGGACCCCCACCATTGTTTCTTTCAGTTTTTCAGTTTCCTTAATTGTAGCACAATTTACTATTTTTTGCAGTTTTTCAGGTCCCGAAATTTCGGAGCCATTTTGAGGCACTAAACGACATTTTTTGGGCATGAAAGGTCCAAATAGAAATTTTATTCCTTGGCTAAACATTTCTAATGACGTACCATGTGCGTCAAACAAAGATAGTATGTCAAAGTTACGACCTGAGGAAATTGGTGTACCAATTTACCCTGACGGGGCCCATAGTCTGGCGTTTCATCTCCTAGGGTTAGGTTTTTGGATGTTTAGGGATTTCCATTGTTTCTTAATAATAAATAGGCCTTCAAGCCTCATTTTAACAGAGTTCAGAGGCAGGTAGCCGCCACATCTCTTCTCAGAGATAAGCTACCAACGCCCTAGCTAGTTTATTTCCATTATGTCTGTAACCATATTTTAGTTATGATATATTAATGAAGTTAAGTCTTATTTCTGCTGCATCTCTGTGTTTATGTGTATTTCTGTATTTTATTGCATTCCTACATTAGTCTGGATCATCCTCCACCTTGTAAATAAGGGTAGGATATTCTTTAAGGGTTCAGGTCATGTAACAAGAAGGTTTGATGTTATTACAACAATATACTTGATATGATCAATATGTCACTTGTGAAAATTGTAGCTAGGTGGGGAAGATAAAAATTATTCCTCCCAACCACCCAAAATAAATTGAATTGACTACACACGTGACACAAACACACAAAATACATATGTGTGTGTGTGTGTGTGTGTGTGTGTGTCGCGAGTCAATTGGGGTTATCTTGGGTGGTTGGGCATAATGGTTGTTATCTTCCCCACCCAAGTTCAATTCCTATATATAAATTCATGCATCTCATATTATAATTGGTCTTAGAGTAAGATCTTAAACTTTCTATTAGGTTAAGAACTTTTATTCCTCAAATGTAATGAAATGAGGACCTAATACCTATAGGAATTTTGCAAGAGAGAAACTTTGCACCCTTACAAAGTACCAGTAGGTCATTTTAAGTGGTTGCAATTTTCCTTGAATGACAATGAAGAGTTATCCACCATTTGTAGATATTACCAAATGATGGTAATACTCATTTCTAAAGGACACCTAAGTTATAATAAGTATTTCCACCTTCAATTTAACACACACACATCTATATATGAAGAAAAAATTCTCAATTAGGTTTATCTCGAGTTGTTGGAAGGCACAATTGTTATCCATCCCACCCAAGTTAATTCCACACAAGGGACATGTTGAGTTCATATTGAGCCTTGTTGTTGTACAAAATTGAGCCCTATTGAAAATCTTACCCTTATAGAATATCTTTCCCTCACCTACAAGTTGGATGATGGGGTGCTTTGTTACATGGAAAAATATATGAAGAAATGACTAAGAATTTAATTTTATAAATAAGTGTAAATTAATAAGTAATTGAAGTATTCCCAAATATATCGTGAAAAATAAAATAAATTTAACCATTGCACTAGAATAAAATTAATCATTACATTGGATATTTTATCATGCTATAAAATTTGTTGAGTTAAAATTTAGGTTATTAATTGAAAAAAAAATATTTTTGGAATTATTTAAAAATAAAATTTGTTAATATTAAATTATTATTAATCATTTTAGCCACATCAATTTGATAATATTTAATTTATGATGATTAACACCCATTAAGATCGATATGGTTTATTGGACCTTAAGAAGGTAAGAGATTTCTCGAAATTCTTCAACATTCTATTTCTATCATAAAAAAGTGTTAAGAGAAGCATTCTAAGATCACCATAGTTTTGTTGACTTAAAAGGTCAAGAAGGTTGGTAATGTGACAAATATTTTGAAAATTAGATTGAACATGACTATAAGATGGACAATCTAAGAGAAAGCGAATTTCATCTTCAACCCACTTATTGTAGAAAATGTGACAAACTCTTTCATCCTATGGTTTTTTTGGAACTGAAAAACACCCAAATTCACTATGAAGCTCATGATAATTTGTTATAATTTCCTTTTTCCACTTTTTTATCACCTCACAAATTCTCCTTAAATTTTGATGTAATAATACTTTTAATTTTATACTTATTCTGCAAAATGATCTACTCCTTCAAGGTTGGTCATCCTTATACCATCCCCACTTGAGTTGAAGGTGGGGGTTTTTGCTAGAGTTAGAATAAATTTTAGAAAACCTATTGGTTCCCATGTTGTTTAACTTGTTCTTGTACATAAGATACCTATACATAGCCATGCTTTCAATGGGGTAAAGTATTTCTTAATTTAGGAGGATGGGATAGGGAGTATTTCATTTATCTTGAGATTGTGAGTTACAAATTGCTTTTGGATATGTTATAATTTCCTCCATGAATTTTGGAGTTACTGCAACCCCAAATCCTAGATCCATGTAAAATAACAAGATTGATGAGAGTCTCGAAGAGGAGTTTTTTATTATTATCCCATATCAAAATATTTGTTAACTTACCCTTGTTTTTCAAGCCCATAATAAGTTTTTTGCCCTCCATTTATCATTTTCTCAATGCTATAATTCCAATTGTGCTTGTGATTGATTCCAAGTTATTTGTATGAAGGAACTTCCTCTAAATAGTTATTTTTGTATATGAAAGTATCATACGTGATCTTTCTAGATTTAGTTATCATATTTTTAGTTTTATCAGTATTAATGGTCATACTCATATTTGAGCAAAAATCATGGATAAATCTCAGTTTCTTTCAAAGATTGTAATACCACCTCACCAAAATAACATTATTGTTAGCATAAAGGAGAAGAGTTATCACTATACCAGTGAGCGTGTGGCCAAAACAACCTACATATTCCAAACACTCTTCTAGCTTATCAATGTATATTCCAAAAAGGGTACGTGATAACGTACACCCTTGCTTGACTTTGATATTGCATTTAATTTCTCCCTATCAACCATAATTTTTCCTAAACTTGGAAATAACATTCTCATGTCACCTTATCACAACAACCCTCGACTCAAGAGGAACCATTATCTCTTCGAGCCTCTTCCACAATTTTGTTTGATGAATGGTATCAAAATCTTTTCTAAATTCAATGAAATAACATAAGAGATCAATTCTATTATTGCAACATTCCTCTACAATGATCTTGAGAGTAATAAGGTGGTCCACAGTAGAATGATATCTCCTAAACTCAACTTGGCCTTTAGTTATTTTACCATTTCTTTCTTTCCATAGGCTAAAACTCTTTTCCAAAACAGTCCCATATAACATGTATAAAATGTGGCTAATCATAATGATCCTATAATTAGAGGGAATTATTTTATCCCTGCTTTTAAATATAGGCAAAATGAGACTCCACATCCAAGGATTAGGAATGCCTTTCTTCACTACCAAATTAAAGATCTCGTGTATGTGAGGGATCATGAAAGGCCTTCCCATTTTAAAAAATTTAGCTTGGTATCCTTCAATATATTTATCTTTCCCATTAGAAAGTTGCTTAACCCCAACCTCAATGTCTTCTAGAGAAAATATGTTATCCTCTGTAGGGTCACTCAAAATGGCATCCATGGCATTAGGGGATTCATAAAGGTTTTTGTTGAAATTTTAAGAGATCTTCTTATTTGATAATTACTTAATATGATTACTTTAATTTATTTTTTCATTCATTCAATTTTTTAATAAAGCAATTACACTGTAGATATTCAACCATAGATATTAGGATCATAAAAAGACATCCAAAGTAAGAACATAAAAATGTACCCTTGGCAAACCCACATGGGGAAAAAACCAACAACCTTTTCCTTAGAGAATCATCAAGTTCAACGGAGATGCATCAGTTAAATAAAAGGTCAAATAGACCTGTATAACAAAGTCAAACCTGGGCCAAATTGCCTCCTAGTCAAGTCAAGCCTGATCAAAATTTTGGTCTGCCTTTTCATCCCTGAATTTCGGTTTTGCAACTTGTCATACCTCAAAACAATTTGGTCCTACAACTTGTTCACCTACACCCAAGACTGCAATCGTGCAACTCATCTTCAATACCAGAGATACATCCTCCCTTTGAACATAAAACCGTGCCTCAAATAACCTTCCTTTTATGCCTCAAATTAGGCTATTTACTTTGCCTCAGACAAGGCTCTTCGCTTGCCTCAAAAAAATATGAATTTACTTCCTTTTGAGAGGGTTGAATGGCACATATATATAGTAGTCATGCTATCCAAATGGGTGCCTCTACACTGGGGTCGACTTAAACATTTGAAGGGGTCGACTTGACTAGGAGAACGTCAACTTGGCTTATTTTGGAGCCAAAATTTCTAATTTTAAGATTATAATTTTTTTTCTTTTGAAAAGAGCATGAAGAACATACTTTAAAATAGTATTCTTTTGATCCAAGCATTAATAACATGTTTTTCAAATACATTAAGGATACAAATAATAAATATGAATATCGACCATAGCTACAAAATTCAACACTCCCTCTTAGCTAGGGAGGTATTCATAATGACTATCATATGTTCGCATTGTTGAAATTCAACAAGAAAATGCACCACATACTAGTGTGGTATTCTACGTCACACATGCATGAGGAATTTAGTGACACATTAGTGCTAATGGGGGAAACCAATTTTTAAATAAATTGGAAAATAAAATGTAATCTTATCTCATAAAATCTTGTAATAGTTAACTAAATGTGATAGACTGGGAAGAACCAAAACCTCGGCTTTGGCTGAGCACTCTAATAAGACATGTCACCACATTTTCCTAGAAGATGTAGTGGTCATCACCAATGAAAAGCATCAATTTAAGCGTAAAGTGCGTGAAGCCCTAGAAATCATTAAACACCCACACAACCTCAACAGAGATGGAGGCTTAGAAGTTAGCAGGAATTGGATTCATGTTCTTTCCCGCAAATAAACTTACCCACCTATACTTTTTTTCGACACCTTGTCCATCCTCCCGCCTGTCATTTTCCTTGCACGCTTTCCTACCGTATCCCATTCACAATAATACTCCCCCCCCCCGGCACATCATCCCCTTCCCTCTATCTTCCTATTCCTTTCTCTCCTTACACCTTTCCTACCACTAACTGCTACCTTTCTATACCTCTTTTAAATATTAAAAAACTCACCTAAATCACACCTTAAATACCACCTTTCTTTGCTTTTAATAAAATAAAATATATCAAAATAAATAGGCTAAACTGCTTAATAAATAACCCCTACTAATACTAATGACAATAAACTCCTCATTATTACTAATACTTAGAAACATTTATAGTTTCCCTTTATGATATAGGTTATCCTTTTACTTACCTTCTTAAATATATCTTTTAAAATAACCATAATATTAGTCCTTAGTTTTAGTAACATCACCTTTATTTATTAATTCCTCTTTTATCTGGTATTAATAAATTTGATAATAATTTTACAATAAAATTTATTTTAAATAAAATAATAATAAGTAAACTCATCTCCACATTATTATAATAAATTAAAATTTTTATTTTTACCCATTATAATATAGGTTAACCATCTTAAAACATATCTATTAAAACTACCTAAACATTTCAAAAAAAAAAATTAACAACTAATATTTGGTAAAAAATAAAAGTTTTATTAAAATTAATTTCAAATATAAAATCTAAAAAATAATAATAGGTTAGAATAACTAATAAATATTCAATACAATAATAATAATAATAATAATAATAATAATAATAATTTATATGTGTCATTATTAAAATAGAAATAAAATAAGAAATATAAATATATATATTTTGGAAAAACTAAAATAAATAGCTAATTAATTAAAATAAAAATAAAAATTAAGAACTGGTCGGCCCTTTCATCTCTTTCTTTCCACTATTTATTCACCCCAATCTTTTCTCTTCTTAGCAGGTTGTCCTGAAGACGAGTCTTGATTTAGACTCGAAACGTAGACTAAAAATGAAGACTGTGGATATTCCGAGTTGTGCATCTGAAAATCTACACAACCAGAAACCTCCAATCTATAAATGTGATAGACTTAGTTAGCTCAATAATTTCGAGTCGAGGGTCAAAGGATAGGCATGTAGAGTGATTCTATTATTACAGTGTCCAGTTGAAGTTGTAGCACTAGTGTGGTGTGAGTGCAATCAGTTAACTCAAATTAATTGAGTTAAAAACAATTTAAATAGTTCTAACTTATTGATGAGCTAGTGGAAGATCAAGTGAATTAAAATATACTTAATTCACAAGTAGTGATCTACCAAGTAATTGATGATTCACTATTAATAGTTGCATGCATGTAAATTCTGATGATGACCCAGTTGAGACAAATGTTAAAGGCAAGTAAAATATCAGTTGAATTATTAGCGAACAGCCCAGGTGTAGTTATAAAGCCACATGAAGCCCATGATGGATTGCGTAGTGAAGGAAGGTTGGAATTCTTATTTAACAGGAATTATTTTTCTTAAGGATTGCGTGAGAAAGGCAAGTTGAAGGTGGGCAGGAAATTGGATATGTATTGGTCGAATTTTTCTTAGATTAGTGTGAGACGATTGGTATAGTATATGAGGTTGTGGTGAGCACACATGCATTTTATTGTTTCACGGTTCTTTGGTTGATTATACAATAAATATGGAGGGGTTTTGAGGAGTTTCTTTCCCCAGGAAAATATTGTGTTGTACGATTGATTTACTTCTTTCTCTTACTTGCATGTGATTGAGCAATCGTGATTTATATTCTGCAAATATTGTAGAAGGATTCATTATCTTGTTTTAGTACATTGCATGATTGGATTGAATCCATTGTTGTAATTTCTACATGGTATCAGAGCACCATAAATCACAATAGTGGAGAAGAAATTGAGTTTGTGTTGAACATTATTCAAATTTGCAGATACTTTCTTTGGAGCTAGAAGCATATCAAGATGTCTTTCAATGGCTTGAGACTTGAATATTCACTCAAGGGTAGTTCAAATTATATTTCATTGAAGGACAGGATGGAGGAAATGATGGAGGATAATGGGTTGAAGGAATTCATAGATACTGACATTCCCAATCTCGGTGTAGCAGATGCCCAAATTCTTGATGCATGGCAGAAGAAGGTAGCAAAGGCGAGGAGGATCTTATTAGAGGGAGTTCGAGATCATATTGTCTCGAGTCTCCATGGAAAGGAAACTCCATATACTATGTGGAAGGCCTTGAAATATCTATTTCAAAGCATCAGTGGCCACAAAAAATTGACACTCAAGGACAAGCTCAGGAAAATCAAAATGGAGAAGGGCGACACAATCCAGAAATACTTGACCAAGTTCACTCAATGTCGAGATGAGCTTGGAAGTCTTGGGATTACTGTAGTTGATGATGAATTGGTGAGCCTAGCACTTTTAGGCCTTCCTAAGAGTTGGAATAGTTACCAAGACTCTGTGAATGGGAGGGAGAAGTTACCAAATTGGAAGCGACTATGGTCGGATTTGGTACAAGAAGAGTTTCGGCAAAATACTAGGGATGGATCCTCATCCAAGATTGATGATGAGGAAAATTGTGCCTTGTATGGTGAGGCAAAGAAGGGTAAGGGGAAGAAGTCCCATTCCAAATCTGAGACCAACAAAGAAGGAAAGAAGCATGACATGTTAAAGGTGAAATGTTTTCATTGTCATGATCATGGATTCTATGCCACAAATAGTCCACAAAAGAAGAAGAACAACAAAAAAGCTACAATGAGTGAAGCTTTGGCCTCACAATTTGAGTTGGAATTCTCTCTCATCACATGCATGGAGTCAACTGTGATGGGATCTATGTGGTACATGGATAGTGGAGCATATTTCCACATTAAGGGAAATAAAGAACACTTTAGTAGCTTGGAGGAGAAGGATCTTCAGATGCACATCGAGAGGGGTGATGATGGGAGGTATAGCACTACCGGGATTGGTACAATTAATTTCCAGAGATAGTCAGGTAAACCTTTGATATTAAAATATGTCATGCATGTACCAGGCTTGAAAAGGAATTTAGTTTCAGTTGCTATGTTGAGGATATTGGATATGATGTGGTTTTCAGTGAAGGAAAGGTGTTCCTTTGTCACAAAGCCATAGGAAAGGTAAAGAAGATTGGGATTCATGTGAAGAACCTCTACAAACTTGATGTAGATGGTTGCACAACATTGAGCATTAAAGCAGGGAAGGTGGTGAGCCGAGATACAGGTGAGTTATGGCACAGGAGATTGGGCCATATACACCAAAGTGCTTTGAGGATCATGCAACATATTTCTAAAGGTATTCCAACAGGAACTCTTGTGCAGATAGACACATGCAAGGGATGTACCATGGGGAAGTATAAAAAGGCCACCTTTCATGAGAAGAAGAACTGAGCAACGAAAATCCTTGAGAGAGTTCACTCAAACGTGTGTGGATCATTCTCTACACCTTCCACAGCAAAACATAGATATTATGTGATTTTTTTTTTATAATTTTTCTAGAAAGTGTTGGATCTTCTTTCTATAGAAGAAAGATTAGACATTCTCGAAGTTTTGTGAGTTCAAAGCACTGGTAGAGAAATATAGAGGGAGGAAGGTGACGACTCTAAGGAGCGACAATGTTGGTGAGTATATCTCTAATGAATTCAAGAACTTATGTGCCAAAGAAGGAATTTAGAGAGAATTGATTGCACCTCATAACCCACAACAAAATGGGGTTGCAGAAAGAAAGAATAGAACAATTGTGGGAGCAGCATGAGCTATGTTACATGATCAGGCCTACCATTTCATCTGTGGGCAGAGGCATGCAACACAACGGTATTTGTGCAGAATCGTAGTCCTCATCAGATACTTGGCATGAGTACACCAGAGGAGGCTTTTTAAGGTAAGAAATCAGATGTTTCATATTTTAAATTTTTTGGCTCATTTGTCTATTGTCATGTGACCAAATATGCCAAGAAGAAGCTAGAACCAACAACAGAGGTTGGGATATTTTTTGGGTACACTGATAATCTCCACAACTATCGGTTGTATTTTTCGGCTAACAGGAGGATAGTTGTCAGGAGAGATGTTAAATTTGATGAGGAGAAAGCCATGTGATTTTCCCTTGTGAGGTACCTTGACTTGCATGCATATGAGGAAATCTTAGTTCCAAAGGATGAACCTCAGGATGTGGAGCAACCAAAAGAAGAGGATCATGGAGTGGCAGAAACCACTCATGCAGAGCCATCCACCAAAAATGGTAGGAAGCACACCAAAGAGGCTGACAGATTGATGCTAGATGCGACAAAACATTTAGGTGCACCTACATCACAGCACAGGCAGAGAAGGTCCCCAAACAAGTATACTAGATACACGACTCTTATGAGCGAGTGTATTGTGACAAAACCATCCTCTTTCAAGGAAGTAATGCATCAACCAACATGGGTTGATGCCATGGTTGAGGAGTATGACTCCATTATTAGAAACAGTGCATGCGAAGTGGTCCCAAGAAGAGTGGGGAAGTTAGTGGTTGGATCCAGGTGGATCTACAAGGTGAAGCAAGAAGCAGATGGGAGTGTGGAGAAATACAAGGCTAGATTTGTGGCCCGAGGATTCTCATGGATAGAGGAGATTGAATATGAGGAGACTTTTGCACCGATTGCAAGGTAATCATCGATTAGATCCATCCTTGTACTCTCAGCGCAGATGGGGTGGAAGATACATTATATGGATGTAAATACAACCTTTCTCAATGGAGTTATTGAGGAAGAAGTGTACATTGAGTAGCCAGAAGGTTTTGAGACCTTTTACAGAGAGTCACATGTGTGCAGACTCAAGAGAGCACTGTATGGGCTGAAGCAAGCACCTTGTGCTTGGTACACCGGGTTGGGCTTCACAAAGAGTGAAGCAGATGTGAACCTATATCATATTGTGGTTGATGGTAAGCTTTTGATTATTGTAATTTATGTTGATGATCTTATACTGACAGGTGTGAGAAACTCATAACTTCTTTCAAAGAGTATCTTGCAAGAGAATTTGAGATGAAGGACATGGGGCTCTTGCATTATTTTCTCGGCTAGGAAATATGGCAAAGAGATGGGAAGCTATTTGTATCTCAGGGAAAGTATGCCAAGTATATTCTGAGGAAGTTCCACATGGAGGGAAACAAACCATGGAGACTCCTCTTGCAAGAAACTAGAGGAAGGAGGATGCTAATCCAGGTGAGGTAGTGGATGCTACTATTTATAGGCAACTTGTGGGTTCACTTATGTATTTGGTGAACACACGACCAAACATATGCTACGCAGTTAACCAACTTAGTCAATATATGGTTAAGCCTATCAAGCTATTTTGGAAGGCATGGAAGCATGTGTTGAGATATCTCAAGGTCACTATAGAGTATGGATTATGGTACTGACAGACAGAGGGAGTGTAGCTTCAAGGATTAACTAATGCAGATTGGGCAGGTAATCCATCAGACAAGAAGAGCACATCAGGGGTTATATTCAACATTGAATAAAAATGGTTTCTTGGTACAACAAGGAACATAGATCAGTTGCACTTAGTTCATCCAGGCAGAGTACATGGCAGCTAATCAGGCTGCATGTGAGGCCATCTGGATGAGCAAGATACTTGTTGGTTTGTTTGGTCATCAGATGGATCTAATGGTGATACATCGTGATAACCAGAGTTGCATGAAACTCTCGGTTAATCCAGTATTCCATGGCAGGTCCAAGCATATTGACATCTGGTACTACCATCCCAGAGATTGTGTTTAAAGGCACATTATGTTGTTGCAGTACATTCCCATGGAAGATCAGGATGCATATATCTTGATGAAGGTGCTTGCAAAGAGAAAATTCAAATACCACAGAGACATGATTGGGGTAGCAGATAATCCCTTTCTTGTTGAGAGGGAGTGTTGAAATTTAATGAGAAAATGCACCACATACTAGTGTGGGATTATAGGTCATACATAAGTGAGGAATTCAGTGACACATTAGTACTAATGTGGGCGACCAATTTTTAAATAAATTGGAAAATAAATTCTAATGTTATCTCATAACAACTTGTAATAGTTAACTAAGTGTGATAGACTTAGTTAGCTCAATAATTTCGAGTTGAGGGTCAAAGGATATGCATGTAGAGTGATTCTATTATTTACAAGGTCTAGTTGCAGTTGTAGTACTAGTGTGGTGTGAGTGCAATCAGTTAACTCAAATTAATTGAGTTAAAATCAGTTTAACTAGTTCTAACTGATTGATGAGCTAGTGGAAGATCAAGTGAATTAAAATAGATTTAATTCACAAGTAGTGACTCTACCAAGTAACTGATGATTCACTATTAATAGGTGCATGCAAGTCAATTCTGATGACGACCCACTTGAGACAAAGGTTAAAGGCAAGTAAAATATCAGTTGTATTATTAGCAAACTGCCCAGGTGCAGTTATAAAGCCACAGGAAGCCCATGATGGATTCTGCAGTCAAGGAAGGTTGGAATTCCTATTTAATAGGAATTACTTTGTCTAGGGATTGTGTGAGCAAGGAAGGCTGAAGGTGGGTAGGAAATTGGCTATGTATAGGTCAAATTTTGCCTAGATCAATGTGAGACAATTGGTAGAGTGTATAAGGTTGTGGTGAGCACAAAAGCATTGTATTGTTTCGTGTTTACTTGGTTGATTGTACAATAAATATGGAAGGGTTTTGAGCAGTTTCTTTCCCTAGGAAAATCTTGTGTTGTACAACTGATCTACTTATTTCTCTTACTTTCATGTGATTGAGCAATCGTGATTAATATTCTACAAATATTGTAGAAGGATTCAGTGTCTTGTTTTAGTACATTGCATGATCAGAATGAATCCATTGGTGTAATTTCTACACGCATGTTGACAGATTTCTCTAAGAAAAGGTTATAACAAATCCAAGTACCATAATCGGGTCAACACTTGTGACACATGGTAAAACATTTTACTGTAATTAGGTCAACAACAGTGACACATGGTACATCAATAACATCAAACAAATCCCATAAAAAATTCAAACAATTTTGACATGGTAAATTAATAGCATCAACATGGTACCATCATTCAGGTCAATACCTTAGACCTATGGTCTTTCCTCACCATAATTCGGGTCATTACTTCAGACACATGGCACATCCACACCATAATTCAGTTCAATACTTTTGACCTATGTTATAAACTTACAATAATTTAGGTCAGTATTTCATACACATGGTGTATCATTTAGCATCAACTAGTCACCATAATTAGGGTCAGTACTTGACACATGGAATTTGAACTAGTCTTGGTTCACCATCATTCGAGTCAATGTCTTGGCACATGGTGAATCGCCAAAAGCCACACTCTTATCAAAATAATTTGGGGCCTGATGCTAAATGAGTCTGATGTTCCATAACCATTCTTCCTAATTTGGGTCATACATGACTTAAGAATAATGGCATTCTTATGTTGGACCATTCTCCCTAATTCAGGTCAACTTACTTAACACAAGGATAATCTCCCTAATTCGGGTCAAAGTACTTAACACAGGGAGAATGTCAGTCCATGATGTTATATCATCAACACTTCCTCTCAGTGAGAGAGGCATTATCAACAAGTCGAAGGCTTTCTTTGAAGTATACAAAATTCGCTCGGGATAAAGGATTTGTAAGAATATCAACAATTTTCTCATCAAAAGAGACATACTCGAGCTTCACTACTCCATTCTACATCATGTCTTGAATGAAGTGGTACGTGATCTCGATGTGCTTCAAATTTTCATGGAAGGTTGGATTTTCTATCAGCTTCACACAAATTTGATCATCACAATATATCACAGTTGGTTAGAGCACATGATAAAAAACTATTGTGAGTAACTTTCGAAGCCACACTGTTTGACAACTCGACAAGCTAGCTGTAATATATACTTCCTCGATTCTTATGAGTTCAATATATGTTTTCATCGTGCTCATCCATGAAATCATAGCGAAGCCCAAACTGAAGCAACCTCCAAATTTACTCTTTTTTTCTTCAGCAATCCTTGCCCAATTTATATCTGTATAGCCCTCCAACTGTATATAATTGTTCTTATCCATAAATAAATATACCATGATGGTACTCATGTTTATTTTTAAGGTATCATTCAAACTGATAATTATTTTTGATATTTTCACATTCTTATTAACATTTTCATCATTCAATAATTACACAGAAATATATCAACCATATGACATATTAGTACATTCAGATCATAAAGAGACAATCCACACAAAGAGCACATCGATTTACCCTGGGAAAACCTTTAAAGGGAAAACCCAAGAAAGTTTTCCAATAGATAATTCTTTAGTTCAACAGAGACACATCTAAGACAACAACTAGGTCAAACCTGGTCCATGGTCCATCCTCCTAGTCAAGTTATAAGCTATTCATAATTTAAATATTCCTCAAACATGCTTCCTTCCTTCTCATTTACCTTATTTATAAATTCCATGTTCACAACCTCCATAGACCTTTGAGTACATGCCTCATCCCAATACAAATGTACCTTAGATAATGTGATTTTTTCTTATGCCTCAGAGTGGACTTTGTGACCCTCAAATCTGACTCTTCTAGCCTAAGATAGGTATGAGCTTCCTTGTCACTAATATTTCTTCAAAGGTTAGTCAATTTTTTTCCTTAGAGTAAGCCATATACTGCTGCTGCAAGCGACCAATCCATGCAAGCCCAAAACTAAGAAGATACCAACTGTAGAGATTGAGGACCTGAATGTTGCAACTTATCAGGATTACATGCAGGAGCACACGATCATTTGTAAATTCATGGGCTTCTGGCCCTCAGAAAAAAAAACCCTCAATTGGTGGATCCAAATTAAATGGCGCCAATATAATATTATCCCTTAGAAAAGCATATGGAGAAGTGGTTTTCTCTTAGGAGGAAATATCTGGGGAATTAAAAACCTTCTTTGGCAGCCTCCTAGTTGATCCCAACCCAGATAGGTCCCCCGCCATCAAGGAGATATTAAACAATATTCCTAGAATTCTGAATCAAGCTCATAAGATTATGCTTCTCAAAGAAATCACCATGCAAGAAGTAGAGGAGGTTGTAATGTCGATGCCTTCAGGCAAAGCCCCTGGTCTAGATGGATTCACGATTAAATTTTTCAAAGCCTATTGGTCAACAATAAAGGAGGAAGTTTATTTCTATAGAAAATCCACATAGATTAAACTGATCTTGTAATATGCTAAGGAAAAATACTTTAATTTATACTAAAAATTGCAGAAACCAATTACGATCGCACAATCAAATGAACAAGAAAGAGAAAGAATTTCAATCTGACCACAAAAAGATTTATATGGGGAAAGCCTCAGCTAAAACCTCACTATATGTATATTGTATAAAGTCAAGGATATTAAACAATACAATGCTTCTCTCAGGCTTGAGAGCTCTCTACACTATCTCTCACTGTCTCACTTTGATCTAAGAAAGTTTGGTCCAATAATTAACCAATTTCTTGCCTCTGGATGCTCATCATTTCTTGCGCAATCCCTAGGGAAATTTATCCCCTATTTGTAGAATTTTAATACAATTATGTATTGCCTGGATTCTCCTGATCTAAAAATTATATGCCATTGTTTAATGTAGAATCCTTCTACTAAAATCTTTGCATAAATTTAATCGCCAATTACAAACACATGAAGAAAGATCAATCACACATAACACAGATGTTTTTACCGAGAAATCATAAAGCTAAAACCCCAACTATCATATATTATGTATATATCATGGATCATGAAACAATCTCATACAAAACTCTAATCCAAGAGCTCTCAGTACAATATACAATCGTCTCACACTGTCATACAAAAATTGGCTCACACATGCACCAATTTAATGCCTCCTGACAACCTGCCTCCACTGCACAATCCATGTTGATCATAATCCCTGAATGAATGAGATACTACCTTGAATTGAATCTGCAACCCTCGCTAGCATCTCCAATGTGTGTGTGGTTGCATGAGTGCACCCACTAATGTCTCAACAGATAGTCAAATTGTCCCTTTCACATATCTCTCAACTGGGTCTCCACTGCATTTGACATGCATGTAGTTAATAGTAGTAAATATTTAGTTGCATGTGGGATCACTCCATGCGAATTAACTTAATATTTAATTCATTGATCTCTCACTAGTGTATCTTTAGTTACAACTAGTTACAACTAACACAACTGAATTTAACTCACTTAATTGAGTTAAACTACTTTACAACTCACATAACTACACATCCAACTCTGTTAAAACTTTGCATCACTTAGTTACAACGAAGTCCACTTGCATGTCCCACCAACCAACCTTAGAACTTGTAATTCCTTCAATCAACTGGTTTTCCACATAAGTTAACTGAAATCAAGTGCTTCAAGAGAATAGATTATTATTTATTTTCTAATTATTATTAAGAGATAATAATAATCGACGTGCATTCTATTTTTAGACATGCGATCTATAAATAGACTTCGCCCATGCATCTTAAAATAGAAACTCATCTATAAATATAATTTTCCCAACCATCTATAAATAGACTCCCACTATAAATAGACTTTGTTCAACATTCTAAAAATAGACATACACCTAAAAATAGCCTGCGGGCCGCACCTAGTGTAGGTGCTTAATTTTCACTAGGATCATCATCTTGTTGAATCTCAACACTACCTCTCAACAAGAAAGGGATTATTTTTCACCCCGATCTAGCCTCTATGGTATTCGAATTTGCTCCTGGTGAGCACCTTCGTCAAAATATATGCGTCTTGATCCTTCGTAGGAATGTACTAAAGCAACATGATCTTCTGCTGCACACGATCTCTGATATGATGATACTGGTTATCTATATGCTTAGATCTATCATGAAACACATGATTAATTGAGAGTTTAATGCAACTCTGATTATCAAAATGAATCACTGTAGGATCTAAATGAGAACCAAACAAACCAACCAGGATATTTCTCATCCAGATAGCCTCACATGTAGATTGACTTGCTGCCATGCATTTTGCTTCCGCTGAAATGAGTGCCATGGATCTCTGTTTCCTGCTGTACCAAGAAACAACTGTAGATACGTTATTAAAGACCCCTCCTGATGTGCTCTTTCTGTCTGTTGGGCTACCCGCCCAATCTGCATCTGTGAAGTCATGCAACTTCACCTCATCCATATGTTTGTACCATAATCCATATTCATATCTGCCCTTGAGATATCTCAGGACATGCTTTCCCGCCTTCCAAAAGATCTTGGTAGGCTTAACCATCGCTTGACTAAGTTGGTTCACCACATAGTATATGTCCAATCTTGTATTTACTAAATAAATTAGTGAACCCACTAACTGTCGATAGACAATAGCATCCACTACCTCTCCAGATGTAGCGTCCTCTTTCCTCCAGTTTCTTGGAAGAGGAGTATCCATGGGTTTGCAGCCCTCCATGTGAAACTTACCCAATATCTTCCTTGCATACTTGCCTTGAGATACAAAAGGTTCACCATCTCACTGCCATATTTCCAATCCAAGGAAATAGTGAAGGAGGCCCATATCCTTCATCTCAAATTCCTTTGCAAGGTCCTCCTTGCATGAGTGTATCAGCTGCTCTTCACCAGTCAATATTAAATCATCAACATAAAGAACAATGATGAAAAGCTTACCCTCCACCATAATCTGGTATAGGTTTGCATCCACCTCACTCTTGGTGAAGCCAAGTCTGGTGAAATAGTTGTCGATCCGAGTGTACCAAGCACGGGGTGCTTGCTTCAGCCCATACAACACTATTTTGAGTCTGCACACATGAAACTCACTGCTGAAGATCTCAAATCCTTCAGGCTGCTTAATGTACACTTCTTCCTCAATGATCCCATTAAGGAACACAGTCTTCACATCCATCTGATGAATGTGCCAACCCATCTGCGCTAAGAGAGCAAGGATGGTCCTTATGGAAGAAGCCTGTGCCATAGGTGCAAAGGTTTCTTCATAATCAATCCCCTCGATCTGTGAGAAGCCCCGGGCCAAAAATCTGGCCTTGTATTTCTCAATGCTCCCATTGGTAGCTTACTTTACCTTGTAGGTCCATATTTAACCTACTGTTGATTTATCAATCGAGCTTGGAAAAATTTCCCAAGCATTTTTTTTGACAATGGAGTCATACTCCTCCACCATTGCATCTACCCATGTGGGCTCTTGCACTGCTTCCTGAATTGTGAATTAGTGACTCCTACATTCTGTGCCGCATCAAGCTTTAGTCTCTCATCTTTTGTGGTATGCCTTTTGCCAGTTCTGATGTTTGGATTTGCGTGAGTGGACTCCTCCACTCCATGAACCTCCTCCTGTGGCTGATCCACATCTAGAGACTCATCTCCTCCTCTCCATGTAAGTCTAGCTCCCTCTCAAGCAACAACTTCATGGCTTTCTCCTCATTGAATTTTATATCCTGTCGCACCACAGTAATTTGACTATTTGGAAAATACACATGATAATTATGGGGGTGTTTCTGTGTACCCCACAAATATCCCAACTTCAGCAGTTAGCTCCAACTTCTTCTTGGCGTTCTTGGTCATATGCACATAAACAGATGAGCCAAAAATCTTAAAGTGAGAAACATCTGGTTTCTTACCAGTGAAAGCTTCTTCAAGTGTACTCATGCCAAGTACCCTATGAGGACAACGGTTTTGCACATAAACTGCAGTGTTGCATGCTTTTTCCCAAAAGTGCATTGGTAGGCCCTAATCATGTAGCATAGCTCGTGAAACACCCACGATCGTTCTGTTCTTCCTCTTTGTGACCCCATTTTTCTATGGGTTATGAGGCACTATGAGTTCTCTTCGAATTCCTTATTTGCTATAGAAGTATTTGAATTCATTCGAGATATATTCACCACCATTATCACTCCGCAGAGCCTTCACTTGCTTCCTCGACTCTTTCTCCACCAATTCTTTAAACTCAAAAAACTTTGAGAGTGTTTGATCCTTCTTTTGCATGAATAAGATCTAGCATATATGAGAAAATCCATCAACAAAAATAACATAATACCTGTGTTTTGCTATTGAAGCAACCGAGAATGGTCCACACACGTTTGTGTGAACTCTCTCTATGATCATCGAAGCATGGTTCTCCTTTCCATGAAAGGTGGTATTTACAAACTTACCCATAGTACATCCCTTGAACTGATCTAACTGCGCAAGTGTACCCTTGGGAATTTCAGTAGAAATCTGCTACAAATTTTTAGGGCGCCATGGTGAAGATGGCCCAATCGCCTATGCCATAATTCGCCCTCATCCCAGCTCACCACTTCTTCTTCTTTGCCCACCATTGTAGTGCAACCATCTACCTCTAGCTTGTAGATATTATTGACTCAAATCCCTATCCTATTGGTTTGACTCGTTGTTTTATGTCGCAAGAAATATTTTCCATCACTGAAAACAACGTCATAACCTCTATCCTCCAACATCGCGACTGAGACCAAGTTTTTTTTCAGACTTGGAACATGCATAACATATTTCAATAGAAATGGTTTACTTGAATCACTCTCAAAGGTAATGGTACCAATGCCGGTCGCACTGTATCATCCATCGTCGCCCATCTCAATATGCATTTGGAGATCTTTCTCCTCCAAGTCACTAAAAAGCTCCTTATCTCCCGTCATGTGGAAGGAAGCACCAATATCAAGATACCACACTGATCCCATTGCGCTTGAAACCAAGCATGCGATCAAAGAAAACTCAAGTTCAAATTGTGAGGCAAGGGCCTCACCAGCTACAGCTCCAGCAGCCTTCTTATTCTTCTTTTGCTCTGGGTAGTTAGTGGCGAGATGCCCATGTTCGTGATAGTGAAAACACTTCACCTTGGACAAATCCAGCTTCTTTCCTTTATCCTAAGATTTCGAGAGGAATTTCTTCCCCTTCCCTTTCCTTGCCAGCAACCAAAGCACAATCCTCTTCATCATCATGCTTTGATGAAGAGCCATCTCTGGTGTTCTGCCTGAACTCCTCCTGCACTAGATCCGACCATAGTCGTTCCCAATCTGGCAGTTTTTCCCATCCATTGACAGAGTCTTGATAACTGTGCCAACTCTTAGGAAGTCCCAAGAGATCCAAACTCACCAAATCATCATTAGCAACCATGATTCCCACACTCCCCAGTTCACCCTGACATAGGACATATTTTGTGAGATTCTTAGGAATATTGTCTCCCTTCTCCATCTTGATCTTTCTGAGTTTATCCTTCAGCACCAATTTCCTATGGTCGCTGCTACTTTAGAAAAGATCCGTCAGAGCCTTCCACATAGAATATGGAGTAGCTTTCCCATGAAGGCTTGAGACAATATGGTCTCGCACACCTTTGAATAGAATCCTTCTCGTCTTCACTACTTTATTTTTCCAGGCGTCAAGTAATGCAGCATTCGTCGAAGTGGGCTTAGGAACATCACTGTTGATGAATTCCCTCAAGCCATTATCTTCAAGCACTGCCTCCATCCTATCCTTCCATGAAATTTAGTTTGATCTGCCCTCGAGTGCATACTCTAGCCGCAAACCATTGAAAGCGATTTCTATGTTTACTCAATTGTCGAACCAAGAAGTTCTTGCAGCAAATTCGAATTGTTTCCACCAACAAACTCAGCTACTGCTTCAATTTTGCAATATTATTTGCGCCGATACCATGTAGAAATTTTAATACAATTATGTATTTCCTGGATTCTCCTGATCTAACAATTATATGCCACTGTTAAATACATAATCCTTCTACTAAAATCTTTGCGAAAATTTAATTACCAATCGCAAACACATGAAGAAAGATCAATCACACATAACATAAATGTTTTTACTAGGAAAGCGTAAAGAGAAAAATGCCACTATCATATATTATGTATATATCATGGATCATGAAACAATATCATACAAAACTATAATCCAAGAGCTCTCAGTACAATATACAATCGTCTCACATCGTCATACAAAAATTGGCTCACACATGCACCAATTTACTGCCTCCGCTGCGCAATCCCTGCTGATCACAATTCCTCAATGAATGAGATACTGCCTTGCCTTGACTGCGCAATCCTCATTGGCATCTCCAATGTGTGTGTGGTTGCATGAGTGCACCCACTAATGTCACAACAGATAGTCAAACTGTCCCTTTCACTTAGCTCTCAATTGGGTCTCCACTGGATCTGACATGCATGTAGTTAACAGTAGTAAATATTCAGTTGCATGTGAGATCACTCCGTGTGAATTAATTTAATATTTAATTCACTGATCTCTCACTAGTGTATCTTTAGTTACAACTAGTTACAACTAGCACAACTAAGTTTAACTCACTTAACTGAGTTAAACTACTTTACAACTCACATAACTACACATCCAACACTGTTACAACTTTTTATCACTAAGTTACAACGAAGTCCACTTGCATGTTCCACCAACCAACCTTATAACTCGTAATTCCTTCACTCAATTGGTTTTCCACATCAGTTAACTGAATCAAGTGCTTCAAGAGAATAGAGTATTATTTATTGTCTAATTATTATTAAGAGATAATAATAATCGACATGCATTCTATTTTTATACATGTGATTTTTAAATAGACTTCGCCCATGCATCTAAAAATAGAAACTCATCTATAAATAGAATTTTCTCAACCATTGATAATAGACTCTCACTATAAATAGACTTTTCTCAACATTATAAAAATAGACATACAACTAAAAATAGCCTGCAGGCCCCACCTAGTGTAGGTGCTTAATTTTCACTAGGATCATCATCTTGTTGAATCTCAACAGTATTAATTAGGAAATTCCCAATAATTGATTGCGCAATACATCCAAGGAATCCTGTTGAACTCATGCATGACATATATAATTTTCTTATTATACAAATGATAGTATACTTCCCTTTAACTCCAATATCAACTTGGTCTTCCTTAGAACTGGCATGCAATAACTATTTATAGAGAATATTCAGTTATCTGATTGATCACTACATGTGACTTAAATCGAATTTAATTCACTGGACCTCTCACTATGTTTTCCATCAGTTAGAACTAGTTAAACTGATTTTAACTCAAATAATTAAGTTAAACAATTACAACTCAAAATAAACTATAGTTGGACCCCATAAAACTTTGAGAGAACTCTACATGTTGCCAATTTGACCCCCAACTTGAATTTACTGACCTGACTAAGTCTTCCTAACTCATTTAACTCATACAAGCTGTCATGTGATGTGGAATTACAATTTCCTTCTAATTTAATTAAGGGAAAATTAAATTAGAAGCCTCTTCTTGTTGTCAATTTCAACACTCCCTCTCAACAAGAAAGGGATTGTATGCTACCCCAATCTTGCCTCTGTGGAACTCAAATTTGCCTCTTGACAATGTCTTCGTCAAGATGTCTGCATCCTGCTCGTCTGTGGGAATGTAATCCAATGAAATAATCGTCCTCTGTACACAATCTCTGAGATGGTGATATCAGATATAAATATGCTTGGAACTGTCATGAAAAACTGTATTAATCGAGAGTTTGATGCAAATTTGGTTATCATAATAAATCACCGTCGATCCATCTACCGAACAAACGAAACTACAAGTATCTTCCTCATCCATATGGCCTCACACGTTGCTTGACTAGCAACCATGTACTCTGCCTCTGTTGAACTTAGTGCAACTGATCTCTGCTTCCTGTTGTACCAGGAACTGCTACTAACCTAATGCTGAATATGCCCCCTAATGTGTTCTTCTTATCGGATGGAATCCCTGCCCAATCTGCATCTGTGAACCCTTGAAGCTTCACTCACTTTGTTCGCCTATACCATAGCCCAAACTATGTAGTGCCTCAGAGGTACCTAAACACATGCTTGCTTTCCTTCCAAAATAGCTTGGTAGCATTAACCATAGCTTGACTAAGTTGGTTAACCACATATCATATTTATGGTCATGTGTTCACCAAATACATGAGTGAACCCACAAGTTGCGTGTAGCTGGTAGCATCTACTAGTTCTCCTAAAGTAGCATCCTTCTTCCTCTAGTTTCTCGCTAGAGGAGTCTCCATGGTTTTGTTGCCCTCCATGTGAAAATTCTTCAAAATATCTTTGGCATACTTGCCCTGAGATAAAAATATCTCCCTATCTCTTTTCCAAATTTCCAATCACATGAAATAATGCAAGAGCCTCATATCCTTCATCTCAACTCTCTTGCAATATCCTCTTTGCAATACTTAATGAGCTGCTCATCACCTGTCAATATCAAATAATCGCCATAAAGTACATTGATCAAAATTTTACCTTCTACCACAATATGGTAAAGGTTCACATCTACTTCAATCTTGGTGAAGCCCAACCTGGTGAAGTTGTTGTCGATCCTGGTGTACTAAGCACACAGTTCTTGTTTCAATCCATACAATGATCTCTTGATTATGCACACATGTGACTCTCTATCGAAGGTCTCAAAATATTCCAACTACTCAATGTAGACCTCTTCCTAAATCACTTCGTCGAGGAAGGTTGTATTTACATCCATATGATGTATCTTCCATCCCATCTGAGCTAAAAGTGAAAGGATGGATCTGATTGACCAGTACCTTGAAACTGATATAAAGGTATCATCAAAATCAATCCCCTCCACTTGAGAGAACCCTCTGGCCACAAATATGGCCTTGTGTTTCTACAGAATCCCATATGCTTCCTGCTTCACCTTGCAGATCCACCCTGATCCTATATATAACTTCCCCTCCTGTCTTAGGATAACTTCTCACACACTGTTTCTAATAATGGAGTCATACTCCTCAACCATGGCATCAACCCAAGTTGGTTGTTGCAATTCTTCCTCGAAAGAGGATGACTCTATCTCTACACTCTTGCTCATAAGATCCATGTAGCCAACGTACCGCTCTGGGGACCTTCTCTGTCTGTGTTGTCTGTGGGTTCTCCCACATTCTCCCTAGAATCAAGCACCAATATGTTAGCATCTCTGGTGTGTTTTTTCCTTATCGGGATGTCTCTGCATGAGTGGGTGCTTCCACTCTCTGTTCCTTTGCTTGTGGTTGCTCCACATCTTGAGGCTCTTCTTTTGGAGCTAAAATCTCCTCAAATGCATGCAACTAAATATCCCTCTCAAGGGAAATTCGTATGGCCTTCTCTTCATCGAATTTCACATCTCTTCTGACCATTGTCATCATGTGTGTTGGCAAGTACACTTGATAGTTATGAGGTATATATGTGTACCCCACAAATATTACCAACTTAATTGTTGGCTCTAGCTTCTTCCTGACATCTTTGGTTAGATGGTAACAAACTGATGAACCAAAAATTTTAAAATGCCCCACATCTGGTTTTTACATGAAAAATCTTCCTTTTGTGTACTCATCCCAAGCATTCAATGAGGACTTATGTTCTACACAAATACTATTGTGTTGCATGCTTCAACCCATAGATGCAATGGTAGGCCTTGATCATGTAACATCGCTTGTGATGCTTCCATAATAGTGATGTTATTCCTTTCTACAACCCCATTCTGCTGTGGGTTATGAGGTGCTATCAATTCCCATCGAATTCCTTATGAAGCACATAAATTCTTGAATTCATTCGAGACATATTCTCCACCATTGTCACTCCTGAGAGCCTTCGCCTTCTTCACTATAGCTTTCTCGACAAGTGATTTTAACTCACAAAACTTTGAGAACATATGATATTTCTTCTTCATGAATAATATCCAATACTTGTGTGAAAATTCATCTACAAAAATCACATAATACATGTGTTTTGTTGTGGAGGCTGTCGAGAATGGTCCACGCATATCTGAGTGAACTCTTTCAAGGATCGCCTTTGCTCGAATTTACTTCTCCTGAAAGGTGGATTTGGTCTACTTCTCCAATGTACACCCTTTGAATGTATCTCACTGCTCAAGTGTACCCTTGGGAAGTCTTGCAGAAATATGTTGCATGATCTTCAAATCTCCATGGTGTAGATGGCCCAATATCTTATGCCATAACTCACTGATGTCTCAGCTCTGCACCTTCTATTATTTTGTGCTAAAGGAAACACGGTCTTGTACATCCAATTTGTAGAGGTTCTTTACTCGAACCCCAATATTCTTCACTTTTCCCGTGGCTTTGTGACGAAGGAACGCCTTTCTTTGCTAAATATCACATCATAGCCATGGTCTTCCAACATTGAAACTGAAACTAAATTCTTCTTTAAATCGGGAACATACATGAAATATTTTAATGTGAGAGGAGTACAAGACTCCCTTTGAAAGATAATAACTATGCTAGTCTAGCTATACCTCTCGTCATCTCCCATCTCGATGTGCATCTGGAGATCCTTCTCCTCCAAGTTACTGAAGAATTCTCTATTTCCGGTCATATGGAATGAAGTTCCACTATATAAGTACCACACATAACCCATCACTGATGATATCATGCATGCGATGAGAGTGAAATAAAAATCGAATTGTGAAGCAAGTGCTTCACCTGCCGCTCCTCCTAAGAGCTTCTTGTCAGTATTCTTGTCTGGACACTTTGTAGCATAGTGTTCAAGATCATGACAGTGAAATTTTTTATCTTTGAAAAGTATTTCTTCTTTCTTGTTTGATGAGAATCTAATTTGGAATGGGATGCTTTCCCTTTCCCTTTATTCGCCTTTCCAGCCAAAGAAAAATTATTCTCATCATCAACCTTTGATCATGAGGATCCATCTCTGGTATTCCACTGAATCTCTTCTTGTAACAAGTCAGACCACAATCGCTCCCACTCTGGTAGATTCTCCATCCCATTCACTAAATCTTGGTATTTGTGCCAGCTCTTGAAAAGGCCTAGAAGTGCTAGGCTCACCAGATCATTCTCGCCAATTGTCACACCAACACTTCCAGCTCATCTCGACATTGAATGAACTTCGTCAAGTATTTTGGTATCATGTCTCCCTTCTCTATCTTGATTTTTTCTGAGTTTTTCCTTTAACGAAGCTTTGTGTGGTCGTTGTTGTTATGAATCAAATATGTTAAGGCCTTCCACATCGTATATGGAGTTTCCTTTCCATGGAGGTTTAAGAAAATATGGTCTTGAACTCATTCTAATAGAATCATTCTCACCTTTTCTACATTCTTCTTCCATGCATCAAGATTTTAAGAATATGTTGTTGCGGTCCTAGAAATATCAATGTCTATGAATTCCTTCAACCCATTGTCCTTTAATACAACCTCCATCCTATCCTTCCAAGATATGTAATTCGAACTACCCTCAAAGGCATATTCGAGTCTTAATCCACAGAAAGACATCTTGATCTATTACTGGTCCTAAAGAATAAATTTGCAAATTTTATTCAATTGTTAAAAAAAAAACTTGTATTATTCTCCTCTATAGTGATTCCTACTCTAATACCATGTAGAAAATACACATAGATTCAACTAGTCTTGTAATATGCTAAGAAAAAATACTTAAATCTATTCTAAAAATTGCAGAAACCAATTACGATCGCACAATCACATGAACAAGAAAGAGAAAGAATTTCAATTGCACAACATATAGATTTATCTGGGGAAAGTCTCAACTAAAAGCCCCACTATCTGCATATTGCATAAATTCAAGAATATGAAACAATATAATGCTTCTCTTAGGCTTGAGAGTTCTTTCCACTATCTCTGACTGTCTCACTATGATCCAAGCAAGTTTGGTCCAATACTTAAGTGATTTCTTGCCTTTGGATGCTCATCCTTGCTTGCCCAATCCCTAGGGAAATTTAGCCCCTATTAATTAGGAAATTCCTAATAATTGATTACGCAATACATCCAAGGCAACCTGCTGATCTTATGCATGACTTGTAAAATTTTCTAATTATACAATTGATAATATAATTCCCTTTAACTAGAATCTCAACTGTGTCTTACTCAAAACTGACATGGAACAACTATTTATAACAAATATTCAGTTATCTGATTGATCACTGCATGTGAATTAAATAAGATTCTACTGGACCTCTCACTAGCTCCTCCATCAGTTAGAACTAGTTAAACTGATTTTAACTCAAATAATTAATTTAAACAATCACAACTAAAAATAAACTGTAACTGGACCCCCTAAAACTTAGAGAGAAATCTACATGTCTCTAGTTTAACCCCCAACTCGAATTGACTGAGATAACTAAGTCTTCCTAACTCAGTTAAATTGTACAAGATTTCATATGACGTGGAATTACAATTTTCTTCTAATTTAATTAAGGGAAAAATAAATTAGAAGCCTCTTCTTGTTGCCAATTTCAACAGTTCCATTATAGGAGACTCAAGGAAAGACTAAACAATGTTGTGTGCCCTTAATGCAAC